>MKYW01000016.1:1572114-1719628 GCA_015776835.1 Aphidius ervi | reverse complement strand
AAAAAAAAAAAAAAAACAAAATATATTTTTTCACTGGACGAACATTAAGTAATTGATAATAAGTCTTGAAATATTAAAAAATATAAATATATAAAAAGTCTTATGTAATTATTAACAATAATTGGGTTCCATATTTTGATGTACAGTTACTGGAACAAGCACATGATGTGGTGATTCTAAACAAGTTGTTGTTGGCACTGGTGTTGATATAATTAATTTTTTACCAAGTTCTGGTTCACTATTATCACCAACAAATAATAATGGCTCAGCAAATGATTGTTGTTCAGTATCATCATGTGGTGTCATTGTTGAATAACCATGATCACTATCACCACCAGCTGGTCTACGATAATTTGTTGTAACACGATATGGTGATATTGGTTGTATATTATCATGTAATAATAAATTATCAATATTATTTTTACTTTTATCATTATCAATAAGTTCTTGATCACCATTAATACCACCATTATTTGCATTATCAATATGTGTCATTCTAATTGTATCTGGTGAACCATGTAAATGTAAACATTGATGTTCAAGATCAGTTTGTACACTGTGTAATCTATAACAAAATAATGTTACACCAAATATTAATATAACAACAAGTATACCACCAGCAATTGGACCAACTGATGACCATTCATTATTTGTTATATCATTCATTGATTGTGAATTATAATTAATATCATTGTATGGTAATATTGAGCCCAATACACCACGATAACATATTGATTCATCAGTACAAACTGGTGTATTTAATTGTGTTTCACCATCAGTATCTAATTCACACCATATACAACCAATAATACCATTACAATCTTCTTTTTTATCAAATAATTTACAATCAATTTTTGGACATGTATCAATTGTTGATAATAATGATGATGATTGTTCATCAATTGTTTTAGTATATCCATTATTTATATTGCTATTTAATAATTGTATACCTTGTTCATATGGTGCTTGACATGGTTCTAATTTATAATTTTTCATTGTTTTTTCACAATTATCATTATATAATGAACATTCACATGGACATTCACATTCAGTTTGTTCCATTCTTTTACAATTTAAACAAACACGATCCATTGTACTACATGGACAAAATGCATTTTCAAAACATGTTTCATTAATAATACCTAAAAATACATTTGTACCTGGTACAGATGATAGCTGATATTTAACACAATGTTCACCATGTATTATATTTGTTAATACATTATCAATTGATGTATTAAATTCATAATAACGTTTAATAGTACCATCAATATTATTTGAACATATTTTTTTTTCAACAAACATATCATGATTTAATATATCATTTGCAACAAGTAATTCTTTATGTGTAATATGTTGTTGTTCAAATTTTGTTGTACCAGATTCAATTAATGATGGATGATAAACAAGATAACCTCTGTCATCCATTAAAAAACATTTAATTGTTGTTTCTTTACAAAATGGTAACATGTCATTTAATAAATGTGACATATAACCAATTGTCATATCAATTGATGATATTGCAATAATTGGATCATTATTTGTATGTAATGATACACGACGTCCTTCAGATATTGTTTGACTTAATGTAACAACATAACCAGAACCACCAGCATCAATATATGGTCCAGTTAATATTATTTTACCTGGATATTCAATTGATTTTTTAAACCATAATCTTCTTTTTGGATCTAAATTTGAATTTAATGATACACCTGGATATAATTCAATTATTCCATTTTCAATTGATGTTACATATCTACGTATGAAAAACATATTACCAGGACTTTCTGTATGACGTTGTTTAAAAAAATTCATTGTTTGTGATAATATTGATATTTCTTGTCTAACTGTTGTTGACAAACCAGGATTAGCAACAAGTTCAGTTGTATCTTTAATATATGCCATATAATTTGATAATGTTATTGATGTTTCAAAATCACCAATTGTCGTTGATTTAAAACACCATGGTGATAAATATATTACTGAATTCATTGGACTCATTATCGTACCATGATTAATACATAAATTTTTTTTATTATCATTTGTTAATAAATCTAAACGATGATGATACATATCATTATCTAATGGTAATAAATTTTTAACAACTGATCTTGTTTTATTATCATTATCATCATCAATAATAATACAACTTATTAAATCTAAATATTTTAAATGTTTCCATTTTATTGTTATTTTTTTATCCAATTTATTTAACAATTTTTTATTTCCCTCATTGTTATTTATCATTTCAACGATATCAGCATCATCAATATTTTCAATATCACGTAAATTTACTTTTAATGGTTGTTCTTGTAACATTTCAATACGTGGAAAATTTTTATGCATTAATACATGATTTTTTTTATTAAATAAAATAGCACGTGTATGTGGTCCAGCATTAAAATATGTTACATCTTGAATTAATTCATCAACTTTTATATTTAATGATATCAATGCAATATCTGTTATTTTTTTTATTGATAAAACAATTGTTTTACTGTATTGATCATAATAATAACTATCAGATAAATAATAATTGATTTTTTTATTAATTATTGGACAATCAATTGTTGATAATAAATTTGCAATATCATATTCTAATATATTTTTTGATGGTAATGTTATTATACTATCATCATGATTATCCAAATTATAATTAACATCATCAGGCAATATTAAAACAGTACGTAAATGTACTTTAATATTTTTCTCTTCAATTGTATTTTTAATTTTATTAACATTTGTTTTATCATCAAGTGTATTTGTAACGTGAATTATAAAATTATCGTTATTTAAATTTTTAGGCAATTCATTTAAATCAATATTAAATGTTTCATTTGAAATTCTTTGTATATTATCAATACAATTAAATAATTTGAATTTATTAATATCTGTTGATTTTATTAGGCCACTTTTACAATGTATTAAACCATGTCCAGCAAGACCAATGATTGTTATTGAATCATAATCACTTAACATATTAACAATTGCTTTTGATGTGTTACGAGCAAGTGCAATGTCATGATCATTCATAAAACTACCATATTCAATTAAAACAATTATATTTTTAGGTTTATTACATTGTGATAAAAATAATAAGCCAATATTATGAAGTGTTTCACTTGGTCCACATATTTTCATTTGTTGTTTTAATGATAATGGTATGATATGTAAATTTTTTAATTTATTATCTGATAGCTTTGGATAAAGTTCAAAGCCAATCATTTCACAAATATCAATGATACCCTTGGATTTATCATAATTTTTGTAGTCATTTATTATTGGTGTTATTGTTCTTAATGATTCTTCAATGATATTTATGTAATCTTGTAGTTTTTTGTTAATGTTTGAAGCTAAATTGTTTAATGCTAGCTCTGGCTCATTTGGGATATGTGTAAAATCAAATTTATCAAGTGTTTCTTGATATTCAGTTAGACCAAGTTCATTATTACCAAGTTGTCTTAGGGTCTTTGATAAATGATTGGCTATGTCTTTCATACACATTCCACCAAGTGGTGATAGTTTAACCTGTTTTCGCAATGATCTACCAATTTGACACTCAACTGTGGCATCATTTATTCCTATTGTTAATTTTATATACAAAAATATTGTTAATATTGATAGTAATTTTATTGTTATAATTGTCATCTCGATAACGTATTTTTTTCATAAACAATAACACTGTCTTCATTGAAGTTTTTTATTATTATTTTTTAACTTCATCACCTTTTATTTGTTTTTTATTTATTTGTTTATTTATTTTTTTTGCAATTTGTTTTTAAATTTATTTTTACTTGAAGATTATAATTTAATTATTTAGTTCAATATATTGCTTTGAATAAATTTAAATTTGTTTATTTATTTTGATTAGTGTGTAGAAATGTGAGCACATTTTTTTTTTTTTTTTTTATAATTAATAGAATCCTAACTATTTTATTACGCATGCGTGAGAAATTTGTGTCTCTCTCTTTTGAAGATGGCGGTAGAAATTTGTTTGTTAATTTTGTATTCAAAAATGAAAATTACGAATGCAAAAAAGAAGTCAAGTTTTATAAATTTAATATTAATATATATTAATTAATTATTGAATTTATTAAAATTGCAAGTATTTTTTTTTTCTTTTTTTATTTTTAAATATAATATTTGTATATTCAAAATTATTCCTCCGATATATTTTTCTCCGATGTTTTCTCCGAAGAAAATTCGGAGAAAATTTGTAGAAATTCGGAGAAAAACAGTAGAAATCCAGAGAAAATTCGGAGAGATTTTTTTTCACCAGGGTCATCATTATTTTTTTATTTATCTGTTTCTAGTTATTTAATTTTTTTTTCAATTTCTCAGTCATTTATGTAGTGTTATTGCGAACAAAATTAGATAAATAAATAAATAAAAAATTATCATTACTTATTAATATTATTGTAAAGCTTTTTATTTGTAAGAAATAATCATAGAATACAATATTTTTACAGTTTTTTTAATTTTTCAATTCTCAATAAGAGAAATAATATAAAATAGTAATAATAAAATACTGCTCTCTAAAATCATATATATAGTATATGAGTACTGAGATCTATTCATGTCCATACACTCGATTCACATTTTTATCATAAAATTATAATTCTCTAATTATCTTCCAATAAGGCACTAGGAGAAAATCACGTGTATAGACACAAACATACTATGATCTCAGTACTCCTATTATATTAAGTTGTAAAAAAATTTTTACGGACGTACTTTGTCAAAGAAGACTATCATATTAATTATCAAACAGTAAAAAAAAAAAAAAAATGTAAAAAATAAAAAAAGAGTAAATGTTAAAAATTAAATAGTCAATTTTTTTTTTTTCCAAGTGTAAAATGAATTTTTTACATGAAAAAATGTTAAAAAAGAAAAAATTTAAATTTGATATTTTTTAATTGATTTAATTATTCTTATTTAAACAAAAAAAAAAAAAAAAAGAATTAATTGACGTTCAATATAAAAAGATCAACATTTAAAAAAAATATAAAATTCTGAGTTGAAAATTTTTTTTGTGTCGAAATTTAATTAAAATAAATTTTGAATTTAGTAAAACTTTTTAAATATTACATTGTATTGTTAACAATAAAAATATTATTTATTCTTTTTAAAAATATATATAAAATTTTTTTTCAGAGCACTTAGTATGCGTTTGACGCATTTTTTAAAAAATCAGATCATTCAATATAACGTATATAAATATAAAAATAAAAAACCGTTGCTAATGAAAATATTGACAACTCATGCTAACATTATAATTCGTACAATTAATTCGAAAAATAAAGTTTCTTTGGGCGGATTTTATAACTGATAATATTTTTTTGCTTCCCACCTTTTTACTATTTACAAGGTGTCGAATTACAAAGTCAAAAGTAAGCCTCGTTTGTTGTCGTTAACCATATATAAAGTACATCATGTTTAGAATACCACCCCAGCCCTTGTTCAAGGTCCACATTAAATTGCTTCAAATGAAAAAATAATTTGATATGAAATTGTTATTAAAATTGATGAATAATTCTTTAATATTTGTACTTGTTAATTTTTTTTTCTCGAAAATTTACATGATTTTACTCGCGATGTCTGATAACTATGTCATGAAATACTTGGAGGTAACACTGAGTATATAAATAAAAATAGTAAGAACTGAGATTCTTGATAATGATGCCGCGTTATAAATTGAACAATACGGACACTGTGAACTTCCACACACTTCGCAAATATTTAAAACATAAGTTGACAATGAATTGAATATTGTTTCATTGTATCTTTCAGGTGCATAGTAATCATAAACTCTGACTGCTAAATATCTTGACATATTTGCAACTGGATACCAACGCTCAATGGTAAAGTTAATACATGTTTCCTCATTGTCAAGATAATCAAAGTAAAAAAGTACTTTTTTTTCTTGGAAGCGTGCTTTTTGTAAATTTTTCACAGCTTTTGATCGAATGTATCTGTCCAAAGTCTGTTGCTGGATTATGTAACCAGTGGGAATGGTAACATCCAAAATAGCCATTCCTGATCTTGATGATTCATTTGTGTTGATCCATCTAGAAAATACATTTGATTATTTAATTTTATTATTTATAATTCAAATATAAATAATTTGATTTAAATTAAAAAGTGCCCTTACCTTTGACAGCTCAGGTAATTTATGTGAGACTGATTCCTGCCATAGAAATTAGGCCTGACAACTAAGTCAAATGACGGAACAGGTGGTTCAGTTTGAAACTTTTTAATATCAACATTATACTGAACAGTCATTTGAAGAATTGCATAACCTGCTCCTTTGGCTTGAACTTTCACAGTACCCCAAGCTTCTGGTATCTATATAAATAAAACAAATGAAAATGTATTTAAAAAATATTTATTTTTAAGATTGTAATTGAATGTTTGTTTGTTTTTTTTTTTTTTTACCTCAATAGACTGCAGCTTTGCAATGTTTTTATCATTTACAATAAATGTTTTTGTTTGTCCAGGCAATGAAGTTGCTTCAACTGTAACTACGAGTGAACTAACATCTCTGATTCTTGATCTAGTTGTGTATTCCATCAATGATTTCATAGCCCAGGCAGTGTCTTGTGTCGATGCCCATCCACCATCAGTGAGTCTTTGTGAATTTAGCCATTTAACAATTGCTTCCATTCCAGCTGCTTGATGCTCAACATAAACCAACAATGCATAAGCTGTTGTTTCAATATTTTCTGAATCATAAATATATGGCAATCGTGGCAAAAGAAATGGTTTATTATTTTCAATTTTATACGGTGGCAAAGGTACTTGTTCTCTTCCCCAGTATGTCAAGTCTCCCTCTGATCGAGCACTCATAGAAAGAATTGTATAAGCTTGTTCAGCTGCTGGTGATTGTGCAATTGTCAAAGCATAAGCAACAATTGCAATTTCATATGGTGTTCCTCTTTCTTCAATTGCTTTTAAATTTTTTTCTAAAAATTTAACAGCATTTGCAGCTTGAAGAGCTACTCGTGATCCAAGTCCACCTGTAAGATCTTTCACTGTTTCTAATGTTATTAAAACATGTGCAGTTAAACTTATGTTTTTCTGTTGAAAACTATTGACCTCAAAATTTCTTAAAGAATTAATTTTTCTATCAGAAAATGTAGTAACTTCATAAAATTCTCCTTCTTTTGTTTGATGCATCAAAATCCATGATACAGCTCGTGCAATAACATCAGGATCAATATAAAGATAATTTTCCCATTCATAAAAACTGGCTTCTTGAAAAATTCTAGCACAGTATGCAGTCAACCAAACACTTGGTGATGATTGATTCCAATCACTTCTAAATAGACTAAATGATCCATCAAGATTCATAAATGACAATTGACGTTGATAGCCAACATTCATATGATAAAAACTGTCTTTTTCAACAGCACGATTTCTCTGATTAACTTGTCGCATGTGAAGTGTTGTATACATATTGGCAGCAAAGCTAAACATATTTTGCTCAGCACAGTCCATTGGTAGACCCATTAAACTTGTTGCATTAACAGGCATTGTTGGAAATATTGGACCAACAACGTCTCCAACAAGTGATATTGTTGCTTTATTTGAACCAAACACATAGTAACGATCTTCTGAGTATGGAATAATTGGTGTTTCTGTAATGTTGACATGCATATACTGGAAAACATATCCTTTATTAGTCAAATCTAATATAACTGATTGATGACGATACTGTGGAAGTCCATCAGGTATAACATGAAGATTTCTCGTGACTGTGTCTCTTCCTAAAATAGTTGTTGCATAAATTTTTACCTCAATATCACCAAGTCTTTGTGGTACAATTGGAAGATAAACAACTTCAGCATCTTGTGCATAAATAAAAATAAAAAATTGATGTTCACCAAATGAAGTACGAGGATTATATGATTGAACAATACCATTTTTTTCAACATGTACAAATTTATAATCTTTTGAACTAGTTAGAACAACTGTTGCTTCTATATTATACTTCATGTAATTAAATACAGAAACACGAATACCAACTTGTTCACCTTGATGACAAGTGGTTGGCATTTCAACGTTAATAAAAAATGGCAATACTCCAGTATACTCTAGTGCTTTTGGTAGCATGCCAAAGCCCCTTGATGGACTCATAGAAAATGCAGTAACCATCCAATGAACTGGACGTCTTGGAACATCAATGTTAAATATTTGTCGACCATGTGGTCCAATATTAATGTCTTTCCACAACCAGACATTTTCATATAATCGCTGAATTCGATTAAATCGATTAGTTCTAAAATATGATAGATCAGTGGCATTTATAGAATTACACTGAGCTTCATCTGTTCCATCTTCACAATCAAGATGTCCATCACAAGTTTGTTTGACTGTATAACATCTTCCTGTTAGACATTCTCTAAATCCTAATGTTTTATTACAATAATCAGGTTTACGATGAATATAAGCATCAGTAAAAACAACTAAGCCAATATATTCAAAAGTTCTGTTGACATCAATGCCAAATGTCGATGAAGGAAAATAAACAACTTCATCAGGATCACCACCATGAAATAGCCAAGAATGTGAATGTGTTCCATTTGTTTCTTCACCAAAATAAGCCATTTTTTTAATAACATTTGCATATGTTAATTCATTACCAGCTTGCATTGAATAAAATGCACGATCAACTCCTGAAAGTGCAACATAAGCACCTGGTTCACCGTATATTGCAACTTCAACTTTTTCACCTGTTCTTCCTTTTTTATTATTTATAAAAACTGTAAAATTATTACGTGATATTCCATTAACTGGTATTGTCAATGAATCAGCAACAACATCACCATATCTACCAACATGATAAACAACTGCTGTAGCAACAGGTGCCATTTCTGGACTTAATGGAATTGAAAATGTTCGAATATCAGGTTGCATTATATCCTGTCCACTCAAGACAATCATACCTTTTGATATGACAAGGTAGTTGAAGGTTTCAATGTAAAAATTTGTTTGAACATGAAGAACAAGATATTCACCGACTTCAGGATGTTTTGATGAGGTTGAAATTTTTATTTGTTTATGATTAGGTGATTCATGAGCTAAAAGAAGTAACTCTGATTGTGCATGATGACCTTCACCATCGAGAAACGTTGCATATATTTTCATTGATGTTATATCATTAAGAATTTGTTGATTACGTTGAGGATTTTCTTCTAAATTCAATTCAGTTCTAAGATTTAACATAAACGACCAAATAGATGGATTATCTGGAGAAGGTCTTAAAATTTTAGTATCTATTCTTCTTTCTCCACTTGATCGAGAATGAATATCTGCATGAATAGTCATTTGTGAATCTTGAAGTTGACTTGGTCTAAGAACAGAACCATCATGAAAAGATGCAACTAGATTAAAAGCAAATGGCATTGACGGTTTGAAAACTTGAGGAGAACCACCAAAGAAATTAATTTTAACAGTTGAATTATATATTCTTGCAGTTGAATGACCAATTATGACTTCATCAAGAAATCTGTCACCAACAGTGGCAATTATTTTCACCTCAATATCACTGAGTGTACCAAAAAAACTTCGAAGCTCTTCCATTCGATACTGAAATCGATAAGTTCCATTGAAAAATCTTAAAACTGGAGTATAATTATCTTCATATTGATCTGCAGATTTAAACCAAGATGGATAATATTCATTGAAACTAAAATAACGATCTTCTACAAGAGCTGATGAACTTGTCATTCTATCTTTTGATATAGATCGAAGACTTGCTTTTAGAGTTAAATTTCCATTAACTGGAGCACCAGATGTATAATTAGCTTGAACAATTCCATGTATATATTCATCGGTATCAAAAAAAAATGCTGGCATTGTAACATTTACTTCAAATCTCGTTTGATAATACTCTTCAATAAGAAAAGTTTTTTCTTCAACTTGACCTTGTGCAATAACTTGAATGATCCAGTTGCCAAATACTGGCTGATCAGAAAGTTGATAAGATAGAGAAACAGTACCAAGATTACTTTGACGACTTAACCAACGACGCATTATTCGTCGTGATGGATCCAACATAAAAACATCAATTGGATCATTAAAAGCCTTGAGCTCTGTATTTATTGGAATTGCTCGAAATCTAACTGTTTGACCTTGCATATATACAGGTTTATCAAGCTGAATAAAAATAGTCATAGATCTTTGACTAAATACCAGGTCTGTTTCATTGTAAAATGCTTGGCCACCAGTAAGATCATTGTAAAGACCTTGTACACGAAGTTTGTAGTTGTCATTGATTGCTGTTGCTGGCATTCGCAATAATAAATTTTCTGGAATATTTTGTTTTACTTCTTTATGATCAGCTGCAATTTCTACACCATTTCGTTGAATTGAAGCACGAACCATCATGGGAATTTCACTACGATAAACATCTACTGCAACACGGTAAACTTGTCCTGGACGACAAAAACGAGAAGCCACCACAAAGTATGTACTAAAAGAAAATTATATTTTGATTATATAGGCAGGATGTCGTTGTCTTGCTCAAGTGGAAATTATTTTTAGTAAGAGGCTCTAAATTTCAAAGGATTTTGATTGCAACTATTTGTTGTTTTTTATTTTAACATTAGTATTTTTTTTTTTTGTACTGAATACTTACGCTTCTTTGAATATAACATTATTTGTCGAATCAGGAATATTAACAGGATTTTGATCTCTGTCTTCATAATAATTCCATGGTGCTTTTGTTGATCCAGAAGTATCAGATCCATCGTACCTCTGACAAGTAGCTGCAGTTGCTAACAGCACAATTATCGTGAACAGCAACATTTAACTGAAATAATCAAGTTTTTAATTAGATGTAGAGATTAGAGATAAAATATATTTTTTGTGAATTTATAAATGTACAAATTTGAAATAATTAATAAAGGCCATTTAATAATAATTATTGTGATAAAGACATGAGTGAATGACTTTTGAAAAAAAGCATGGGTCAGTATTATCTCATTGAACATAATTAAAATTTAATATAGGCGTGTCTATCGTTACTGTTTACACTTTGAAAAGTTTTATTTTAATAAAAAAAAATTTTTTTTTAATGAATTGAATTATTTTTTTAAATTAAATATCAAACTGAAAAAAAAAAAATTAAATAATAAAAACTAAAAGATATTCAACAGGTTGATGTGAAAAAAACAAAAATAAAAATAATTTTTCAACTTTACATTATTAAAAATAATAGTATATATAATAATTATTAAATGAAAATTTTTTTTTTCGATACATTAAAAAACGTACGAAGGAAATAGACGGTGAAAATTAAAATAAACCATGCGATCAAGAGGAAGCTGACAAAAAAAAAGAGAAAATAATAAAAAAAAAAAAACACACACAATTGCCTCGAACCCTCTTATACACAAAATAACATCGACTCGACACTTTTATTAAAATAATTCTGTGCTTTTTTCCCCTCAGATAACGATAACAATAATTGTATAAAATACCAAAATAATTATTACGAATAATTAATTAAAATCAACTGTACACACCTCGTAAATATAGTATGAATCACTTTGTTTGTATAACCAATGATAAAAAACTAATACCTGAATAATAATTACAAACAATTAATTATAGCTAACTGTACATACCTCGTAAATGTAATATGAATCACTTTGTTAATTAAATATAAAAAATTCACTCATAACTTAATGAAAATTCGAAAAAAATTACAATTTACTATGGAAATTTTTTTTCTAAATAATATATTTTAACACGAATTATATTAAACACTGTATTTAATTTATAAAAATAACATTCCTATAGTTTGATTAATTATTAACGTGTGTCATTTCTGATTGTGACTATTACGAGTAGTAAAATGACAACATGGAGGCCAGCGGAGGTGATTAAGATCCAAGACCCCGCCCGATTATGCCGGAGTTAAAAAATAGTCGAGCAAGAATAATATTATTCAACTTCTCGATTCTCCAACCAACTATACCACACAAACACACACTTATGTATACTAATTCAATTATGTTTTTTTATATCTTTGATATGAATTATATATAAAACTAGACTTGAAAATAATTCATTAAATTTCTAAATAAATTTTATAATTTCTAAACTATTGTTGATGAGTTATTCTTTTGTATTTATATTTATTGCTGACACCACAAGTCTATTTTTACCTGGGTTGTACCATTTTGTACAGGTAGGTGAATATATATATTTTTTTTTAGATACAGTACCGATCAAATTAATCGGCAGCATAGTGTGTTTATAATATATCAACACTTTTCACTCGGTTCGTATCGGTTTTGTTCGGAGTAAAATGGCCAAGTTTAACTGGCAGGTACAAACAGGTATTATGGAGAACACCCACCTGTTCATTGAAATTTTTATATTATTCAATTCAATAAATATTGAATTGACACACATACAAAAAATTTAGATTCAGATGATGATATTATAATTTTAATTATCCTGAATATGATGAGATAATAATAATAATAATACAAAATTTGATAAACAATATAAAGTATATATATAAGATGGGAATGTTAATTAACAATTGATATATAATAATGACAATACAGTGTCTTGTGACTGTCAATAACAATAATTTTTAAAACTATTATTTTGAATATTAAAATCAATAATTAAAAAAAAAATTATTTAGAAGCTGATGAATTATTTGTTTTAATTTTATTTACAAGGTAATTGCATTGCCAATTAGATGAAAATATATTGTTATGCATAATTATATATATTTTTCGATATTTTATTATTGATTTATTTTTTGTTTGGCTCATCATTGAATAACCGCGTAGTAATGCTCGGTCAGTTGCCTCTGAACTTGAAACACTGATTAATAATATATTGTAAAAGTTTCCAACAACTAACATAAATTTAATAAATGTTTTTTTTTTTTCAACTAAAACAATCATTGATTATTGTGAGACATAACAATATATATTATAAATATATTAGACTGTTTTTTAAAAATTATTTTTCTCGGGCTATCAAACTCATTAACATCCCCCCACGAAAGTTTTTAAATTTTGTATTTATCATAAGAGCTTTGTTAAAAATTTTAAAACACTGATACTGATGAAAATATCGAAATGCAATGTTTATAAGAAAAAGAATTTATTTTCGAACGAAATTTAAATATTTAAATAACAGTATATGTCTCGTTGTAAATATTAATATATAAAAAAAAATTAATAAATGTCAAATTTAGTTACATATAAAGTTCATCAGCTCGTTATATTTTTTTTTGTTAGTACATTATCTAAAGAACCAGGAATATCAAGCCTCAAAGCCCATAGTCTTAAAGTTGAAAATGAATTCAAATGAACAGAGCATACTCGTGCTAAAATAAAAAGAATTAATTTATTGATAAATTCATATAAAGAGAGAATAGTTTAATTGGCAATTATTAATAGCATAAATATAAATTTTTATTAACAACTCACCTTTATTTACATCGACAATTTTAGTTTGACATAAATTGATCCAAATTTTGCAAGTATCCAAGTGTTTTGTAAATGTATGAAAACTTATTTTTTCATTTTGTTTGTTGATATTTTTTGTAAAATTTTTTTTTTACAATTGTCAACTGTATTTTTACAATTTTTCATGGCACATTTAACCATTGTGAATTTATTAGATCTATAAACAAAATTCCATAAAAATAAATTAAAATAATAATTAAGAATATAAGAACAAATATTTATAAATAAAAATTTTAATAATGCTCATATACGTATAACCTATGAAATAAAAGGATTAGATAAATTTAACAAATCAATTTAATTATTGTATGATATTAATTACCTTTGCAGTTTACATTTATTTACCTTTAAGTTTAAATTTATAATAGAAATTCATATAGTTATTAAATAATATCTTTAAAGCATTTTTTATATTTTTCTAAATTTTATTTTTGTTTATTTTCCATAACAATAACAAACATTTGACACACTCATTTGACAATTAAAAAAAGATGGCGACGTTCAGCAATCAACATGGCGCCTGATTGTTGTTATTGAGATGTAAATAAATAAAGCAACACAGAGCAAAAAAAACAGCTGAGAAAAAGCAATATAAACAAATTGTTATTAAAAAAAAGTGTGACAGTTTACAGTAAGTAAATGTAACAAATTAAATATCTTTAATTTAATTATAAATGTAGTGTCATTGTAATTGTTGTTTCAATTTATTTTATTTTTAAAATGTGAATTATTCCATCATGTCTCATATTATTTATTTATGAATAGTAATATTGGGTTATATTGAAAATTATTTAATTTATTTTTAATGTGCTTAACAGGTATCTAGCAATATGGTCAATTGTTCTGTGTCGGGATGTAGAAATAGCACCAGACATGGTGTAAAAATGAATACTGTTCCAAGGGATGAAAATCGACGAGCACAATGGATTAAAAATGCTGACCTGGACACTACAAAACTCAATAAAACATTGCTTGTTTGTGAGGTGAGAATAATTAAATTAATTATTGTTATTTAATATTCATTATTGTTATGTCAATTAAAAATAATAACTTTTCAGTACCATTTTACTGCAGACATGTGGGAAAAAGTACGTGTAGATGGAAAAAAAAAATTAAAAAGAATTGCTGTTCCAACAATTTTTGGTGAATTAGTTACCCAAGTTAGATATAGTTCAAAGGATCAACCAAGTAAGAGTTGTTATTATTTATTTTTATTTATAACTACTTTGTGTTTGGTTTTACAATTTATATTTCTATCTGTCTAGTTAAAGCTTTCATACAAACTCCACCACAGGAGCCAGTAAAACAAATAATAACCATCCATGATACTTCATCAAATAATATTATTATTGAAGAAGTTACTGAGAGTGATGGTGATGATGGTTCACGTGTATCAACAACTGAAGATACTGGTGATATTATTTTAACAGATGATGAAATTGATATACCTATACTACCTGATGAGAATCAACCTTCTCATTCAAATAATAAAATTGATGCTTCAATATTACCTGAAAAGAATCAACTTTCTCGTTCAGAATTAATACAATATGTAAAAAAATTAGAACAAAACTTGGAACAATCTGAAAAACAAGTAATTAAGTTGAAGGAAAATCAACAACTTTTACAGAATAAATTAAAATATCAACTTAAAAAAAATAAACAACTACAAGCTAGATTAAATACTTCAAGCAGTGATGCAGTAAAACAAATTTTTAATAACGATCAAATTCAAATTATGAATGGATATAAAAAATCACCTCAATGGAGTAATAGTACTATAATCAAAGCTTTAAAATTAAGATTAACATGTGGTATATCTGGTTATAAAGAATTAATACATCATAATCATCCTCTTCCATCTTTGAGAACACTCAGTAGAAGACTCAGTGCAAGAAAAAAAAAAACTACTACACCCAAGTAAATTTAATTACATACATTAATTATCGTTGATTAATAACAATGAGAAATTTATTTTTATTATGAAAACAATTTTGATTTATAATAATAAATCAATTAATGAAAATAAAATTATTATTTGATGCTTTATTTAGTTTTTTGTGTGTTTAATTATCTTAATTATTCATATTGAATCACATCATACTAAAATTGTCCTAATATTAAAATAATTATATCAAATGAATTTCAATATAAAATTATAGCTTTTGAATATCAAGCTTGCGCATGCTCAGAAATAAAAGAAATCGCCATATATGACAATCTATATATGTGTGTGTATAATTCAAGCTAATTATGATTATTTATGACGTGTGCAATGGTGCAATGACATATATTTGTACATATATAGCATCTCATTTGTTGTTGACTAATGACTATTAAGAATGACATAACAATGTTATTAATAACATATATTTTTCATTAATTTATTATAAAAATCTCCAATTTAAATAGAGAATTTATTAAATTGTTTACAAAAAATAATGATAAGCTAAAATAAAAATGGAGCAAAGTGCAAATAAAACTGTAAGTAAAGTTGCATTTTGTATTTTAAATTTATATTTATATTTAAAGCATATTAAATCAATCCAATATTTTATTTTTTATCATAGATAGAGAGTGATGATGATGGACTTAAAGGTATGGGTTCATTTCGTAAAATATTACCTGGATCATCTGATGATAATTCACAAATGAACACATCAGTCAAGATGATTGATCGTCCAGTTGTTACACAAAATAACAATGAATACATGGTGTACCTTCAAGAATACAGTATTCTATCTGAATAGTAATTTTTAATTGTTAAATATAAATTTATAAAACAATTGAAATGTATGAATTGTAATAATTTGTTTTATTTTTTTTTTTAGCAATTTACTTCAAACTCAAGATTTACGAGGAATATATGTAATTCCTTCAGCTCAAAATTCATTTTGTAAGTTAATTAATTAATATGTAAATGTAATAATTATTTAATTAATTTTATTTTAATTTACAGTATGGTTTGGAGTATTATTTGTTCGTCAGGGTGATTATCGAGGTGGAGTATTTAGATTTACAATAAATTTACCAGATAATTTTCCAGATGGTGGTTGTCCAGTTAGTAAAATATTTTTAAAAACTTTAACTGCTATTTATCAAAAAGATAATATAATTTTTATTTTAGAAAGTTGCCTTTCAATCGGAAATATTCCATCCACAAATTGATGAAGAAACAAAAGAGCTAAATACACTTGTTGCTTTTGCTGAGTGGAAAAAGAGCAATAGGATTTATCAATTGATTCAATTTATCTGTAAAATATTTCAGAAGATTGACTTGAAACTGTCAGCCATAAACAAACATGCATTAGATTTGTAAGCATTAAACTTTTTTACATTTACAAATTTATAATGAATATGATATTTAAAATGTATTTTTAATTTTTTAGATATGAAAATAATATTGAACTATATCGTAATCGTGTTAAAGAATGTGTTCAAAAAAGTATTGATCGTGTTTTTGATCCACCAGATGTTGATGATCAACACTATATACAATTTAATAAATGGAATTCAAATATTTACGAGCCAATAAGACAAAAAATATACGAACCAAAGGTAATTATTCAAATAAAAAAAATACATTTTTATTAAATTTAATAATAATTATTGTTAATTACAGAAACAAGATCATGAAAAAACACAAAATGGTTATTCTTGGGTACAACCAGGCTCACTTCAACCACTTTCAAAACATCAAGAGCCAAGATAACATTACAATTATTATATTTAAAAACTAATTCCTGAATTTGTTGATTTATATTTTTATATAAATATTACTCAATACCAAAATAAATATATAAAAAAAAATACTTTTATTCGAAATTATTAACAGGTCTTTTTGTAGTCTTCAATTCTCATTATCAAATCATTTTTTAATCCAATAGTTGAAAGATCAAGTGCTTTGAGAATACTTTTCAAAACAGCAACAGTATGTCTTGATAAATTTCCTTGAATTAATTCAGCTGCTTGATCACGATCATAACACATGTATTTTTGAGAATAATCAATTGTTTGATTGTTAGATGCAGGAAACATTTCTTGAAATTTCGTAATCAAGTCTTTTTTTTGTAATCTTTCTCTCATTATATTTTTATCTGGTACTGAAAAATAATAATTAATAATTAATAATACTTTTAAATTATTTAAATCATTTAAATTAATGAATAAACATACATGTTGTATCGACAAATAAATCTGGATGATATTCTTCAGATAATGCAATAGCCTGAATGTAAGTTCTAGTTTTTGTTTGATTTGGATTTTCAAACAATGCTGGATCATATTTTATTCTACATTTTTTAACAATTTCTGTCATTAATTCCAAATTATTATCAGAGTATGGTGTTGCTTCATCAAATATATAATTCCTTGTAATATCTTTTAAATTTCTGATTGATTCTGTAGACAAAAAAATTAATAAAAATATATATTAATAACTGAAGACGAATTAAATGATAAGGATTACCTTTAAATGGTACTTGGTAAAGATAAAAACCACCGTGTTCTTCACAAGGCCACATTGAAAATACACATGGTGATGAATCATCTCTACTTGCCATCAAACAAATACCAATAACTTCTTTTTGTTGACAATGATTAATTAATGATGCAAAAAATTTTTTTTCAGCTTTACTTGCTTCAGCATAGGAGCCAAGAAATAGTGGTTTTTTAACATGATAACGTAGATACTCTTCATTCATTGTTTTAAATCCAATTAATTCAATTCCACGTTTACTAATATGTTTTGTTTGTAAAACTTCTTTTGGTGTAAATAGAATATCAATTTTTGAATGAACATATCCAAATGTTTGTTTATAACGAATATTTTGATCAAAAATATCTTTCATCTCTTCATCTTCATTGTCTTCATTATCATCATCAAATTTTTCATGTTTATAAAATGATACTTTATCTAAAATTTCATTTGTTTCTTTGTGTATCCATACTTTTGGTGTGTATCTTCGTGCTGTTGAAAAACCTTGAACAGTTACTTTTATTTTAAATTTATCATTTACTTTAAAATCCATATGACCAGTTACAAATGCTTTTCTAAGTACATTTTCTTCAAGATCAGTTAATTGAATTTGTTTACAATCTCTATCAGGATATTTTTCAGCAAGATCAATTAATTCTTTGTAAAATATATCATAATCAAATTGGGGACCTAACCCAACAACTTGAATTTTAATATGTATGTCTTTGTAATTTTTAGCAATAACACGACTTTTGTGACGTTCTTCATTGTCGTTTTGTAATGGATTATCATTACAAGTTATTAAATTAACATGTTTTGTTACGACCTTAAGTTTAACTTCATCAAAACATCTTGCTGCTTGAAGAAGTGAATTTGATAAGGGATATTGATCTTTTGAAATCCATAAATTTGGATCAAAATCTTGTGTCATAAATTCAAGAAGATCTGATAACATTGCTTTTGTTACAGGATTAAATTTTAATATTGTATATATGTGTGGTGTTTCTGGATCACTTTTGTTGGTAGCAAAAAGTATCATACCCATGAAATCTTTTTTGTTCATTGATAATTTTTGCTGGAGAATTCTTTGGTACATCTGTTGATAATTAAATTTGAATAAATTAATTTAAAATTAGATAGTACATGTTACATTATTATTTATACAAACCCAGAGACATTGAAGAAAGTATGAACCTCCATCACGTTCTTTAAACATTTCTTCACTTCCATCAATGAGAAATACATTGCCAGATCTATAACCATATTCAACACTTTTATTCTCATCAACTTCTTGAGTTGTCTTATCCAAGTCTGTCATGTTTATTTGTTATTTTTTAATTGAGAAAATACATAAACAAACACACCGGCTTTTATCAGGTGGATCAAGTTGGATTGATAAACAATTGAGAGAAAAAGTATCTGTTGAATATAAAGGAGAGTGTCCACTGTGCAAGCTTTTCATGCAAGCCATTTTATTCAGGCTTTCATACACTTTCATCCATGAAAATGGGGAAAATTGAATAAAAACAAAATTAAAAATTAATATTTTGATTGATTAATAAATTAAAATTTCTTATTTGTTTATATTTTAATTTTCTATTCGAAATTTCTTATAATTTTCAATTTTTTAATTTTTATTATTCAAATAAATTTGCGCCAATTTATCTAACATGGCGTCGCTCAGCCGGATTGGTCGGAACACACTATTGGCTGCTATTGGCACCTGTCAAAACACACACATAGATTTGACATTTGTTTTTTTTTTTTTTTTATGTCACGAATCATCCAACTTTGACACCAAACGTCAACAATCACCATCTTGAAATAAAAAATAAAAATAAATAAAAAACACACCGTCGTACATCATCAAAACTTTGACTTGTGTCACGGTTAAATATCGGTCAACGAGTCACCGGACCACTAATTTACCAAAACAATTTTAATGCCATATATTTGTAATCATTTCAAGTGTCCCAACATACACATCTAAACAAAAAAATAAAAAAACACATTATTGTTTAAAACTCCAAAAGTGTAAATTTAATAAAAATTAATTATTACAAAAATGGCTGCTGAAATAAAACCAGGTCCTGGTGCAAACAATGATAAATTTAGTACAAGTAAAAAGCCAATATTACTATCAAAATTAGAAGGTTGTAATGACGACGTTAACGATGCTATAATTATACCAAGAGAAGATGGTGTTATAAGTGTTTCTGATGACAGGTAATAATAATAATAATAAATAACCTAAAAAACAAATGATAATATATTTTAATAAATAATTTAAAATTAATAATTAAATTTGTTATTTAAATTTTTAGAACAGTTAGAGTATGGCTTAAACGTGATTCTGGACAATATTGGCCAAGTGTTTGTCAATATATGTCATCTGGTGCAACATCATTACATTATCATGTTGAAACACATAGATTATTTGTTGGTCTTGAAAATGGTTTTATTGATGAATTTTTACTTGAACAAGATTACAATAGAATGACAGCAATGCGTGAATATACAGCTCATACAGCACGTGTTACTGGTATTGTTTTTTCATCAATTCATAATTGGTTAATGAGTGTTGGTAGAGATAAATTATTTCAACTTCATTGTTCTGATAGTGGACAAAGATTAACAACATATGGAAAAACTAAAACAAATTATACATTATCTGATAGTTGGTATACAACATTACAATTTGATGAACAATCAAAACATGCATTTGTTGGTGATTATTCTGGTGAAATAACAATGTTAAAAGTTGATAGTAATACAATAACAGTTGTTGCATGTTTAAGTACTCATAGTGGTAGTATAAGAACACTTGAATGGAATTCAACAAAACAATTATTATTTTCTGGTAGTTTTGATCAAAATATTATTGTATGGGATATTGGTGGTAGACAAGGTATTGCATATGAATTACATGGACATCGTAATAAAGTAACAGCATTATGTTATTCAAGTGATGATAAATTATTATTATCTGGTGGTGAAGATGGTGTTATTGTTTGTTGGAATATGTTAACACCAAGACGTGAAACAACAACATGGGAAGAATCAGATACTTGTCAATCATGTGGTAAACCATTTTTTTGGAATATGAGAGCTATGATGGATCAACGACAAATTGGATTAAGACAACATCATTGTAGAAATTGTGGACGTGCATTGTGTGCTAAATGTACAACAAAAAGATTACCAATACCAAAAATGGGATTTGAATTTGAAGTTAGAGTTTGTGATCCTTGTCATATACAATTAAAAGCTGAAAAGTAATTTTTTTTATTATCTCTTTTATTCATTTTTTATTAATTAATAATTATATATATTTAATTTTAATTTTTTGTTATTACAGTCAAATACCAATGGCATCATTTCATGATGCAAAACACAGCATAACTGCAATGGATCTTGATATTTCACGTAAAAAACTACTTACAGTTGGTCAAGATCGAGTTATTAAAATATGGGATATAACTGCACTTCTTCAGCCATAAAAATAAAATTTACTTCAAGTCAAATAATAGAAGAAAATTTAATAAATGGTAAATGCTTAACTTTGCATTTTTTGAATGAGGAAACATATATATATTTTTTTTTTTCATCGAAAAATACAAGATTTTAAAAATAATCTATAAATATTTACATACACACACACACACACACATACATATATATATATATATATATAACGGTCTAAACGAATAAAAAAAAAAAACAAAGATTTCCGGGCTCGAAATAAATGTTTACTTCAAAATAACAACCCCCGATTTTTTTTCTCTTTCTCAAAAAGATCCTTAAGTTTTTTGTTGACCATTCAATTAAAATGAAATAATAAATTCATTTTCATATAAATAATTTATAATGAAAATTTTAAAAACCTAAAATAATATTCTAATATTCAAAGCTACTAAACATCGCGCTTAATCAATTAAAATAAATTTTTTTTTTTTGAATAATCAGGTATTTTTATCAGTATTTACTTACGATAAATACAAAATTCTAAAATTTTCATGGGGGGGATGTTAATGAATTTGATAGCCCGATAAAAATAATTAAAAAAAAAACAGTATAATATATTTATAATATATATTGTTATGTCTCACAATAATCAATGATTGTTTTAGTTGAAAAAAAAAAAACATTTATTAAATTTATGTTAGTTGTTGGAAACTTTTACAATATATTATTAATCAGTGTTTCAAGTTCAGAGGCAACTGACCGAGCATTACTACGCGGTTATTCAATGATGAGCCAAACAAAAAATAAATCAATAATAAAATATCGAAAAATATATATAATTATGCATAACAATATATTTTCATCTAATTGGCAATGCAATTACCTTGTAAATAAAATTAAAACAAATAATTCATCAGCTTCTAAATAATTTTTTTTTTTATTATTGATTTTAATATTCAAAATAATAGTTTTAAAAATTATTGTTATTGACAGTCACAAGACACTGTATTGTAATTATTATATATCAATTGTTAATTAACATTCCCATCTTATATATATACTTTATATTGTTTATCGAATTTTTTATTATTATTATTATTATCTCATCATATTTAGGATAATTAAAATTATAATATCATTATTTCAAGGTTAATAATATTATAAAAAAAAGAAAATTTTCTGGTATTATATTCTTATTTTCAATACAAGAAAAAAAAAAAAACTACAAACAAGCGAAATATTTATTTACAAAAAATTAATTTCAATTACTATGTTTTATTTCGATAATAATAAACATTTAATTTCCATAACTAATAATTAAAAGAAATAAAATGCAGTATAATCGCGAATAATAATAGTTAAAATAAAAAAAATATAATAATTATTAAAAATATATGTAAAATAAATTATTCCACGCAAATGAAATTATAAATTAAAAAAATACTGTGTCCGTTAATAATCCGACCAGTAATTTGGTAAATATATAATAAAAAAAAAAAATGATTGTAAAATAAATAAAAAATAAAAAAAATCGCGTCTATTAATTTAAAAAAAAAATAAAATAAAATCCAAAGCAATTTAAAAATTATAAATTCTTTTTTAGTGTATCTTAATTAAATATTTATATAGAATAATATAAAAAAATTTAAATGAACAGGTGGGGGATGACGTTATCCGTATTACCTGTGCCTGTACCTGTTAAACTTGGCCGATTTACTCCGAGCAAAAGCGAAACAAACCGAGTTGAAGGTGTTAATATTAAAAACACACACACTACCGGTTAACTTGACCGGTACTGTATCTAAAAAATATATACATATATTCATCTACCTGCATATTATTTACCTGTACAAGATGGCACAACATATGTACAATATACTTGTGGTGTCAGCAATAAATATACAAAAGACAAACTTACCAACAACCATTTAAATCTCATCGAAATTATATAATATTATTAAAATTATCAACAAGTAAATATTTAATTATATTTTTTATAATTTATATTTAAAAAAAAAATATAAAAAACATAATTAAGTACAAGTGTGTGTGTGTGTGTGTGTATTGATGTGTGATAGTTGTTTGGAGAAACGAGAAAAGTTTTTAAAAAATATTATCCTTGTCTGACTCTATTTTTTCAACATCGGAGTAATCACCCGGGGTCTTGGATCTCAATCGTCTCCGCTGGCCTCCACGTCGTCAGTTTACTCCTCGTAATTGTCGGACAATCAGGAATGACACAAGATAATTATTTATCAAACAAGAGGAATATTATTATTTTTTATTTAATACAGTGTTTTATATAATTTGTGTTAAAATATATTGTTTAGAAAATACACAATATTATTTTGGTTTTTTTTCAAAGTGAATTATAATTTTTTCGATTCGAAATTTTTTATTTTATTTCGTTAATAAGTTATGAGTTTTAAATTTTTAATATTCAAATTTTTATCATTAACAAAGTGATTAATATTACATTCACGAGGTATGTACAGTTAATTAATTATTTGAAATATTTATTCAGGTATTTTAAATAATTTTTATTATCGTTATGTGAAGAAAAAAAAAAAAAGGAGGACACAAATGAGAGAGTTGAGTCAATGTCATTTTGTGTAAATAAGGTTTCGTGCTGTATAAAACGCACTCAGGAATGAAGCCACCTCGACGCAATTTTTTTTTTTATTTAATTTTTTTTATTATTTTCCCCTTTTTTTTGTCAGCTTCCTCTTGATCGCTTGGTTTATGTTAATTTCTATCCATTTCCTCGATACGCTTTTGAATGTATATCGAAAAAAATTTTCTATTCGAATTTTTTAAATTTAATATTTTAATATAATTCGGTAAGTTTTTTTATTCATTAATTTTAATAATGTTAATTTGAATAATATTTTCAATATTAACCTGTTGAATATTTTTTATTTTTTTTTAGAAATAATTTTAACTGATGAATAATTATATTTTCACTACATAAATGTAAATTTAATTCGTGTTTATTTTGATTTTTTTTTTTTTCGGTTCAAATAAAAACCACTTGTGCTATTTTATCACCAAATCTTGGAATTTGTTATCAATAAAAAAGCATGTTGTTTCAAATATAAATATTTTTTTTTGATAAAATACATATATAAGCAAATAAAATGCCAATTTTTTATTTAGAAAAAAATAAAACCTTTAGAAATGATGGAGTATTCATTTGTTAAAAATAATAATAATAAAGACACGCCTATTAAATGTCAATTATTTACAATGAAAATAATATTACTTTATACTTTTTCAAGTCTTTAAAATTATAGCATAGTTATAACTCTTGAGTTTTTCGTTACCATCAAACCAAGCGTGTACAAGTTATATTATTATTGTTGAATTGATACTGACCCATGCTTCTTTGTAAAAGTCATTCACCCATGACTTTTGCACAATTATTATTGAATGGCCTTCATTTAAAACTTCAAGTTTGTACAATTTTAAATTTACAAAGGATCGATTTTTTAATAAATAAAAAATTCATTTATTTTATTTTTAATAGAAATATTTGAGATTATTTTAAAATAAATTATTTAAATTCACATGAAATTATAGAAAATAATTTCGAATCATATAAAAAAATAGACTATATTCTATAGTAATTTTATAAAATCATTGTCATCATTGTCATCATCTTGACACTCATTTACAGAAGAATAAAAAATTTCCTCTTGCAATAAATTTCAACCTGGAAATCACATCTTCTATTTTTAAATTATTTAAATTGATTTTATTTCTACTTGATCTAAATTTCATTACGAATTTTTAAAACTTGTTGCTTCTTCAATATATACATGTATATTGTAATTAAATTTTTCATGAGATCATTGATGTATAATAAATTTGTAGAAAATTATGTTTTATTTTTCAATAAATGAAGGACAATTTAGTACATTTTCTTATATATGATCTGTCTGATCTTGTGATGTTATGTCGCGAGCGCGTGGTTAACCCACTTAGCAAACAGGTTTTAACACATTCAATATTATATATAACTCGTTGATGGATCAGAGAAAAGTACGGTTGTATGATGATGATAACGGTGATACTTTTTTTCTGGTTTTAAAAGTATATATGCCTAATAATGATAATAAAAATCTAACATTATTTTATTTAATCAATACTGATAATCAATTTTAATAAATTTTATTTTCTACAAATTTTAACATTGTTATTTTTACTTTTAGAACATTTTATTTATTATTATCTATATATATTTCGTAGAACTATATCGAGATATGTGTTTTTTTTGGTATCATTTTGTATTATTATTAAAAAATATTTTTAAAAAATTAAATTGATAATCAATAACTAGGTACTAATTTATTTATTAATTCATTTAATTGTTTTTTAATTAATTAATCTATCTTTTAATTATTTAATTTATTTATTTATTTATTTATTTACAGGTGGCGGGCCAAAGTGCACGCCAATCACACCACAAATAATGGTCATCGTAACCCGAGTATGTATTTTTATTATTGTTTAAAAAAATAAAAATAAATTTTTTTAATCTATACAGATTAAATTAAATTTTTTTAAAGTCGATCAGAATATTTTTATAATGCATTGAATGACAGTGAAAATTTATTTGATTTAAAAAAATTAGAAAACTGAGAAATTTATTTAAAAAAAAAATAAATTTCGAATAGATATTTGTCATTGAAAAAAATATAAAAGTCACATTATTAAAAAACCGGATATACTCAGTGATAAAATAAGTTTATTAAATGAATATTTTTTAAAATTAATTAAACAGTATCAATTAAAAAAAAAAGGGCTAATGATTGATGAAATGATAGAAATATATTTAAAAAATTTTTGTTTTTTGTAATTTATTTATGATGATTTTCATATATTTGTTGAGGGCATATGAACTTGTGTGTTATGTTTGTTCATCCACCAAACACAGCGGAAGATAATGTTCCGAGACACCGAACAACTGGAACATTGACGGTTTAATTTTATATTGTAAACATATACTAGAAGTGTAAAGACTGCACACATTGTTGTAACACATAATATTTAACTGTTAAATTTATCTGCAAAAATTTAGTATCATCATCTTGCACTTGACAAGTTGTATCGGGAATCATTTGTTAATCTATAAGAAATAAAATAATGTAATCTTGTTATGGTAAAATAATATTTATCATTAAATGTGACCAGTTATTGTTGTTGTATAAATATAAATTTTTTATTTTTTATTATCAGGGTGATTACATATGGATCGAGCCAATTTCAGGAAGAGAATTTGATGTTGCAATTGGAGCACGTGTGATATCAGCTGAAGGAAGAAGAATTCAAGTTAAAGACGACGACAATACAGTAATAAAAATAAAAATAAAAATAATAATGATGATGATTGTTGTTGTTGAATTTTATATTTAATTAAATAATAATAAATTTTTAGGAACAATGGCTAACACCAGAGAGAAGAATAAAAGCAATGCATGCAACATCAGTACAGGGTGTCGAAGATATGATAAGCCTTGGTGATCTTCATGAAGCTGGAATATTGAGAAATTTATTAATTCGTTATAATGAAAATTTAATATATACATATACTGGTTCAATTCTAGTCGCTGTAAATCCATATCAAATATTACCAATATACACTGCTGAACAAATAAAATTATATAAAGATAGAAAAATTGGTGAATTACCACCTCATATATTTGCAATTGGTGACAATAGTTATGCACATATGAATCGTTATGGACAAGATCAATGTATTGTTATTAGTGGTGAAAGTGGTGCTGGAAAAACAGAAAGTACAAAATTAATATTACAATATCTTGCTGCAATAAGTGGTAAACATTCATGGATTGAACAACAAATACTTGAAGCAAATCCAATACTTGAAGCATTTGGTAATGCTAAAACAATTAGAAATGATAATTCATCACGTTTTGGTAAATATATTGATATACATTTTAATGATAAAGGTGTTATTGAAGGTGCTAAAATTGAACAATATTTACTTGAAAAATCACGTATTGTATCACAAAATAATGATGAAAGAAATTATCATATATTTTATTGTATGCTTGCTGGTTTATCATATGATGAAAAAAAAAAATTAGAACTTGATAATGCATCAAATTATAAATATTTAATTGGTGGTGGTAGTATAACATGTGAAGGACGTGATGATTCAGCTGAATTTGCTGATATACGTTCAGCAATGAAAGTATTATTATTTACTGATAATGAAATATGGGAAATATTACGTTTACTTGCTGCATTATTACATATGGGTAATATTAAATATCGTGCAACAATTGTTGATAATTTAGATGCAACTGAAATATCAGAACATACTAGTGTTAAACGTGTTGCTCTGCTACTTGGTGTACCAATACAATCACTTATTGATGCATTAACACGTAAAACAATATTTGCACATGGTGAAACTGTTGTATCAACATTATCACGTGATCAATCAGTTGATATACGTGATGCATTTGTTAAAGGTATTTATGGACGTTTATTTATACATATTGTTAAACGTATTAATGAAGCAATATATCGTCCAAAAAATAAATCACGTAGTGCTATTGGTGTACTTGATATATTTGGTTTTGAAAATTTTCATCAAAATAGCTTTGAACAATTTTGTATTAATTATGCTAATGAAAATTTACAACAATTTTTTGTACAACATATATTTAAACTAGAACAAGAAGAATATAATAATGAATCAATTAATTGGCAACATATTGAATTTGTTGATAATCAAGATGCACTTGATTTAATTGCAATTAAACAGCTAAATATTATGTCATTAATTGATGAAGAATCAAAATTTCCAAAAGGTACTGATCAAACAATGCTTGCTAAAATACATAAAACACATGGTTTACATAGAAATTATTTAAAACCAAAATCTGATATGAATACATCATTTGGTTTAAATCATTTTGCTGGTGTTGTATTTTATGATACACGTAGTTTTTTAGAAAAAAATCGTGATACATTTAGTGCTGATTTATTACAACTAATTCATATATCAACAAATAAATTTTTAAAAGTGTGTTTTATTGATGATATTGGTATGGGTTCAGAGACACGTAAACGTGCACCAACATTATCAACACAATTTAAAAAATCATTAGATTCATTAATGCGTACATTATGTAATTGTCAACCATTTTTTATAAGATGTATTAAACCAAATGAATATAAAAAACCAATGATGTTTGATCGTGGTTTATGTTGTCGTCAATTACGTTATTCTGGTATGATGGAAACAATTAGAATACGTAGAGCTGGTTATCCAATACGTCATGGTTTTAAAGAATTTGTTGAACGTTATCGTTTTTTAATATCTGGTATACCACCATCACATAAAACAGATTGTCATTTAGCAACAGCTAAAATATGTCAAATTGTATTGGGTAAATCTGATTATCAACTTGGACAAACAAAAGTTTTTTTAAAAGATGCACATGATTTATATTTAGAACAAGAACGTGATCGTGTATTAACTAAAAAAATATTAATATTACAAAAAAATATACGTGGTTGGGTTTATCGTAGACGTTATTTACGTATACGTTATGCAACAATAATAATACAAAAATTTTGGCGTGCATATGAACAAAGAAAAAAATATAAGCTAATGAAATCTGGTTATATGCGTTTACAGGCACTTGTTAGATCACGTGTATTATCACATAGATTTAGACATTTACGTGGTCATATTGTATCATTACAATCACGTTCAAGAGGATATCTTGTACGTCAAATGTATCATAAAAAAATGTGGGCAATTGTTAAAATACAAACACATGTACGTAGATTAATTGCACAAAGATGTTATAAAAAACAAATGTATGAATATAGATTACATATTGAAGCATTAAAATTACGTAAAATTGAAGAACGTGAATTAAAAGAACAAGGTAATAAACGTGCTAAAGAAATTGCTGAAAGAAATTATCAACAACGTATACAAGAATTAGAAAGAAAAGAAATTGAAATTGCTATTGAAGATAAAAGAAGAATGGAAATTAAAAAAAATATTATTAATGATGCTGCTAAAAAACAAGATGAACCAGTTGATGATAGTAAACTTGTTGAGGCAATGTTTGATTTTTTGCCAGATTCAAGTAGTGAAGCACCAACACCAGCACGTGAAACATCTGTATTTAATGATTTACCTGGTATACATAATGATTCACGTGATAATAATAATCAAATTAAAAGAAAAGCATTAATTAATCATGCAAATAATAAAAATAATGATGATGAAGATAATGGAGATGATGAAAACAATGATATTCATCATCATAATCAACAACATCAACACCATAATCGTGGTAAGGCTAATGCTAATGTTAATGCAAATGATATTGATGATGATGATGATGATGAAGATGAAAATAATCATGATAATGATGACGATGATGATGATATTGATGTTGATAATGATGATGATGATAATAATAATAATGCCAATAATATTATTGAAGATTTAACTGAATATAAATTTCAAAAATTTGCAGCAACATATTTTCAGGGTAATATAACGCATCAATATTCACGTAAACCATTAAAACATCCATTGTTACAATTATTGACACAAGGTGATCAACTTGCTGCACAAGCATTATGGATAACAATATTACGTTTTACTGGTGATTTACCAGAACCAAGATATCATACAATGAATCGTGATACAACATCTGTTATGTCAAAAGTAACAGCAACACTTGGACGTAATTTTATACGTAGTAAAGAATTTCAAGAAGCACAAATGATGGGTATGGATCCAGATACATTTAAACAAAAACCACGTTCAATACGTCATAAATTAGTTAGTTTAACATTAAAAAGAAAAAATAAATTAGGTGATGATGTTAGAAGAAAATTACAAGATGATGAATATACTGCTGATAGTTATCAATCATGGTTGGAATCACGTCCAACATCAAATCTTGAAAAATTACATTTTATTATTGGTCATGGTATACTTAGAGCTGAATTAAGAGATGAAATATATTGTCAAATATGTAAACAATTAACAAATAATCCATCAAAATCATCACATGCAAGAGGTTGGATATTATTATCATTATGTGTTGGTTGTTTTTCACCATCAATAAAATTTGTAAATTATTTACGTTCATTTATAAGAGATGGACCACCAGGTTATGCACCATATTGTGAAGATCGTTTAAAACGAACATTTAATAATGGTACAAGAAATCAACCACCAAGTTGGCTTGAGCTACAAGCAACAAAATCTAAAAAACCAATAATGCTACCAATAACATTTATGGATGGTAATACTAAAACATTATTAGCTGATTCAGCAACAACAGCACGTGAATTATGTAATCAATTATCAGATAAAATATCTTTACGTGATCAATTTGGTTTTTCATTATATATTGCATTATTTGATAAAGTATCATCATTAGGTAGTGGTGGTGATCATGTTATGGATGCAATATCACAATGTGAACAATATGCTAAAGAACAAGGTGCACAAGAAAGAAATGCACCATGGCGTTTATTTTTTCGTAAAGAAATATTTGCACCATGGCATGAACCAACTGAAGATCAAGTTGCAACAAATTTAATATATCAACAAGTTGTTAGAGGTGTTAAATTTGGTGAATATAGATGTGATAAAGAAGATGATTTAGCTATGATTGCTGCACAACAATATTATATTGAATATAATAATGATATGAATATTGATAGATTATATGCATTATTACCAAATTATATACCAGATTATTGTTTAACTGGTATTGATAAAGCAATTGATAGATGGGGACATCTTGTATTACAAGCATATAAAAAAAGTTATTATCTTAAAGAAAATATTAGATCATTACGTGTTAAAGAAGATATTGTTAGTTATGCTAAATTTAAATGGCCATTATTATTTTCACGTTTTTATGAAGCATATAAAAATTCAGGACCAAATTTACCTAAAAATGATGTTATTATTGCTGTTAATTGGACTGGTGTTTATGTTGTTGATGATCAAGAACAAGTTTTATTAGAATTATCATTTCCAGAAATAACAACAGTATCTAGTCAAAAAACAAATAAAATATTTACTCAAACATTTTCATTGTCAACTGTACGTGGTGAAGAATTTACATTTCAAAGTCCAAATGCTGAAGATATACGTGATTTGGTTGTTTATTTTTTAGAAGGTTTAAAAAAACGTAGTAAATATGTTATTGCATTACAAGATTATAAACCACCAATTGATAATACATCAACATTTTTAAATTTTAATAAAGGTGATTTAATAATACTTGATGATGATAATACTGGTGAAAGTGTGTTAAATAATGGTTGGTGTATTGGTATATCAGATAAAACTGGTGAAAAAGGAGATTTTCCAGCAGAAACTGTTTATGTTTTACCATCTCTAACAAAACCACCAAATGATATATTATCATTATTTTCAATTGACGATAATAATACAGTTTATAATAACAATAACAATAATAAATTTTATTCACAACAAAATAATATTAATAGTAATAGTGGTAGTATAAATAATATATCAACAACAACAACAACAATTAATGGTATTGATATTATTAAAGATAATAAACCACATACATTAAATGATTATGCTATTGATCATTTTAGATTACCACCTAAAAGAACAATATCAAAAACACTAACAACAGCAGCAAGAAGAGCTAATATTAATAATAATATTAATGGTAATAATAATAGTAATAATATAAATAATATTGATGATATTTGGCGTCATTCAAGAGAACCAATAAAGGCACCATTATTACGTAAATTAATATCAAAAGATGAACTTGCTGAAGAGGCATGTTATTCATTTAATGCAATATTAAAATACATGGGTGATTTACCAACAAAAAGGCCACGTATTGGTAATGAATATACTGATATTATATTTGATGGTCCATTAAAAAATGAAATATTACGTGATGAAATATATTGTCAAATAATGAAACAATTAACTGATAATAAAAATCGTTTAAGTGAAGAAAGAGGATGGGAATTAATGTGGCTTGCAACTGGTTTATTTGTATGTAGTCAAAGTTTATTGAAGGAATTAACATTATTTTTACGTACACGTAGACATCCAATATCACAAGATTCACTTCAAAGATTACAAAAAACATTAAAAAATGGACAACGTAAATATCCACCACATCAAGTTGAAGTTGAAGCAATACAACATAAAACAACACAAATATTTCATAAAGTTTATTTTCCTGATGATACTGATGAAGCATTTGAAGTCGATTCATCAACAAAAGCTAAAGATTTTTGTCATAATATATCACAAAGATTAAATTTAAAATCATCTGAAGGTTTTAGTTTATTTGTTAAAATTGCTGATAAAGTTATATCAGTACCAGAAGGTGATTTTTTCTTTGATTTTGTACGTCATTTAACTGATTGGATTAGAAAAACAAGACCATCTAGAGATGGTATATCACCACAATTTACATATCAAGTTTTTTTTATGAAAAAATTATGGACAAATACTGTACCTGGAAAAGATAAAAATGCTGATTTAATATTTCATTTTCATCAAGAGCTACCAAAGCTATTGAGAGGTAAGAAAAAATTAAATTTTTTTTCTTTCTTTTATATTTATTAAAATGCTTTTTTTTTTTTTTTTTTNTTTTTTTTTTTTTTTTTTCAATTAAAAGGTTATCATAAATGTACAAAAGAAGAAGCATCAAGATTAGCTGCTCTAGTTTATCGTGTACGTTTTGGTGAAAATAAACAAGAACTTCAAGCAATTCCGTAAGTTTTTTTTTTTTAAATAAACAAAGTCTTCTTTTTTTTTTTAGAAATTAATTATAATTATTTGGATAAATTTTAGTCAAATGCTGAGAGAATTAATACCTGGTGATTTGGTTAAAATTCAAAGTACCAATGATTGGAAAAGATCAATAATTGCTGCTTACAATCAAGATGCTGGTAAATAAATAATTTTAAATTAATAATTCCAACTGATTTATTAAAGTAATTATATAAAATTATTTTTTTTATTAATAGGAATGAGTCCAGAAGATGCTAAAATAACATTTTTAAAAATTGTCTATCGTTGGCCAACATTTGGATCAGCATTTTTTGAAGTTAAACAAGGAACAGAACCAAATTATCCAGAATTATTATTAATTGCTATAAACAAACATGGAGTTAGTTTGATACATCCACAAACAAAGGCAAGTATTATTATTTTTTATATCTCTAAATGTATTATTTAATATTTAATTAATTTATTTATACTCAGGATATACTGGTAACTCATCAATTTACAAGAATCTCAAATTGGTCATCTGGTAATACATATTTCCACATGACTATTGGAAATTTAGTTAGAGGCTCGAAACTTTTATGTGAAACATCATTAGGATATAAAATGGATGATTTATTAACATCATATATTTCACTTATGCTGACAAATATGAACAAACAACGAACAATACGAATACCCAAATCATAAATTAATCAAATCTAAAATACAATAAGAAAAAAAAAAGAAATTAATCAAAGAGTTTTTGAATCAAAAAAAAATAATAATTAAATCTGTATATAAAAATTATTATTATACTAAACAAAAAATTATACCATTAGTTTATATTATAATTAAAAGAAAAAAAAAATTATAATTTTGTATCCATTCTTGTTTTTTTTTTTTAAAAAAATATTATTATTCCAAAAGAGTTTTTATATTTTATATATACCTGTGTCTATTTTTTTTTTTTTCTCTCTGTAAATTATGAAGAGCCACAATGAAGTTTTTTAATCGTGGGTAAATTCCCACCATGAAATAAAAATAATGTTGTAGTAAAACAATAACAACAATGCATTGAGAAGGAATGTATATATTTTTTAGTTAAATATATCCGATTTTATCTCATATCCTCCAGAAATGTGCTACTTAAAAATAATTCATTTACTTATTTTTATTTATTAATTCACATATTTAATATTTTTTTATCAACTAATTAATAATTGAATGCTAATAAATTTTCATTTTATAATTTCAATTATCATTTATTTATTTTTTTGATATATAACTCTGTTGACACTTTTATTTTTTTATTTTTTTAATTTCAGTGCAAAAATTATTAATAATATTATGCTGAAATTATTTACATTTAAAAATAACTAAAAAAAAAAAAAATTGTAAATTTAATTATGTTGATTATTTTTATTATATTTACATAATTGTTTTTCATTTTTTTTTCGTTTGAATTATTAAATTATGTTGGAAATTACAAATATTGATAAAATTGTTTTATTTTTTTTTTTTTAAATTATCAATATATATATTTACAGAATAATTATTATCTTTTATAATTGAGTATCATATTAAAAAATATCGATAAGAAATAATATGAATATAATTTGTATAGTAAAAAAAAAAATAAAATAAAACACAATAATAATTATTTTATGATATCTTGGTAATTAAATTGGTACGATAGTACATAATTAACTAATAAAATTATTACACTGGTATTTGTTGCTGTTTTTTTTTTTTTTCTAAATGAATAAATCAATATCAAGAGAGATAGAGAGAAAAAAAATATATTTAAATGATAATATAAAATAAGCCAAATAATATCAAAGACCTGGTTGAGTTGGTGGATGATGATTCCATGGTATATCAGCAATAGCTGGTTGCATATTTGCTTGATTATTATGTGGTAAATTTGGAGCTCTTGTTGCTCTCATAATTTCTTCAGCTGGTGGACAATGTGGTCTTGGTCCTGGTTCTGGTGTATATGTAAATGTTAAACCAGTTGCATAAATAATACCATCATTACGTACAAGTGATACTGGTACTTGTGTTGGTTGTCTAACCCATAACCATTCACCACGAAATAGTGATATATCTGGTACAACACATAACATAATTTCTTGACATCTATACATTGTTTCAGCTTCAACATCACCAAACCATACTTGTAAATTTGGTGTAAAATTATCACCTTTTAATTCTAACATAGCAACATCACCACCACCATTTAAATGTAATGAATGTACAAGTGGTACTGGTGTTACTGGTGTACGTACTGGGCCCATACCTTCAAAAAATTGATATTCAGCTTTATCAGTACTTATTATTGTCCAACATGCACCATCATTAATCATTTCTTTATTTTGTTCTTTTGGACATGGTGTTGCTTGAAATTGTATTATTCTTTCTTGTGATAAACATAAATACATATGATCAGTATCTTTCATATAAAATGCACATTTATGTAATTGTGATACTGGATCATCAGCTTCTAAATTTGCCATTTGTTTATCAACTTTACGTATTATTAAACGTGGTAATGCCATACCAGTTACTGAACATACCAGCTTAACCGTACTACCATAATGTACATAACCATCACGTACTTGAAATTCTTCTGATTCAGATTCATTATCATCAAGTAAATGTATTGTAAATGCACCCCATTGAGTTGAACTTGCATGAAAATTACCATTTTCAACATGTAAATAACGTGTACTAACTGTTTGTGATCTAAGACGATTAAATAATGCAACTTTAGTACCACTTGCAATACATAAATCAGCATTTTTTAATGATTGTTTTTTTTTAGATGGTTTTGATATAACTTTTATTCTTTTACTATGAAATACACCAATATCATGTCCACTACCATAAAACATTTTAACTGATAACATAAAATGTTTACGTTTATCGGAATCAGATATATATAATGTTTTAGCAGCACAATATTGTTTACCATTATTTAAATCTAATTGTTGCATATCTTGATCTGAATTACCAATACCAATAAATGCACATAATTGTGATGATTGCTCTGTTTCACCATCGCGTAACATTTTTTCTTGTCTCATTCTCCAACCATCACCAAATAAATAAATACATGGTGGTGGACAAAAAAAACGTTTTTCATTACCATATGATTTTTGTGCAACTTTTGCATGTAGAATTACAATAACCATATCACTTCTATCACGTAAATAACGTTCCATTGCTTCACGTGTTAAACGTTGATCTTGATTATCATTACGATAAACACCAGTATTAAATCTTGGATATGTTGACATTACTGTCGTTGGTGATGTTGGTGATTGCATACTGTGAGCCATTCCCGGCAAACCAAATTGATGTGGCATTATTTATTTTATTTATATTTAATTTGGTACTTGATTGATTAATTTGTTTGTTGATTAATTGGCTTTTTTTTTTAAATTATTATTTCTTTTTATTTATTAGCTATTATTTTCATTTCATTATTTTGCTTTTTATCCTTAGCTACAAGAATAACACATGTTTTCGTTTGATCATCTGTAACAATAAGAACGAAATTATTATTAAATTATTAATTTTAAAAATTTACACTCATTAGTTTATTTATTTAAAAACAATTGAATTTGTTTTTCGTTTTTTTTTTCCCTCAACAACAATAAAAGAGGATATGTAAAAAAAAAAAAAACTGTGTGCAGTTAGCAATGTTTATGCGTGAGAATTTTTTTTTTTTTTTTTCGTTCAGAGTTGTTAATAATTAATGATAAAGAAATCTCATATTAGGTAGAATACTGGGATTTACTGAGCCTCTTTTACTACAAGTCACAGAACAGCGGAAATGCGTATGAATCGTGGGAACATCAACAAAATTACACACATAACATTATATTTACCAAATAGCTCTGATAGAAGTAATAAAAAAAAAATAACAACATTATGATTTTTCTAATGTTAATTTTTTTATAAACAAATGCTTATTTGATGCACATAAATTACTTGATAATGATAAACACAAAAAGCACAAACAAAGCTAATATATTGACACAAATGTTTTTTAATTTTAATATGTATGTTGATTTTTAATTTAAAAAAAAAAAAAATGTTTAAATAAATCAATAATATTGACAATAGTTAGATTACATTTGAGTATTTATTTTTTTTTTTTTTAAAGAAAACATTAGTTGAAAAAAATATATAGGTTATAAGCATCAAATGACAAAATAAATTTGATAAATAAATAAATATATTTACAAATTAATATTATTTACAAAGTATATTATTATTTTTTACAACAATAATTATATATTATATTGTTTATAGAATTTTTTTAAATTGTTTTTTAGTGTCTACAAACAAATCTGTTGACAATGACAACTTGGATAATTTTAGTAAACAAATAAACAATAAAAAAAATAAATACAAGTGTTAAAGAAAAATAATAAAAAAAAAAAAATTATGATAATTTTTTATAATGATTATTTAATAATTTATTAATGAATAATTTTACCGTGAATATTTAGATTGATTTAATTATCCAATCGACCGATGACAAGCCATAAACATCACTGATATTTATATCATCTCATCATCACAAACTTTGACATAAAATTATTATAAACATATAAATAATTATAAATTTTATTCAACTGACAATTGAATTTTAACACAATTAGAGTAAACATTCAAATTGATTGATAAAATAATAACAAATGCATTTTTTTTCTTTTTTTTTTTTTTTACCAAATTGTTGATACACATACACACACATACACAAGCTCAGTCACCATTGACAAATTGTGATTACAATTAGTTCCCCACTTTTTGTTGATTTTTTTTTGTCCAATCCATGAAGAGTCCAATCCAATTCAAAAAAATATATTTCATTTACTCGATATATTTTACAAATAGTTCAGCCAACACATTTATTTTTTATATATTTTTTTTATAAATGAAATTAAAAAAAAAAAAAATTAGTTAATATTTTTGCGCGGTTTCATTCAAATGTTATAAAAAAATTTAAAAATTTTTAAATAAATAAAATAAAGAAAAGGTTATTAATAAAAAATTAGTTATTATTTTTAAAAATTTATATTTTTTTTTTTTTTAATTAAAAATTAAAGTCTATAATAAAAATTGAAAAAAAAAAAAACGAAAAAAAAAGTTTTTTTTTTTCAAGATCTTAATTCTTTGAGAATTTTAGTATGACTGATTCTCAAATACGGTCTCACACTTTGTAAAATAGTGTACTGATTGTTTTTTTATTTTTTTTTATTTTTATTATTATTTTTTCCTATTGTTTTACCGTTGTAGAGGTAGAAGTTATAGAGTAACTATACTAGCGCCTCTACCCTGTCTTGTTTCCCCTTCTAATGCACATAATTTTCAACAAATACAAATAAAAATATTATATATAAAACATATTAAAAAATAAATAAGAAGAGTATACACATATAAAGAGTTAAGAATTGTTTTAAAAATTTCATGCCTCCGTTCTCTTTTTATTTATCCCCGCCCGACTGTGTAATTGCTACTACCGCGAAAGGATGTCGGGGTTATCCTGGAGAGCGTGGGAAAAAACCTGCTGTGGGAAAGAGTGGGTGGCCTATACATCACTCTACATTTATACCTTACAAGCTCGCAATGATGACTTTATATTTAAATCTAGTATATATGTGTGTAGTCTAAATGAACATGCAAAATATAAAAATTCAAAAATATTTAAAAAATTCAAAACAAATTGTTCAAAACATTTTTTTTGTTTTTTTTTTTCTTTTGCTTTTGTATAATAAATGACAATGTCATATTATAAACATATTATAAATACTCATCAAATCAATTTTTAGTGTATAATTTTATTGGTGAAAAATATATTGGTATCACTACACTGCATGTTAATGTATAAGCAAATATAAATAAGTTATTTACATGCATCATATATGCAATAAGGAAATGAAACAGTATTATTATTATATTACATATATCAAGTTACATAATAATCGAGTGTAAATTTTATATCAGCATTTTATAAACTTCAAGCTAATACTCACGAAGAAATCTATATTATCTTTACATATATTGATAATTCACTTTAGATGGCATAATTTCACATCTAATTATAGTAATTAACCTGGGGTTCGTGTAATTCTCTGGAAGAAATAATCTCTCCAAATTTTCTCCGGATTTCTCCGAATTTTCTCCGGATTTTTTTGAAAAAAAACTCCTCTTTTATTTTTCGTATGTAAATTCTTATTTCTGGTTTTTTTAATTAATTTTCTTATTTTTTTTTTGTTGATTTTTTTAAGCGAAAATTCCAGAAAAAAAACAGAGATATTATGATAATAGTCTGGAGATTACCCCGTAAATATCTCTGGAAGTTTAATTGCGTAAAATCCGGAGAAATCCGGAAAAAACCAAGAGAGATTTTTTCCACCAGGGTTATCATAAATTATTATATTTATTTTACTAGAGTTTTTTATTTTAAAAATATTGTAGTGAAATTAAAAATCTTTGGGAGTTGATAATTTAATGGATATTACAGTGGATATATATTATATCGATAAAACTGACTATACAAATATGGAAAAACTGATTGAAGCACAAAGTCGAATTTTTTTAATACGACCAAGACGTTTTGGGAAATCCTTGATGTTAAATACAATTGCCGAAATTTGTGCAGGAGCAAAAAATAAAAAAGACAGTCAAAAATCTATAAATAAATATAATAATATAATTTATTGATTATATAATTCAACATAAAAATAATATAATTTAATAATATGGAAAAAACACCCGGTATTGCAATTCAATTTTTCAAAACTGAGTAAGAAATCAGTTGAACGATTAGAATTAATATTGATAATCATTAATTAAGCAAATAAAGGAAAATTGTAAAAACTATGATATTAAACTTGGAGAAATTGATGACACCGACAGTTATGAATGATATATATATATCATATGCTTATAGGTGGTGCAATAAATCTTAAGAATGGTTATGAACAGTTGTAGTACTCATTGATGAGTACGATGCACCATTAAATGGCTGTCAAAATAAAGCTGGAATAATCGATATTATGAAATATTTGCTGCAGGTACAATCGATACTGTGTACAATCCATGGTCGATTGTACAATGCTTCAAAAATAACCGCATATAAAATGCTATTGGGATAGGAAGTGTTTTCAACAAGAAAAGATATATATATGCCGATATATATGTCGATTGCACTTGCAGCAAATTTATAACCATTATAAAAGTTTTTTAAATTGAACAATATTGTTCAATTTAAAAAACTATTATAATGGTTATAAATTTGCTGCAAGTGCAATCGACACTGTGTACAATCCATGGTCGATTGTACAATTATGCTTTAAAATGAACCAAATTAAGTGTTATTGGGATGGGAGTTCTCTAGACTTATATATGTATAGAGATTTAATTTTACATGATGTAGAAAGTATATTTCTTATTCTCAAAAAACCATGGTTCTCAAAAAACTGCAGTATTTTTAGCTGATGACACAACACTAAAATTTGATAAAGATTTCAAAGAATTAACGTTCAAGTCTTTACTATTTCAAACAGGATACCTTACTATAAAATATGTTGTTCTAGAAACAAATATATATACACACTACATGTATAAAAAGAAAATGGTACTTGTAACTGGTGCCTCAAGATTTGGATTAATCAATTGACAGACGTTTTATCAGCAGCCGACGATTCAAATTTAGTAAAAATAGTGATGATAAAGTCTACAATCCATGGTCTATCCCTTGTGAAAATATTTCTCCGCAATTACTCCGAATTTCTCCGTGATTACTCCGAATTTTTCTCAAATTGACCCATGCGGAGAAACGAGTGGAGAAAGGTATGAAAATTTTTTTCCGAATTTTCTTTGAAATGACTTGGAGAATTTTTTCCAAAATCACCGATGAGAAATTTTTTCTGTCGTTTCTCCGAATCAACTTGGGTGCAGGAACGTTCGGAAATATTTCTCCGCGAAGTATCTGTTAATTTCATTAAATTTTTCGATTAGTTTTTCAATTCACTTTTTCAAAACTAAGTAGGAAAACAGTCAAAAAATTTGAATTGACTTTAATTAATCAAATAAAAGATAATTGTCAAAAATATGATATTAAACTTACAGAAATTAATGACTAGCGACACTTGAGAATGAAATGCTAAATAGTGGTGCTAATTTAAAAAATGGCTATGATCCTAGAGTGATAGTATACTCATCGATGAGTACGACGCACCATTGAATCGTTGTCAGGTCAATAAAGACAAAGTAAATAATATTATGACTGATTTTTTGAGAATTTAAAGGGTGGTCAGGAAAAAGTGGTGTTGACAACTGGTGCATCAAGATTTGGCTTAGCAGAGGTTTTGTCTGCAGCCAATGATATATGTGATATCACCCTGGCTAAAGATTTTAGCGACATATGTGGATTTACACAAACAGAATTGATCACAGTTTTTCAAGATAAAATCACTGAAACTGCAACTCTTCTCAAAATAACAGATGACCAGTTATTAAATAAATTGAAAAATCATTACAATGGTTTTAAATTCAGTAAATATGCCGATGAGACTGTTTATAATCCTTGGTCTGTCATCCAGTGTTTCTTAAATAATGCCATCAGATCTTATTGGGATGGAAAAAATCTTTCACATTATAGTGCTTTAATTATTATTAAATGACTTCGAAAGTTTATCATTCATCTTGAAAAATCCAAAATTTTTAGCTGATAACTCAACATTAATTTTTGACAAAGACTTCAAAGAAATTACCTTAAAATCGTTATTGTTTCAAATGGGGTACTTGACGATACAAGAATTTAATATAAAAACAAAGATGTATACATTAAAAGTACCCAACCATGAAACTAAATTATTACTTAAACAAATGATGGAAGATAGTACTCTTATCTAATTTAATGGTGCATCGTACTCGTCAATGAGTATTATCACTATAGTATACAGGTTCGAAAAAGCTGTAGTGATAATACTCATTGACGAGTACGATGCACCATTAAATTTCAACCATCTTTACGGTTTTATTACCATGGGTGGCCATATCATAGTCCCATGTGCGAAGCCTCAGCTCATATTTTCTTTCATCAACACTACTTTGTGAACATACTACTCATATAACATGTAAAAGTGAAAAGACTAGTAGAACAGGCCGATGTGACGTATTGATAGAAACTTCCAAATATATTTATATTATCGAATTAAAATTTTTAGACCCAAAAGCCTCAGAAAAACCGACAGCCAGAAAAGCAATTAAACAAATATATGATAATAAGTATCATGTGAAGATGAAAAATTGACTGTTCTAATTAAAATATTTCTTCTGATTTCTCCGCAATTACTCCGAATTTCTCCCAAATTGACCCATGCGGAGAAATAAGTGGAGAGAGGTATCAAATTTTTTTCGAATTTTCTCCGAATCGACTTGGATAAAGAACCGTTCGGAAATATTTCTCCGCGATAAAAATACGCGGAGAAACGTGTGAAAAAAATAATTTTACCACGGAGAAAATTTTTTCTATTTGTTTGGATTGCTTGCTCCATGTTGTTCTCTGTCTCCATCTCGTTAGCCACAATAATAAAATCAGAAAAAAGTAAAAAGAATGAACTATTCAACAAAAAATTACAAACCAACAAAATTTCCACAGTAGTCAACTTTTTAATCAATTTATTTTTTTTTTATAACTACAAAAAAAAAAGTAATTTATCAAAAAATATAAGTAAATTATTTTAATTTATTACAGCCATGGCATCCAAGGTCCATAAGCTCTTCCAAGAATATTTAAATCAGTTGCCTGTTCCAGCAAGCACTGGACTTGATTCTCTGGACTCATTGACGTTTCATCATTCATTCTTAATCGAACAGCATCACAATGAAAACCCTCAACAATGTTTTGATACCTATTCCAATATTTATCACGATGTTTAATTTCCAGTTCTTCCAAAGTAATCATCGAGGGTTTTCCCCCATTAAGTTTCTTTAAAACAACATTAATTTTTTTGTCAGAAAACCAATCGTCACTATCAGATTTTACCAGTTGTTGAGTAGACTCAACTTTTGATAATTTATGATGTGCAATACCATCAATACTGGCAAGAATTGGTCCCTTTCCATCCCTCAATGCTTTGATAACATGAATCATTGTCATTGCAAACAAATCATGCTCATTGAATGGCTTCATTAGACTGGTTATTTGATTAGTAAGCCTAAATGGAACAAGCTCTGGTACTGATTGATCAATACCACCACCAAATGCACTATTAAAATCAATTCCAATACATCTGCCAGAGTCAACGGATATCAATATATTTTTAAGATGTCTATCACCAATTCCAAGAATCCATTGAGCAGCACACATAATGCCATAAGTTTTAATAAAATTTTTCTTTGCAAACATAAATCCCTCAAGAGTTGAATTTATTTTGACAAATGTTCGTCGTATTAAATTCCAATTTGTTCGATTAATCAAGCTATTCATTTTATCAATAACATCTTCAGCATCGTATTTAAAAAGTGCTTCTTTATATTGTGTAACAATATTTACTGAATCTGGACTTGCTTGATGAATCCATTCCTCGTACTCTCTGAGAACCATTTCTAACTCATTTTTTTCTGAATTACTGGCTGAAAAATTTATATAATCTTGAAGAGTTTTTGTTCCATCAATCCATTGGATTAAACCAAGTGATCCTGAGAAAGGTATTACTTTATATGTATCAATTGAAAGATGTCTTTGAGAACATGCTGAATTACTTTTAAGTATATCATTCATAGTTACAAATACTTGCTCAATAATTTCATCAAGACCCAAATCTTCACCAAATTTAACAAGAAAATTATAATTTTTAGCATCATTACCAACCATTGTTATTTTAATTGGTCTTCTTAATGATGTCATGACTTGTATTTTAGATTCAATTTTTGTTATTTTAGCATGATACTTTGGTAATGGTTTTTTATAGCCAGTATATTGTCCTGGTATTTCTAATTCTGAACAAGTAAAATTACTTAACCAAGGACTATAGTCTTCAAGATATTCACTATTTGCTTTTGTTAATAAACTTCTTTTTAAATCAGTCATTATTTTATAAACGTGATTTTTTATATTATCAATTTCCATGTCTTTAATAAGCTCAATGTCATTTCGATATTTATTGACAATTGTTTTGTACAAATGTCCATGTAAATCAGTATCATTATTTTGATATATTTTTTTTTTTAGTCTATCAACAACAGTGTATGTACCAAGATGTAAATTTTCAAGTAAATCTTTTAAATAATATTCAAGATAAAGTTCAGGTCTAACAAGATAATTCATTGCTTCAATAAATTTTTCTACTTTTTGGCAGCTTAAAAGTTGTTTTATTCGTAAAAATGGTATACTATCTTCCAAGTCAGGATTTGTATCAGATAATACATGAAAAGAGTATACAAGTGCATTGGGATAATCTTGAACAAGTCTTGTAATTATTGGTGAAATAATACTTTCAAGATTTGATGATAAATGAAATAATAGTTGAGGTTGCCAAGGCAAGAATCTCCAGGATGAAATATTCATACAGCCTTCTTTAAAAATATTAATTATCTCTTGGTCATTCAGGTACTTTGATTTCAATAAACAAGGAAAATACTGGCCTGCTTCTTGTGAACCACATGCCATTGCTTTAAGTGTTGATTTAACAAAATTCTTCAACAACTCAAGACCAACATCACCGTCAAGTATTTTCATGTAACAATATTTTAATATTTTTAAATGACAATTGGCTGTTTCATTATCATCTACACCATAATCTTCAGCAATATTACAAGCTTCTTTTAATTTTTCCAAGCTATAAATATCATAATCATTAATTTCACCAATTTTTTCAAGTATTCTTCTGGCATCTTGTTGATTTTCAACTGAAAATTCTTTTAATGATAAACTAATGTCACTTAAAAGATGTAAGGTTGAAATTTTAACATGACGTTTTAGAGAATCACCCGGTATTTTTAAAATTGTTCGACATCTTTTCCATGCTTTAAAATAGCCTTGAATTTTTTCTTTATCACAAATTGCTTCTTGAAGACCAGCCTCAGCTTTTTTCAATATAAATTCACTCTTGAATTCTTTAGTTTTTTCATAATACTGAACATTATCAAAACACCTAGAAGTAAGTCCAAGATTTTTTTGTTTCAGTGCAGCATCAGACATTGATAATAACTGTTTAATTATGGATTCATCAATAGCATCAGCAAGATTATCTTGTTGACTATTATCATCTCTATGTTGCATTTCATGTTTCAACAATCTTCCAAAATTTAAACGATGATTCAAATGAATATCCCAGCTTAATAAATCATCATGTTTTGTTGGATGAGAATGTGACCAGTATCTCAATAAAACCTCGTCAATATTTGAAAGATTTTTATTTACTTTAGTAATCATATCGACATTAGCAAGTCCCCTTAATTTAATAATTTGTTTTGTCTTCAATTGAAACGAGAAATTACTTAGCTGAATCCACTGTTCACGAATTTTTGTAGAGGCTTTTCTTATTAAATCTTTGGTCTCTTCTTGACTGTCAAGTGTCCAAAAAAATACAAGCTCATGACTAAATAATTCATGAAGAATATCTTTATAATCTGGATGTTTTTTTAATTCATTAACTTGATCGAAAAATTGGTTGTTACCATCATTTGGATTATTTTGATATAGATACAATTGTGATTGAAAGTACCACGGTGTTACCCAGCCTTCATCAGGTGATTTAGCAACATCCAAAAAGTCTTTTAAATTTTTATTATTACCAAAATCTTTGTCAATGTGTTGTGTTAAAATATCCCAGTTTGATAATCTCGCAAGACATTCATAAATTTCTTGTTGACAATGGCGTTTAATTGCTTTTGTTTCAGAAGCATGAGCAAGTTCATATGCACCAAGTGCTTGATTCCATTTACATGCAGCTCGTAATTTTGCTGCTTTATGAAGCTCAATACCAGCAACGTGATTTTGAAATATACTTAAAAATATATCAACGTCATCAACTGATGCATATAGCTCAGCAAGTTGAATCCATTGATCAATTTTATTTGAGTCATCAAATGGCTCAACAACTCGACGACGTTTTAGTGGTGGTGGTTCATCTTCTGGTACTTTTAATAATTTTTTTTCAAGTAATAAAGCACCAAGACTATCTAGACCAGCTGATGTTGCAACATGAGCAATAAGATTAGTATCAAATTTAATATTTTCATTATAAATTAATATTTCAAACACTGCTGGTATTATTAAATCATTACCACGATAATTTTTCAAGACAAGAGATAATTTTTTTGATATATTTTCTATGAAATTTTGATATTTTTCACGTGCACCTTGTTGACGACTTGATGCAAGACGATTTATAACTGAATTTATCATTGAAACAATAAAATTTTTACATAATATTTTGTCTTTTTTAATGAGTTCTTGAAGAGGATTTAATATTGATTCATGAGTTATTTCAGTATCAGGAAAATCACCGTATCTGTAGGTACGATTTAATTTAACATCTGTTCTTTGTTTCATTACTTGACGATGTATTTTTTCTTTTCGAGAATAATTATCAGGTATATGTTTGTGTTTAATTTTTAAATCATCACTCTTGGTAAATCTTTTTGATGTGATATTGTTAAACTGAGTCTTTGGTATCTTAAATACATGTTCATCGGGTAAAGTTGTGTTTTCAGATGTTTCTGGAACAGCATCGTTGAAAAATGTATCAACAAAATTTGGTGCCTGAGTTGCTCGAAGCATAAATCCATCATTTGTTGCAATAAAATTATCCATTGTTGATAGTGTTGAACGTTGGGTATACTGACTTGCATATGAATTTGCAAATAGTGGTATTTTATGTGTCAAATTTTTTCTTCTCCATGATACAACAATATTATAATTTTGCTGATTACAATTTGCATCCAATGGAGCAAATAATTTTTTATCATAATCTGGTGATTTTTTAGATAAATACAAAAAAATTATTCCAAAAAATGTTAAAAAATCATGCTCAACAGATGGTGAATAAATATCAAAAATATCAATAATTCTATCTGGACAATTTTCACTAAATTGTATTTCTTCAGTCCAAAATTTAATCAACATTTCTTTGAGACTTTCAGTCGTCTCTAAAATACCAGGAAGTAATATTTCTTTACTCAAGTCAATTAATATTTTTTCATGACAATCAATTGGATTATTTTTTGAATATTTTTTATAAACATTTATAAAAATTTGATAAGTTATTTGACGATGTTCTTGATTATCATGCTGACTGTAGCTTGATGCTAATTTAGCAAAAGGAATATAATTTTCAGCATTTAAAATTGTAACAAGTCGTTGAATTATTTTTAAACATATTAACTCACAATGAAGTACTTTGTCATTTAGCAAACTATTGAATTTTAAATGACGCATTTCTTGAAGAATCTCTTGATCATTCATGCTTGGTATCATATGATAAAAAACCTCCATACTTTTAGCCTTGTGAAGTGGTGCCAATTTTAAATGATTACGCAATACAAATTCTTGAAAATATTTCGAAATTATTGGATAAGCATTGCATACTGCATTAATACATTTTACAAGTCTCGTTGATTCTCTTATTGCACCAAAAGCTGTATTTAATTTATCAACAATTGTTGTTTTATAATTACCAAAATTATCAATTGATTCTGATGCTTTTAAAAATAAACCAATTGACTCGCATGAACGAAGAACATCTTCTTCATTATAACGCCAATTTTTTTCAAGATATGTTATCAAAAAATCCATAACATCTTGACGGGCTATTAGTTTACTTGCCATATTGCTGGATAAAATTATAAGAATTATTCGAATACCTCGTGTTGGTTTATCTATAATTTTTTTATCAAGAGCAAGTGGTACATCAAGAATATCAGCCCAAGCTTTAACCAATAAATCCATAATATTAAAATTATTTCTAACAATATATTCAGTTGTTGTTCCAGCCTCAATTTTTTCAGCAAATAATTCAAATAATACATTTGCTTTTTGTATACCAGTATTTTTAGGTATTGCTATATCAGACCAATCAACAAGAACTAAAATACAATCAGTTACCACATAATTTAAATTTCCTTCATTTAAAATTTTAATAACAATATCAATAATTGGCTCAATAATACGTTCAGCAACTTTTTTAAAAATTTGCTGATTATTTAAAATGACTTTTAATAAAAATAATCTGACATTATAATGTTCAGAAAACATAGAACCAATAAAACAATCAAGCCAATTTGGTTTTGTTTTTATTGATTCAAATTTATTGTCAATCATGTGTTTTAAAATTGCACAAATTTGATACATACACTCGTGATTATTAAGATCATCCTCTTCAAGTGACAATAAAAATCCATTGTCTGATGAATTTTTCATTACAACTGCTTCACTCAAGTCGTACTCATAAATATCTTCAGCCAATGTTGAACTTGTTAAATTGTAATTTTTAATACATGATGATGAATTATCAGCTGAATGATATTTTTCATTATTTTTTAAGCTTGCTTTAAAATTTAATACTTCTTTACGTTTTTTTGGATATTCTTTGAAAGTCTGAGAGAGAACATATTGCTTGTTACAGTCAATTATTTTACTCCAAATAAATTGATCTCTTTTTGCATTTTCAGCAAAAAGAGAAAGATAATATTTACTGTCTGATGATTTACTAGTTATTATTATTGAACAATTGTAAGCAGCACAATGCAACAATCTCATGTATTCTTTATTAATAATAGTATTGTTATTATTTAATTTTCTAACGTTTAATGTTGTTTTAAATATTTGCTCAGTAAGTTGTTTAGTATTGCCTTCACCAGCAAATGCATTTAATGATATAACACCATCAGCTTTATTTACAATTTTTTCATCAACTTTAAAAAATAAATATTCAAGAATATTGTATGTTCCAATTTTTGATATAACAGTATTTTCAAAATCAATTGGATTATCTAAGCTATTTTCATTTATTGTTTTAAATAATTCATAAATATTTTGTTCAAAAAATTTTTCAATTGTTATTGATGAACAGGCTTTGAATGATGGAATGATAAAATTTTTTAACATGTTGAGTCGTTCAGTTGATACGTGATGACTCATGAATAATTGATAAACAAGATTAAGAGATTTTAGAGCATTGTTTGATGATATAAGATTGAAATAACAATTCAAATGATTTAATGTTGTATTATTTAATGAATATTTATCAATAATAAGTGAAAAATTAATAGCTGTTTCAAAAATAATTATTGTTTTTGTGATTGGTAACATTTTCATTAATGTTTCAAAGCATTCTGTTATTTTCATTGATTCCAAAATATTTTTTTCTGTTTGTGTTCTTATTTTACAATGATTTTTTAACATTTTTAATATCAACAAGAGTCTTGGATCATCCTCAGAATTTTCAGTAGTTAAACAAACTATAAAATCATTAATAATTCTTGTTTTTTCTGATAAATCAGAATTTTCTGACAATTCATTTAAAATCCATAAATAAAATTCTGGATATTTATGTCTAACATCTGATGGATTGTCTAAAAATTGAATAATTATTCGACAAATATTGTTAAATGAATTTGCTCTTACTGGTGAATTAATCATTTTATAAAAATTTTTAAAATTACGCAAAACAATATCTGCAAATTTTTTAATTTCTTTATGATATTTTGTTTTTTGATGTTCTAAAAAAAGTGTTATTGCTTCTAGCAAAAATATAACAGTGTCTGCTTCAGTATGAATAATGTCAACAAGTGCTTTAATTGTTTCATCAATGTTAACAAGTGAACATCGTATCAATACATCATGAAAAGTATTGAAAAAATAATCACCATGTGATACAACAATATTATCATAACGTAATAATTTTGTTTTATTTAAAATAAATTTTTTAACAGCAACAAATGGTACTTGATTGTGAAGAAATAATTCCAAGCAATTATTAAGATATTGTTTATTTTGTTCATCAATATCCATACATTTGTTTTCATCATTATTTTGATATTTTAAAACTTTAAATATTTCTTTAAGTTTATTTGATTTTTCAGCATTTATTTGATAGCCAAGATCAAGGCCATCAAGGCAATTACATTTTTGAAGTAAAATCAAACCATTGATAACTCGAATATCAATTGGATTTTTGAATGTGCTTACTATATCATAAAATGAAAAAGCATCACACCAACTGAAATTGTTTTTAATTTCTCCATCAATTTGTTCCATCATCATAATCATTTGGCCATCGAATAGACAATTTTTTCCAATGACAAATAGTTTCTCTAATTTACTCATAAGTTGTTCAGCAAGAAGAATATTTTTCATATCAAATCCAACAGTTTGTGGTACCAAGGCACATTTAGTTGCAAAAGAAAATAAATTTGCTTGAAAAATTATTCCCATTGCTTCTCTTTTATTATCAATGTCAATGTCAAGAGTCATGGCAATGAAATCTAGGGCTATAATTAATGTTTCACACTCTAAAAGTGTCATTTTATCAACAGATGTTATTAAATTTTTGATACAATTAAAAATAACAAGATTTCGAGGATTCAATGAAGAAAATAATAAATTAGGTTCAATAAAATTATTCTGAATAAGCCAAATACAAAGATTTAGTGTATTTGATAAATTATTTAGATCATTTTCTGTCATTTTTACTGTAAAATTATTTAAATTTCCCAAAATAATATTCTCAAATTGTTGAAATCCATTGGTATCAATGAAGCGAGTAATCACATCTTTGGGTGAAATTAAATATTCAATTTTTGATGATAAATTTTCAAAAAGTATCATGACATATTGAACAGCATTTTTGTGTAATTTTCCACATTGTACAAGTAGCCAATTCATAGCATCAATCAATGTTCCTCCAGCAAATTCATAAGGTACCATTCTGTGTTTATTTGTTGTTAAAAAAATATCTGATTTTTCAATGAGAACTCTTTCAATATGTCCAAGTACATTTTTAATACACTTTTCCAAACAACCATCCATACTTTTAACAAAACAATATAAAAATTCAAGCCAATAAACATCAACAACTTTGTCATTTTCACGTAAAATTTTGTATAAATGATTAAAACCAATTGCTGCTGCAATACGACGATGATTCCATGAATGAAGTGAAAAATTTTTAATATTTCTTACAATTGTATTGATAAAGTTTGACTTGTCTAATATATAACGATCACTAGATTGTTTTATGGTCCATTTAGCAAATTCACCAAGTAGTATACCTGAAAAATCACGTGTCAACGAGTTTGATTCATCACACAGTCCATCAAAAAGACTGTCAATTAAATGATAACTTGCTGGTGAATTGTACATGAGACGATTACTCAACCAATGAGTGATTTGAAATGTAAGTGGATTAAACAGTTGCTTAACAACATCATCAGAATCACAACCAAGTTTTAATAATGATGGACATAATATCTTGTAGAATGATGAATATCTATCTGGATTTGATGCTAAAAAATGTACTGTTTTACCAAGTATTATTGCAGTTATTGAATAAAGTACTTCACTTGCTGCAACTTTTGTTCTTCTATCACTACTATTTAATGACAAATCAATGATTCTCGGTAACAATGTATCAAGATAAACATCAAGACTACCATCTGGAAATGTCATTGAATATTCCAACAAATTTTTATCATCCCATGATGCATTTGTATGCTGTGATTCATTGTGTAAAAATTCAATCATCAATGAGCTATCAATTTTTCCAAATAACAATAGAATTCTATTTTGTAATTTTTCAAAACCATCAATATTTTTTTGCATTCTTTTGCCAACTGATGACAATTTATCTTGATTAATTACTAAACTCTCTTGACTTTTTAGATATAAATTTAAGGATGGCAATATTTTTTTAATAATATTTTCATATTTTAGTGTATTTTTTGTTGACATGTAACGATCAAGTGTATCAAGAGTATCATTTGCCAAATCACAATCATCCAGACCAATTGTAAATGAAATTTTAAAAATTTCATCAACACGATCAATAAAATGTGGTACAAAAATAATTGGTGATTGTAGAATTAATTTAATAACAACAATTTGAAGTTCAAGAGGATATTTATCAACTTTATTAATTGCATTTAATAAATATTCAAGAACAGAATTAAAAAGTTCTGTATCATCATCATCATTAAAATCATCAAAAATTTTTGATGATTGAATAACTCTATTTGCAATTTGATAAAAACCAGAAATAAGTGGTGACTTGTAAGATGCACGTATAATTTTATAAAGAAATTCAGGCATTTTATTTGTCCAAAGTGCTGGTGATATAAAACCAAGAATTTCATCATAAAGGTCAATCATATTTAAATATATACGATAATCACTTTCATTTTCAGCAACATCAGCTAATGCTGGATCAAAATGATCATTTTTAGTTTTAATTTTTAAATTAAGTTTTGTTGATAATTTAATAAATGTATCAATTATTTCATCAACGACATACTGACGATTGTATACTTCAATATTATTCTGAAAATTATCCATCAATCCTTTCCATAATTGTAAATAATTTTTGTATGATATTGGTCCTTTTTTACTGTTAAATACATCACGACTTAATTGAGCATCAATGTAAAGTGTATGAGAACAACTCCAGATAATTCCATCATAAATAATTGCATCTATAAATTCTTTAAAAAGAAATGGCTTTAGCTTGAACACATTGACAATTGTTTTTTTCAATGAATCAATTGAATTAACTCTTAAAATTTCTGGCAATTCAGCAAATCTTTTTATTATCAATGACGTGAGTTTTGTTAATTTTTTTATTTGATTCATAGTTACTGTTGTCATGTGAATAAATATTTCAGAAATTGCTTCTTGATATACTGCAATGTCTTCAAACTGTTGAACTGTAATGTCTTTATTTGTAAATAAATAACTTGCTCTTTTTGATACCAACTCAAACATCATCTCAACTTCACGATTACCAAATTGTTTTTTTATTGTCTCAGCAAGTTGACTGTATCCAATGACATCAGCACGTTGATGACTATGATCAACATATTCTTTTTTTAATTTTTCCTCAAATGAAATCTTTAAGTCATCTAGTAAAGCGATGTTGTCATCAATTGCTTCACTATTTAAAATATTACCCATCACATTATAATATATTTTTAATGCTTGAATCACAAGATCAATGTGTATTTTTTTATCAATTAATTTATGAAAAAATACATTCCAATATTTATAGTCATTTTTGATGAATTCTTGAAAGCTTGGCATCATTTGAATCATAAATAATATCAAACTTTCAATTACCAAAAATTGATTTTTATTTGGCTCTTTAGTAAAATCACTAATTTGTTTAATTATTCCATATAATTTTTGACCTTCTGTATTGTCAATTGGAAAACTGTGATATAAATCAGTTAATGATTCAATGCTAAATTGAAATGTAGCATAACCATTTTTTTTGACCTCTTGACAACTTAAATCCAATGAATTCATCAGTAACATTTTAATACGTTTTTCTGAATTTATTATTTTTTCATTGTCAGGACGATGTTTTGCAATACAACAAAGAGTTCTCAGTAATAATGGTTGTTGTTTTTTCGTATAAAGATGTATTTTTTTCATAAAAGTTTCAACAACTACATCAAGAGATAAATCAGTATCAGGAAATTTGTCAAGAATTTGTATAAAAACTCTCATTGCTGAGCGTTTCATGTAATAAGTGGAGTTTACTTTCAAGATGTATGAACATAGCTCAATTGTTGGATTTGCATATGGCTCAAAAACATTTTGGTACTCATCAATGAGAAAGCCGATTACTTCAATTGCTTGTCTAAGACATGAGCCAAGTTCTGCTGAATAATTTTGTTGATTAACTTCGATTTTTAGAAACTTCAAAAGACCATCATTTGAATCCATCAACTGCTTCAATATCAAATCTATTATATAAATTAATAATTGTTAATTAGTTTAATATAACATTGATGTTGTTGTTAATAAAACAAAAAATTTGTTAACCTTTTCTGTCAATTGGTGGATCACGAAAATATTTTGTTGGTGCATCTGACAGTAATCTATTTAATTCTGCATGGTTTTTTTCCATCCAGAGTCTGGAGAAAATTTCCATAAATATTGTCACTGACTCCATAATTGAATGTTTATTTTTTAAAACACATGTTGTTTGTTAGTCAACAAAAGTCAAAAGTTGTTTACAAATAGTGGTTCAATCATATCCAATCATATCACTGATAAATCTGGTTGCATCACTAGTGTAAATCATCCTTTATTTAACCCTTTCATGCACAAAAATTCTTGTATAGTGAACATCTTCCTTAATTTGCTGGTGCATGCGCATTATCAATCTTATTTTTCATGCCGTTCCATAAATACATTCATTTTTATTTTTTTTACTTTTAATAATTTTTATACAACAATATGGGCACCAACGACACATCAACAATTATTAACAAAAAACAATCATATGAAAAAAATGATATTATAGATGAGTATGGAAAAAATTTAAAAATTCTACCAACAAATGATCAAGTTAAAGAATTACAAACAATTTTACGTGACAAGTGAGTTATTTTATAAATTTACCATGCTTTATTATGTCATTATTTATTTAATAATTATTAAATAAATAAGAACAAAAAAAATTATTAATTAGTCACTTGTACCTATAGCTAAAAAATCAATCAACTTGTTAATTTTTTTTTTTAATTTTTTTATCTTTAGAAATACAACAAGGAGTGACTTTAAATTTTATGCTGATCGTTTGGTAAAGTGTTTTTTTTTTTTAATTAATTTATTTGTTGTCAAATAATAGTGAGATTTTTTTATTCAACAGATTCGGCTTGTAATTGAAGAGAGTCTTAATCAATTACCATTTACAAAATTTGTTGTAACAACACCAACTGGTGAAAAATATAATGGCCTTAAATATCAGAAAGGTAATTGTGGAGTTTCAATTGTTAGAAGTGGTGAAGCTATGGAACAGGTAATTTATATTTAAAAAAAAAATTTAATTATATTTTTTGTTAATTAAATATGTTAATTATTTATAAAAAGGGATTGAGAGACTGTTGTCGAAGTATTAGAATTGGAAAAATACTTGTTGAAAGTGATGCTGATACACATGAAGCAAAAGTTGTGTATGCAAAATTTCCAGATGACATTGCAGATCGTAAAGTTTTACTAATGTATCCAATAATGAGTAAGTAATTAAAAATTAATATTTATTATTATCCATTTTATTTATATGATAATTTTCTAGGTACAGGAAATACTGTGATAAAAGCTATTGCTGTGTTAAAAGAACATCATGTTCTTGAAGAAAATATTATACTGTCAAATTTATTTTGTACACCACCAGCTGCCAAAACTCTAGTCACTGCATTTCCAAAAGTTTGTATATTATAACGTCATCAAATTAACAATGCATACTATCAATTTGTTATTTAATTTTTTGTATTTTTTTTTTTTAGATGAAATTTTTAACATCAGAAATACACAAAGTCGCACCAAATCATTTTGGCCAAAAATATTTTGGTACGGACTAATTTTTATTTTAATATTTAGTTCAAATTGTAAAATTAGAAATTTTTTTATTTGTTTATCGACATATTGATAGAAACTTGACGTAAAGAAATTCGAAATCATTGTTTATTAATTTTTTTTTTCAATTAAAAGCATAGTATTAGTATTTTTTTTTTGTGTTTGGATTTTATTGATCATTTTTTTTATAATAATAAAATCATGTTTTCAACAACGCACACGATTTTTACATTGACTTTAAATGATGTTTTTTTTAGTCACAAAAATATTTTATTAAATTAATTTAACACGAAAAGAGAAATATTTGTTAAATATAAATAATTGTCATGCCATTTTACGATATTTAGTTATTTTTTTTTTTGTAATAATTAAACGAATCATTAGCTAGAGTTTATCATCATGTGCTTAATTTAATTAAAAACAAACTAAATATTTTTTTGAAAAAAAAAAAATAATAATTAGCATAATATTATAAATTTAATGTACCAAATATTTACCTGACAAAGAAAGTTGTTTTTTTTACTTTCTTTCTTTTAAAAAAATGTTTGTATTTTTTGAATAACTAATTGCATAATAATTAATATAAATTACATACAAAACAAAAAAACTTAATTTGATAAGAAATAAATGTTCAATAAAAATTATATTTGACTAATTTACAAGACCAATTATTTTTCAAAAAATTACACAAATTACCTGCATGAAAAGTTTTTTATAAAATTTATCATATCAATATTAAAACAATTTCCTTTTCATTTATTTATAGGATGTTGGTGGTGTCAAAAACAATGAAAATATAGACAAAAATTAATGTTGTTAATGTTTTATTTTACGTAATTATCATTATTATTTTTTTTTTGTATATTATAACAAAAAAAAATAAAATATTAAAACAATTTATTAATCATAAAAACTTGGAGAGAAAGCTTGTAAATATTTTCTTCTTTTGATAATAGATAAGTATATGTAGTTTTTTTTTGTTTCAATTCCAAGTTTTAATTCAAATTTATTTTCATTAAACATTAAAAATTAAAGAAAGTTGACAATAACTAGGCCACTTTCTATTTTTTTTTTTTTAAATGAGCAAACTTATTATTAAAAAAAAAAAAAAATGAATAATTTTATTTTTGAGTTGTATTGAACTTAGTTGTATAAAATAATTTCAAATGATCATTTCAACGTTGTGATCTATTTAATAAATTCACATATAATAATATTTATAAATATATGAAAAAAAAAAAATAGTTTAAATAAATAATTCATTCTTCTTGTTCTTGTTGTTTATCATCTTTCTCTGAATTATTTTGATTAATTTCTTCGACCTTTTTAACAGTTTCATCAACATCAACATCATCATCAACATCACCAGCATCATCATCTTCATCTACTATTCCATTATCATCAACAATGTCATCATCAACTTCTGTTGTATCTTTAATTTCTTTCTCATTTTCTGATAAATCTTTATCTGTTGACATCTAAATAACAAATTTATAATTAATAATAGTAATTAATTAATTAATGTTAAAAAATAAACATACCTCTCGACTTGATGAATTTCCATTTTGTTTATTTTTTGAACTACTGTCATCAATTGATTTATCATCTTGACTATCAAGTTCATTTGTTTTTAAAAATATATCAAGTTCATCAATTTCATTAGCTAAATCAAAACTCTCATAGTCCTAATAAATTAATTAATCATCAATTAAATAAATATTAAAATATAATAAATAAATAAATAAAATAAATGTCATTACCCCACAATAATTATCTTCATTAAATATTTGAGGTGGTAAAGGATACTTGCTATCTCTAGTTTTACTATTTGTTTGCATAAATTCTTTATCATCTTCTTTACCTGGTTCAGTTATATCAATAACCTCATATTGTACATTTTTACTATCAAGTATCATAAGTACTCTTTGCTGTCTTTTTTTGACCTTAAATAAAATCAATAAATTAATTTAATTTAATAATAAATTTAGCAATAATTAACTTACTTCTTTGTTACCGCTGATACCTGATATATAAACCTTGACGACCATTTTAAATATAATAATAATTATTTATAAATATAATTAAAAAAAAATTATTATTTTCAATGTCAATGGGCAAGTAGTCAATTAACTCTACCACTCTGTAGGCTGTAGACTATATCAGTTTCACGTCAAAGTAAAATAAAACTTCAAACCAAATATAGTAATAGTAATAATTAAAATTTAATACTATTTTTTTTTTTTTCACTTATCAGCAGGTATATAAATTACATACATGTATATCAATGAATTATTTTTTTTAACTTTAAAGGAGCTAAATTCAGTTAAAGTACACACAATGATAAAAATATATCTGTGAAAGTTTAGTACAGTTTGGCAGAGAGAGGGAGAGATGCAACAACTACCTTGAATCCAAAAANAAAAAAAAAAAAAAAATACGAAAAAACAATGAACGATTTAAAAAGTTCATTGTAAACAATGCCTTGTTATTTTTTTATATAATAAAAAAATTAATTTGTTGTAAAAAATATATTTATTAAATATCAACAATTAATAATATATCATTAATTTTTTCAATTAAATCATCAACATTATTATCATATATAACAATATCAAAAATATTTTTATCATTAACATCTTCAATAAAATTATCAAGTACATATTTAGCACTTTTAATATCAAAAATACAATGATTATAACCGAGTGTAAAATTATCAAATGAGCAACATTGCTTATTATTATTCAACGAATCAATACGTTTTGTTAATATAAAATATAAAAATTTATAAAATTCAATATAATTAATTCCATTTGATGCTTTTAATAATAATTGACATTGGCTATTCCAATTATCCATATCATAACAATCCTTAATTTCGTTCATAACATCCATCAATGATAATTTTAATTCAATCCATATATTCCATATGTTACATGAATTTATAAAATTATGATTTATTGATATTGTATCTTCAATATTTGTTACTTGATGATAATAGCCAGATGGTACAAATACAATTTCACCAGGTTCTTGAATTATTTCCAATATATTATTATCATCATCTTCATTATTATTATTATTGTTATTGTCATCAGTATTATTGTTGATTAAAGTTTCAATGTCATGAGGTAAATTACCATATGAATCGTAATATAATTTTTCACAGCCTGGTTTTAATAATAGCCATCTTTTTTTACCAACAATATTAGCAGACCAGCTGTATGATTTAAAAACATCAACATGAAAAGATGTCCTAAATGAAAAAAAAATTAAATAAGTAATTGTAATTTTTGTTTGTGATGTAATATAATTACCATGATCCTTTTGGTCCCATGTAGACAAACATATAATCATCATTGAGTTCTGGATGTGCTAAATAATATTCATTGAGCCAATCTGATGCAAAAAATTTTGGTACATTGTAAATTGCTTTATTTGTATCTTTTAAACAGTGCCAATCTTTTAAATATAATAATGGTAAATTATTATTATAACTGTTGTTTATATAATTTATCCAGTAGTTGATGTAGTCGTGCATTTTCATTGTTGTTTTTTCATGTGCATTAAAGTATTTAATGTGACAATTTGCAACTGGTACATCTGATTGACCTGTTGAATTAATAAACATTTGTTAATATATAATTATTTATATAAATTATTATTATTGTTACCATAAATTTGTTGTAAATAATTTAAATTTGGCGCTTTGTTTTGATTCCAATGAATACCACATGGCCAATTATTTGTGATACCAGATTGAATAACACATGGTTGATTTGATTGAAGATAATTGGTGAAAAATTCATTGTAACTTGTTGATGGATGAATTCTTTTTATATTTTTATTGCTATTATTATTGCTCACATTATTTTTAATAGTTGAATTTATTTCAATAGTCTCCATAACCTCAATGACTCAGACTGCTTAAATAAAGTCTGACTAACCAGTGATATATCAAGAAAACTTTCCCCTTCCATAGTTGGTCTGATTGAATTTTATAAAATCTTATAAACAGTTATAAATGAAACCAAGACTCCAAAAGAAAATGCGATTGGAGCACAACTGGTTGGTCTAGCTAGCTAGAAAAATATCTTTTTCTATACCTGTAAATTAGTTAAAGTTAGCTTTGATTAATTGTTTAGTTGAATTTCTTTAAATAGAAATGAAAGCAGTATGATGAAATTTAGTAGAATACTATTTTTGATACAACAACAATACTAGAAACAATTTCAAATAAATTTTTTTGGTTTTAATTTATTTATATCTTGTGTTTATTTACCTGTTAGATTGTTTTTTTTGTTTTTTTTTTTTGTGCACACCAGCGCTATCGACCCTACAAAATGGTATTACTAACTGTCATAATAATAAACAATATCAATAAACAAAATATTTAAAAAATTCAATATGAAAAATAAAGAAGATTTATGTAATAATGAAAATATATCCAGTATAGATGATACATCAGAGGCAAAAATTGATAAACATCGATCAATCATTTTTCAAAGACGTTCATTAGCTCCAATTCAACAACAAGGTAAAATTATTTCATTTTTTTTTTTAGGTTATAATGTTTATCTATTTGTTAGATTAATATGTTTTTTTATTTTATAGATGAAGTATCTAATGAAAATAACGAAACAACAAATTCCAACGAGCAACCATTTGATATTATTGAATATATTAAAAAATTAAAAAATGAACGTGAAATATGGACAAAAACATTGCGAGAACGTAAATCAAAATTTCGACGTATTGATAAAAAAATTAAAAATCATATGAATAATACAAATTTAGATTTATCAATATTATCTGATGAACAAAAAAAATATATTCAATCAAAACCAAATTATGAAAAAATATCAAATAACATAAATAATTTGATTGATGTTGCTGTTAAAGAAACAATAATAAATGAAACAATAAATCATTTTAAAAAAAATTTAGATGAACAAATTAAAAAGGATATTAATTTATACACTAAAAAAATTATATTACTTGACAACAATATATAGATTTTTTTTTTATTATTAAAATTNATTAAATGTAATAAATAAAACTAATAATTAAGAAACAAAAAAAAAAAATGATTAATATAAATTAAATACAATATTTATGTTGTTTTTTTTTTTCTCATTGATTTACGTTCACGATATGCTAAATATTCTTTTCTTGCATTACTTGTACGTAATTCAAGTATATGATTAATTTTTTTAACAATATTATCAGCAACAGTTGTTTCAGCTTCAAATTCATGTTTTTTAAATGTAACTAAAAGCAAAAAAAATATATTTATAAAAAGGTAAATAAAAAATGAACAATAATAATTACCATTTGATGAATCAGAAAATGATGAATTTGATGAATAAATTAATGTAAATGTTGTTTTGTTTCCTTTATGATCATTAATATCACACGTGGCAATATTATCCATTGGATGACTCTCAGCTCGTTGACGATTTAATAATCTACTAGCACCTTTGCTTGGTAATACTGGATCAATTTCAATTTTATCACCAGATATACCAAGATGTATTTCTGTATTAGCTGTAACTCTGTTGACAATATAAACCCTTCAAAGAGAAAATAAAAAATTAATTAAATTATTTAATTAAACTATAGTTGAATTTAATTACCTATATAATTGATACAATGGTGCTTCCATAGCTGTTGTATGTCCTTTCATACGTGCTAAATCTTCGGCAATTCTTTGTTGTTCAACTTTATTAACTTCAATAATTTCTTCAGCTGTTGATACAATTAATTTACTAACTGGTTCATGTCTTACTAAATCACATGGACGTAATTCAACTAAACACAATGATGAAAAATCAAATTTTGATATTGGCTCAGTTGGATCAAGACATGGAAAATCCATATCAACTTCACCATCATCATCTTCAGTTATAAATAATCCATATTTTACAATATCTTCACTTAGATTATGTGTTGGATTTTCTGATGCATATTTATAACAAATTAAACCAATAAATTCTTTAACTGTTGCTGATGATATAACAGTCATTTGTCGTGGATATGAACGTTCTTTTTCATTAAGCATACACATGAATATTCTGTATTTTCTAACTGGCTCATCATATTGTTCCTGTTGAATAATTGATAACCATTTATTAATAAAAATATTGATAAATAATTTTTTTTCGAATAAACTTACTTGTCCATTAAATTTAGCATATTCTTTAAATGGATTTTTTGGTAATTGTGGTGATTTTTCAAGCTGTTCAGATAATAATGATTGTCGAATAATAGGTTTATGATTTTTTTTTAAATCTTTTTTTTCAAATAATTCAGATATATCTTTATCAGAAATTGCTACTGGTATACCATCTAATTTAATGTGATTAACTTTTTGAAATTTTTTACGTGCTTGATCCATTTTTTCAAGACGTTGAGCTGTATTTGATCTATGACGATGTCCAAAGTCCCTGTCTAATTTAAAATTATCAATACAAATAAGTAAATGCCTATTTATTTTATTTCATTTTTATCATACCCATTTGAATGTCATATGATTGTGAATCTTCATCACTATCATCATCAATTCCAGGATAACATTTGGCACCAGATAATCTCAAGTGTTTTGGTATATCTTCACGAACCATAACTAATTCGCATATTGCTATTTTTCATATAAAAAATTGTACAATTTTATTTATACTGATAAATATAATGTAATTTGTTTTTGATTAATTGAAAAACTTACAAGTGTCATCAGTTGATATAAAACTGTCTCTTATGTGTGATAAGAGCCAATGTTTATTATCGTATAATGCCATTTTAATGATTATTTGATTAATTAAAATGTTTTTTAAACTCTTTTATATTCATGATGATTTTTTTTATTATAAAACATTGGCCAATGTTGGTCAACAGTGTTGACCAACAATGATGATTCAACACAGAAGTAAATAAACATACGTCAGTAAAAAAAAAAAAATAAACATTTGGAACTGTATTTTTTTTTTAATTAAATATACTGTTAATTAAATATTACTGCGCATTGCTCAGTGTCATGCGTAGAGAAGAAATGAAAAAAAATCAAACAGAATTTACTGTATAAAATATACCTTAATTAATAATAATAAAATTTGAGGTTAGAATAAAAATATTTCTACTCCAAAATCCTAATATTATTAAAATATTAAATAACATTAGTTTTTTTTATATTATATAAACAAATTAAGTAAGTAAAATATTATTTATTTATATGTAAAAAGTACAAGAGTGTCATAATGTTTGTCAAGTTGATTTAACTGACTTTTTTGTTTCAATGATTATAGGATCTGTAAGACTAATCACTGGATCAAGTAACTGGATAACTGATGCAAAATAAAATTTAATAACCGGTAAATATAAATTAAATAATTGTTGATTTATTTTAAAATATTTATTGTTAAAGAAAACAAAAGAAAAAACTAGTGTTAAAATTTTGTTTTTATGACTTGAAATAAATCAATGAAATTCTGAATCAAAAATTGTTAATTTTTAGTTGTTAAAAAAATCAAAAAATGATATCAATATGGAGCATGAAATTTTGTCGTGGTATATCAACATCAAGTGCATGTTGTAGTAAGAAAAATTTTCGAAAATTTGATTTACCAAATAAAAGAGGAACACGTGAATTTAAAGAACGACAAAAAATTGCACCACATCCTGAAATTCCAATTGATAGTAAGTAAATTAATTAATATATTAAATTACTGTATATTAAACAAAATTTTACAATAATATTATTTTTCAGAACGAGGAACAAAAGATATTGGTTACGTTGATGGTGAACATTTCAAAATAATTCCAGAAATGATACCAGAATTAATTGTTCCAAATCTTAAAGATTGTACATTAAAACCATACGTGTCATACAGATCAATAAATGTAGTACAATCTGAATTTACAGCTAAAGATTTATTTAATGCAATTTATGTTGAAAAAATTCATAAAGATTTTGAAGCTGGAAAGTTAACAGAAGATGGTCAGCCAATTGAGCCAAATGAATTCGAAAAATTAACACCACAACAAGCCAAGGATAATGCTTTTAAAGTTGGAAGTGATATATTTACTGAAGAACCAGTTAAACGAAATGTTGAAACAACACAAACAGATAAATAATTTTTTCTAAAATCTGTATACTCCAAATGATATATCTATTATAAATTCAATTAAAGAAAAATTATCTAGTTTTAGTCTTTTTGTTGACCTATCCCAACTACAACTTCAATTAATTAAAACCAAATATTTATATTATTAAAATTTTGCCTTTATTTATTAATTATTTATCAACAAAATACAATTATTACAAAACTCATTCGTGTATATAAATTTTTGACAGCACAAAAAGATAAATATTTTTTCAGTTAGTACTACTTACTCCATTTGTAAAAGAAAAAAATTGATAAATATATAAATGATAATTTGTTTTAAAATTATATTAAATATATATTTATAATTGTTTATGAATTTTAACGTGCCTTATTAATTTTGATCTTGTTACAAATCCTTTATTACAAGTTTGACAAACAAATGGACGTTCACCAGTATGTACTCTTTGATGTACTTTTAAATGTCCAGATTCATAATAATTTTTTTGACAAACATTACATTGAAATCTTTTAAGACCAGTATGATATTTAAGATGACGATTTAATTCTGGTTTTGATAAAAATGACATATCACAAATACTACATGGATATTTTCTTTGTCCTAAATGTTTTTGTACATGTCTTGCAAGTTCTGAATTTGTATAATAACTTTTATCACAATTATCACATTGAAAACGACTACCAAGTGTATGTCGTTTCATATGTATATTAAATGATTGTTTATTACGAAAATTTTTTTGGCATGACATACAATTTAATGGTGTTGATAAATGTGTACTTTTATGATATCTTAATTCTGATTTTTTATTAAATTCTTTATCACATTCAATGCATATTAAATTTGTTGTATTTTTTCTACATTTTTCATAATGTTTTTTAAGTGGTATTTTTTTTATTGTTTTATGACAATAATTACATTGATTTTTGTTATCAATATTATCATCATTATCATTATCATTTGTATGAGTTGATGTTGTATTTTTTTCATCATCATTATTAGTATTATTTTTGATATTTTGTTGACTATTATCAGCATCATCTTGTCTAAAAAAATGCTCGCTTATATGATTTTTTAGATCATTTATTGTACCAACTGGTTCAGAGCATAATTCACAATTTACATCATCAGTATTCACAAATGCTATTTCATTATCAACTTGTTCAATTAGCTCTTCTTTTGTTTCAATGCATTTATCATCATAATTCTATAACATTTTTAAATTAAACAAAAATTAAATTAAATTCATTTTTACTTGTTTTTTTTTTTTTTTATTAAATAAACATTACCTGTGTGGTGGGCACAATAATTGTATAATCAATTTGTTCTTTGGTAGATTCATCATCTTTATCAATGTCAATTTTATTTTTAATAATTTTATTTTTTAAACAACATCTTAATTCTCTGTCTGATATTTCAATTAACAATTTAAATTCATGAAATTTATCAACAAGCTGAAGACAATCGTGACATATTAATGATGGCAAATTATCATTTTCATCAATCTAAATAATAATAATAATAATATTATTAATAATTATAATAGCAAAATTAATCTATTAATAACATCAAAAACTTACCTGAATTCGAGCAATTGATATTATTTTATTAACAAGTGTTAAATTTTTTTTATCATCATAAATTGGTGAATTATTATTTTTTTGTTTTAAACATAAACGACAAATTTCATTAAAATTATAACATACAATTGACGCCATTTTTTTTGTGTGTTTATAAATTATTTGGTCTATTTTTTTTTATTAAATAATTATTGTTAATTTATTTGTTTATTAAGATTAAAAAACATAACCAGCATAGGGTACATGTGGCGCCACAAAATGATGTTTTTTTTCTTATTTTTTAATTTAATAAAAACTTATTAATATTAATTAATTTTACATGCAATAAACAATAAAAAAATATTAAATAATTTTCATTTACACAATTGAAAAATATTGAAAAATATAAAATAATTAGTTTATTTATTTAATTTNTTATAAATAATAATTTTATTATTAATTTATTAAAAAATGCTTAATATTTTAGTTTAACATTTTAACGTGTCGCTAATGTCGTTTTAATTTAGCCATGAACCCAGACTCACAAGTCGCCATTTTTTATAAAAATATTTATTTAATTGATAATATTAGCTGATATTTATAAATTATAAAAATATAATTGTTGAAAAAAAAATTATAAATATTTTAGTTGAATTATTTTAAAGATAATTTTATTATTAAAAAAAAATATATTAATTATTTTAATAAATTAATTTGGGTGTGGCGCTGATGTCGTGTACTCTGAAATGAGGCAGGCTCGTCACAGGCGCATGTCGCATATCCTGTACGAGGTCTTGTTCTTTCTGTCGTTGCATCTGGAGGTGAGTGGTTGCTGCTCAATAGTTATTTCAAATATTTCAAATATAATCTCTAAATTTAACTGTGTAACATCAAGCATCGGTATTAATAATTTACAAATATATTTACGTATTGTGCATTAAATAATAGTGATTAGTTTATTTTATAATTAATATTTCAAATTAATTAATTACACTTACATATTGGATTATTTTTTTTTATGCAATTGTTGCATTTATTTAAATTAATTAAATTAAATAATTCGGAGTAATACCGGTGAGACGACGAAAGTTTGTGTCTACAAAATGGCTGCCATTTTATATTCGAGAAATTTCGTTGACGCCACGTGGATATCTTTTGCTTGAAACATATTTAACATGATATTAATTAATTAATTAAGTTTATAATTTTTTAATAAATGTAATATTAATGATAATTTATTTTTTTTTGTTGCAGTATTTTAACCAGTCTGATAAATAAAAAGAAATCATGGGTAAAGAAAAGATTCATATTAACATCGTTGTCATTGGACACGTAGATTCTGGTAAATCAACGACCACTGGTCATTTGATCTACAAATGTGGTGGTATTGATAAACGTACCATTGAAAAATTCGAAAAGGAAGCCCAAGAAGTAAGTTGATGATTATTTAATATAAAAATTATATATGCTAAATGCTTTGTTTTTTTTGTAGAAGAAGAAATCATGATGAAACTAAATTTTACATGACTCTTTTTCTTTTTAATTTTTCATTCAAATTAATATGATGATAAGCTAACAACTTCATTCGTGGTTTCTACCGGAAATTTATTTTAATGACGGTTCAAGGCGTCTGATTATTTCAACACTAGTTGAAAAAATGCTAATTAAAAAGATGTAATAAAACACGTGGCAAAAACTAAAGTTGTAATTTTTTTTATCTTTATTAGATGGGAAAAGGTTCCTTCAAGTATGCATGGGTACTTGACAAATTGAAGGCTGAACGTGAACGTGGTATCACTATCGATATTGCCTTATGGAAATTCGAAACAGCAAGATACTATGTCACCATCATTGATGCTCCAGGACACAGAGATTTCATCAAAAACATGATTACTGGTACATCACAAGCTGATTGTGCTGTTCTTATTGTTGCTGCTGGTACTGGTGAATTTGAAGCTGGTATCTCTAAAAATGGACAAACACGTGAACATGCACTTCTTGCATTTACACTTGGTGTTAAACAACTTATTGTTGGTGTCAACAAAATGGACTCAACTGAACCACCATACTCTGAAAATCGTTTCGAAGAAATTAAAAAAGAAGTATCATCATACATCAAAAAAATTGGTTACAATCCAGCAGCTGTTGCATTCGTTCCAATTTCTGGATGGCACGGAGATAACATGCTCGAGGTATCAACCAAGATGCCATGGTTCAAAGGATGGGCTGTTGAACGTAAAGAAGGCAAAGCTGATGGTAAATGTCTTATTGAAGCTCTTGATGCTATCCTCCCACCATCAAGACCAACTGACAAAGCTCTTCGTCTTCCACTTCAGGTAATTTGATGATTCATTTTTTTATTTTATTTTATTAACATACTATAAATTAATTAACATGATGATAACCAAACAACTTCATTCGTGGTTTCTACCGGAAATTTATTTTAATGACGGTTCAAGGCGTCTGATTCATTATCAAAAAAAAATTTTAATCATTATAAATTAAATTATAAATTGTTTATTAATTTTTTTTTCATGTTTATTTTATTTCAGGATGTCTACAAAATTGGTGGTATTGGAACAGTTCCAGTCGGTCGTGTTGAAACTGGTGTTTTGAAACCAGGTATGGTTGTTACATTCGCACCATCAACAGTCCAAACTGAAGTTAAATCAGTTGAGATGCATCACGAAGCACTCACTGAAGCCGTTCCAGGTGACAATGTTGGTTTCAACGTTAAGAACGTATCAGTCAAAGACTTACGTCGTGGTTATGTTGCTGGTGACACCAAACTTAACCCACCAAAAGGAGCTGCTGATTTCACTGCTCAGGTAATTAAATCATGACAATTACTAATTAATTGTAATTAAAAAAAAAAAAAAAAAAAGTTTAACACTATGATGAGACAAATTTTATCTTCATTCGTGGTTTCCATTGGAAAATAATTTGAGTATTTAATGACTATCGAAGCGTCTGAGTGTTAATCTTTAATTAATTTAATGAAAAAAAAAAAATATACATATTGTTGATTTATTGATATTAATGATTAATTATTATTATTTTTTTTTTGTTTAAAAAATAGGTTATTGTCTTGAACCACCCTGGACAAATCAGCAATGGATACACTCCAGTTTTGGATTGTCACACAGCTCACATTGCTTGCAAATTCGCTGAAATCAAGGAAAAATGTGACCGTCGTACCGGAAAAACCACCGAAGAAAGTCCAAAAGCCATCAAATCTGGTGATGCTGCTATTGTTAACTTGGTACCAAGCAAACCAATGTGTGTTGAAGCTTTCCAAGAATTCCCACCTTTGGGACGTTTTGCTGTACGTGATATGCGTCAAACAGTTGCTGTTGGTGTTATCAAATCAGTCAACTTTAAAGATGCTTCTGGCAAACCAACCAAGGCTGCTGAAAAAACTAAAGCCAAGAAATAACATGTTGATTTTATCAATTTATCAACAAACAGTAGCACAAGTTATTTATCATCAATTGATTATCTCATCAACAACAGTTTTACAAATTACATATTTTCATAATTTTAAATTAATGCAGTTTTTTAGATCAAAACGTTTACTACACTTTTTTCATCGCAAAGAATTTCGTAGGAAAAATATGAAAATTTTTTTTTTGTTTTAAAACAATAGTAATAACTTTTTTATGTATAAAAAAAAAAAATAATTTAATAAATACTTGAAAGCTACAATAATTATATTATTATTAATTATTAATTATTATTTTTTTTTATTTTCAAAATCATTTCTTTGATTCTTACGTAATTTTTTTATTGTATTAAAAAAAAAAAAAAATAATGAGACTTCAATAATAATAATTAAATAATATGAGCTATTGTTAATAACACCTGTTTTCGCAAATTTGACGATTATTTCCAATTTTTTTTTTTTATTATGGAATTTTAAATAAAAATTTATATTTGCGATACTCAAAATTAATTTGTTTTTTATTTATTAAAAAAAACCTTGTTATTGTTTAATTATTAATTGAATCCAAACCTCGATGATTGACTTTGTTTATTCCATTTGCAATTTTTGACTATTTCTTACATAATTTGTTGAGCAGACAATGGTTCTCTTTTCGATTTTAATTCCTTGATTGGCTCATGAAAAATTTACATAAATTCCCCGAGTAATAATAGCATAATTAATAGCTACGTCCACCTGTTTTTAACATTTTTTTTATTTGTTTATTATTAAAAAACTTGCATCTGTTCTTGACATTGGAAATTTCATCTAGGACTGGAAAAAAAAAATAATCTCAGTTGGTCAAAATGGCTGTCATTGGTTCCATGGTTTCTCAATTAAGTCGTGTTTTTACTCGACTTTCATTACCAATAAATGTAATTAAATATAATAAAAATAACTCTAATCAATTAATTATTATAGTGCATAAATAAACAATATTTTTTAAATAATTAAAATCAGTTTAAATTATAAAACAAGTTGTTATAACCTCAAAAAAAAAAATTATTTACAGATTCAACCGGTTAGATGCCATAATAATATTCCATCAAATTATAATCCAAATAAATATGTTGATGCCAAGATGTTGAGAGATCATAGAAGAAGACAAACAGCTAAAGATTATGCTCAATTACGTGTTCGTATTATGGCAATGAAAAAGAATGATGTATTACCAATTGAACTTCGAGTAAGTTATTGATTTTAAATGTTGAAAAATAAATAAATGTAAACATCAATGTAATATTTTATTGATTGTCCATCAGGAACTTGCTGAAAAACATATGCAGGATCATATACCACGTACAACATCACAAATGCAACATACTGGTAGATGTGTCATGACATCACGTCCTCGTGGAAATCTCAGAAGATTTAGATTATCAAGATTTATGTTTCGTAATATGGTTGATTATAATGGAAGATTAGCTGGTATTCAACGTGCCATGTGGTGATTAATTTCAATAGTTGGTTTTTTTTTGTTTTTCATATCATAACACGCAAGATGATATGATAAAAATTTACCCTTGTATGTTGTTTTTCTGATTGAAAATAAAAACAATAAAGTCAGTTGATATTTTTATTGTAAATACAATACGTGTTACCAAAAATAAAAATGTATTCAAGAAATTATGATAAAAATAATTTACCAAAATCAAGTGGATATGAATCAACTTTGTACAAATCAATATATCCACTTGTTATTATTTTTCGTTTATTTGGAATTTCACCATATAAATTTAATGATAGACAAAAATTAGTATTATCATATAAAAATATGATTTATACATTTTTATTTACTATTATTTATACACTATCAATTTGGAGTGTTTGGAAAAAATTAACTGGTGTTGATAGAAAGGGAAAATCAATATTTGGAAATATTGAAATTGTCAAGGTAAAAAATGATCAAACTAGTTGATTTATTTTTTACCATAATTAATGTAATTTTAATTAATTTAGGCACTATCAAATTATACAGTTGTTATGATTGATATTATCATGACATTATTAACAATAAAAAAATTTACAAAAATATATAATATGATACAAAGTTATGATGAAATAATAAATTCAATGGGTTACATAAATAATGAAAAAAAAACTGGTATTTTGGTGTGGTTGATAATATCATTTAATATTGTAATTTGGCTGGCAATTAATCAAGCTGGAATGAATGCATTTGATCAATCATTTATTGATAATTTGACTTATATGATTATCTATGTTGGTTCATCAGTATCTGTTACAAAATTTAGTCTAATTGCTTGGGTTTTGAGTACAAGATTTGCTCATCTAAATTTCATTGCTAATGAAAATAGTATTGATGGAATTTTTATTGAACGACTTTTTGATGTCTTGATGACTGCTGGTGAACAATTGGAATTTATTTATTCATGGTCTTTGATACTTTGGCTTGGTAATTTGACATTACACATTGTTAGTGATCTTTATTTTGTCAGTGATGGGATACTTGAAGTGAATATATCATATTCACTTATGAGTTGTCTTCTGGCATGGTTATCAACATTTATTTGGCAAATTATTTTACTCAATTGGGCATGCCACACTGCATCTTATGAGGTCAATTTAAATTTCAAATTTTTGCTTTTGAATATTTATTAATTTGTTTTCTTTTTTAAATAGGCTAATTCTATTGGATATACTCTTTTTAAATCCAAACATCGATATAATAAATCAATGGTATATATATATTTATTAGTAGTAATGTATTTTTCAATTAATTTAGTAATTGATATTTTTTAATTTTAGAATGTTAAGCATTATTTGCATATGATTACTCGTAAATTGGAATTCACAGCTGCTGGATGTTTTGTTATTAATTTGTCACTACTGAGTATAGTAAATATATAATTAATTTTTTTTTTTTCAANTTTTTTTTTTTTAATAATTATTATAAATTGATTTTTAATTACAGATTGGTGGTTCTATGTGCACTTATTTAGTTATTTTATTGCAATTTGATGATTAATAAGTAAATAATAAATCTTTGAATTTGAAATAAAAATTGTTTTTCATTTTTGAATAATAAATGTATTGTAAATTCATCTCGTTATAAGTTTAGTGTAATGATATGATAATTATAAATATTGTAAAATAAAAAAAAAAAACAAAAAATAATCACCTGGACCTTGTCTTTTGCTCTACCCGTTAGAAATGCTGGTCCAGGCTTATATGAGGGTCTGGATGCAAGAAAGACCTGAGCGCTCGGAGCTGGATAAATGCGGCGCTGTAAACTAGTGAAATTTAGAAAAAATAAAATTTGGAAAATTGAAAAAAAAAAAATATCACCTTATTGAAAAAGATAAGAGGGACATTTTTTTTCGAATAAACGTTTTTCTAAAATTATTATTTAACGGAATAAAAAATAAAAATGAAAAAAATTTACGGGCTAAATTTTCTTTTTTTTTTAAATATAACTCATCATAACTTTCTGAAATATTGTTGGATCGTTTTGAAATTTTAAATACATATCAAGTACAGTATAGCGATGCATTTAGTAATGATAGAAATTTAATTTGCGTTTATTGTTTATTTATAGGAAATTTTTATTGAATACGCGACGAAAACTACGTTTCTTGCACTTTGACGCAAAAAAGTATCGAGGAAATTTCATGACCGAAATAATTTTGAGTGACAACTTTGTTTATTAGTATGTCATGAAGTTTTCCTGAAAATTTCAGCTTTTTATGTCAATAAATAAAAAAGATATTGATTTAACAACAAATTGCGCGCTTTCAATGCCGTTTTTAACAAGCGCTCAGACCAAAACGACAGCGCGAACACTCGCATTTGTTATTGAGAAAACGGCAGGGAAGGCGCGCAATTGTTGTTAATTCGATATCTTTTTTATTTATTGACATAAAAAGCTGAAATTTTCAGGAAAACTTCATGACATACTAATAAACAAAGTTGTCACTCAAAATTATTTCGGTCATGAAATTTCCTCGATACTTTTTTGCGTCAAAGTGCAAGAAACGTAGTTTTCGTCGCGTATTCAATAAAAATTTCCTATAAATAAACAATAAACGCAAATTAAATTTCTATCATTACTAAATGCATCGCTATACTGTACTTGATATGTATTTAAAATTTCAAAACGATCCAACAATATTTCAGAAAGTTATGATGAGTTATATTTAAAAAAAAAAGAAAATTTAGCCCGTAAATTTTTTTCATTTTTATTTTTTATTCCGTTAAATAATAATTTTAGAAAAACGTTTATTCAAAAAAAAATTTCCCTCTTATCTTTCTCAATAAGGTGATATTTTTTTTTTTTTCAATTTTCCAAATTTTATTTTTTCTAAATTTCACTAGTTTACAGCGCCGCATTTATCCAGCTCCGAGCGCTCAGGTCTTTCTTGCATCCAGACCCTCATATATGTGTACTGGCCTTGTCTAACCCCGTGAGAGGTCAGACGCGTATCATATACTTTCGTATCTACCATACAGCCAGTACACATATGCCAATAATTGAAACTTTTATATATAGTGATCAACACCCTACATGACCACATGTGAGAAATAATAATTTGCCACTTTATGTAGGTCACCACATAGCGGTGATAAAAAGAAGTTCGCGTAAAACATTTTTCACCCTGCTTGGGGATGGGGAAATGCTTGAGTAATAAAACAAAAAATAATAGAGTTAAAATTAATTAATACTAAAGTGATAAAATAAAAAACATTTTAATGAAAAAAATCAACGAAAACAAGAAAATGAAGGTGGAAAAAAAAGACAATGAAACATTAATTAATCTATCTGCAAATGATGAAAATAAAGTTTTTTTTTTATTATTTTATTTCGTATTTTTAATTTGGACCCAGTAATTATTGGTTTAATCATTTATCTAATAAAGGTTTTATTCTTATGATTATTAATTAATTAATGTGAAGAAGGGTGGGGGAAAGGTTACTAGAATAATTATGGATATGACCTTGAATGACTAACTGTTGGTTGAATTTATTTAAAATAATTTCTTTTCGTATAATAAAGTTGAAATTTTTTTTCCTCAAGTAGCTGATAAATAGAAGAATAGCAAGAAGGGGTAGAGCATTTATTTGACTTCAGATTAAGCTATTCTTTACGTAATTAACCATTTGATGGACTAATTAACACGCCATAATTATCTAAAAATGAGTAAATAGTAAATAAAAAATGCTAAACTTGAAGAAAAATAACAAAAAAAAATAGGGGGCACCCGGATTTGAACCAGGGACCGCCCGATCTGCAGTCGGATGCTCTGCCACTGAGCTATACCCCCTTCTTGTAAGTTATCTATTTATTAGCTACTTGAGGAAAAAGAATTTCAACTTTATTATACCCAAAAGAAATATTTTAAATAAGTTCAATCAACAGTTGTAATCAGTTAGCCATTCAGTATCATGCATCTATAATTACTTTAATACTCTCTCCCCTGACCTCCCCCACCACCCCCCTCATTATTTAATTAATAATAATAATTATAAAACCTTTGATTACCTTGGTTAAACAAAATTACTTAGTCGAAATCAAAAATACAAAAAAAAGTATATGATAAAAAAAAATGAGAGTGTTAAAAGCTTATTAGAATGATTACCCTCTCCCCAACCCTTCTATATTAATTTTAAATCGAATTGTTGATGATTTTAGTGATTTAAATCTGATTTAAAAAATTAACACATTGCTGATTTCAATGATTTTTTTTCAATTACAAATACATGCAAATTTTTTTAAAAATTTAATGATATAATCAAAAAAATTGGAGTGCAGTTTGTGATTTAATGATTTAATTTATTTTACTGTGATTTATTGTGATTTACGATTGATTTAAAAAATTTCGACTCTATGATTTCTGTTACGAAAGTTCCATGACAAAAAAAATTCCCAAAAAAAAAAACTCGACAAAAAAAATCGAGACAAAAAAAAATCACGTCATTTAATCATTGGTGGTAGATGAAACATGTTTTTTTTTTTTTTTTCATTTAAACTGATTGCTGGAGCAATTGCAACATATGAAGTTGTACTATTGCAATTTCATTCTTCAGGAAAAACATAATTTTTTTTCCAAATGATTTTTTAAGTTGCAAGCAGATGATATTTTATTCAAGTTGAGCTTTTGAATTTTTATTATATTTGCGGCATAGAAAAAGAAAAAAATCTCTAGAAAATCATGTGAACATCAACGCATCATTTTATACAAATTGCTATTAAATAACTGTTTATACAAAAATCTAATAAATAATTAACAGTATTAAAAAATTAATAAAAAAATTATTTCACACATCACATTTACATTTACTCTTGTTCTATCACTCGTACATAATTTGTAAAAAAACAAACAACGGAGATCAGCTAATCCTGATATTATCGGATCAGACACGCATGACTTTATAGCGCAAGTACAGTTTGTCATTGTAATATCAAAAATATGTACAGTAGTGTATGAAGACTTATCAGATTATAATTGACTATTTTTAATTCCATTTGTTTTTTAAGAAATTTGTTTCACAATATTTTAATAGTTTGAAATTTTTTTTAAAAAATGCTATTACAAATTAGTAAAAGTCCTATAAAATAATCCGACCTATCGATCTGCAAATTAATGCACTCCGTCGGGTGGACGAAGCACCGTCAGGATGACAACGTTGGATCTCGTATAGATTGGACATCAGTGGTCTACGTGTCCACTGATATGTGTACTGGCTCTGTCTAGCCCCGTGAGAGGCTCGACACGTATATCATATACTTTCGTATCTACCATACAGCCAGTACACATATGGTAACAATTGAAACTTGTATATATACAGTAGAACCAAAGTCCTTTCTTTTCAAGACTCTTTATTTTACAATTTTATCCATGATCTATTTTAATCATCTGAAATATGTACGACGTATAGTTTAATGACGACAAGTGCACACAAATAAATTTAATTTAAAAGAAAAAATAAATAATAATATTTTTCGCTTTATTATTATAAGTCTCCTCATAGACCTTCTTTGTAATAATAAATCCTGTAGAAAGACTTGGAATCGTGATATAAATGCAGCAAGAAATATATGTATTGTTGCTATTTTAAAAAATTTATCTCCGTCTTTTGTCCATCTTTTCTCCACTTATCTCCGTCTTTTCTCCACTTTTTCCGAAAATGACCCATGGTTGGAGAAATGGCGGACAAATTTCTCCAATCTTTCTCCATCTTTTTTCCACCTAAAATTTATTCCGAATTTTCTCCAACCTTTCTCCACTTCGAATTTATTCTGACTTTTTCTCCAACTTTTCTCCACCTTTTCTACAACCTTTCTCCACCTAAAATTTACCCTCTCCCCCACCCTCCTATTTATTAATTTTTAATCAAATTGTTGATGATTTCAGTGAGTTAAATTTGATTGAAAAATAAAAACATTGCCGATTTCAATGATTTATTCGATTTATTTAATTTTTGTAATTTTAGGTCAATAAAATTTTTATTTTATATCATTTGAATATGTCAAATACATGCAAATTTTTTCAAAAATTTAATGATAATTAAAAAAATTGTAGTGCTTAATGATTTAATTTATTTCACCGTGATTTAATGCAATTTACGATTGATTTAAAAAATTTCGACTTTATGATTTCTGTTATGAAGATTCCACGACAAAAAAAAATTCTCCAAAAAAAATCGAGACAAAAAAAACTGACACTTTCCACCAATGTAATGATTTTTTTTGGAGAATTTTTTTTGTCGTGGAATCTTCATAACAGAAATTATAGAGTTGAAATTTTTTAAATCAATCGTAAATCAATCTAAATCACTGTGAAATGAATTAAATCATTAAATCACGAACTGCACTACAATTTTTATGATTATCATTAAATTTTTGAAAAATGCATAACATTTTTTGTTATTTTGGTGTAATGAATTTTTTACTATAGTGCGAATTTAATGCGTTTATTATCAACAAATAATAAATGTCATTTTTAATGTAAATTGTAATTCTTATCAGGTAAAATTAGATATTAATCAAACACGCAAGTAAAATTAGATATTAATCATAAATTGCCTTGACATTACATGTAAAAAATATTTATGATATTATTCAGTCACGCTTACTACATTGATTCAGTCAAAAATGATTACGAATAATGGTAAAAGAGGAAAATATGATAATAATGTCAAAAAAAATATAACATTTAAAAATTATCGTGAAATAATTATATCACCAAAACCATTGATGAATATTTCTATCAACAGTCAACTATCACACCGTAATAAATTATTTTATCACAATCAAAATGTAAGTTTCATTTAATAAATATTTTGTAATAATAATTAACGAGAGAAAAAAAAAAAAAACTTGTATATAATTATTCTATACTTTATTTAGAATTCTGATGATGAATCTTTTTACAAATCAATTCAACCAATTCTCGTTGTTGCACAAGTATTCGGTATACTTCCTGTATCAAATGTGCTTTATAAAAATCCAACAAAAATGACATTTAATTATTTATCACCCAGAAGTTTTCATGTTATTATTATTGCTATTTTAATAAGCATTAGAATATGTACTGCAATTATTCGAATAGTTAGAACCTTGACAATAATACCTGAAAATTTAACTGGTGAGTTAAAAAACAAAAAAATAAATTATCACTTGTATCCATAATAATCTAGTAAATGTATTTTGATATAAATAAATACTTGAATTAATATGATACATTTATATCAACAGATGTACTATCAACACAAATTACATTTGCAATATTTTATACAAATGGATTGTGTTGTATTTTATTTTTCTACTGGCTATCACCAAAATGGATAGTACTTCAACAAAATTGGAATACAATGGAAAAACAATTAGACAAGTTAGTTGAATATAATTTAAAAAATATATCAATTTATTATTGACAATAATTATTATTATAAATTATTTATCATTTATATCATTGTAGTTTTGATGGAGTTAAAACTCGACTCAAATGGAAATTATCAACAATATCTTTAACTGTCATGTTTTTGGCAATTGTTGAACACATTTTGTGGTTTTGTGTTAAAATATCTAAAACAACAATAGTTGAACATTTTAGAATATTGGGAAGAGATTTTATTCTTGTCTGGAATTCTGAAACAATAATACTGGAAAGTTGTAAGATTTTTAATTACTTTACAAAAAAAAAAGAAATTGATTTGTAATTTTGTTTTTTTTTTTTTCAGTAAGCATTTGTTTTACAGTAGGTATTTGTTTAAATATTAATAATATTATTACAACATTTGCTTGGAATTTTGCAGATGTTTTTATAATATTGGTAAGTTTAAATTTTAGTTTATTATTATTTGTTTATAAAAAATTAAATATATTTTTTTCGCTGGAAAAAAAAATTACATTTATTAAATTTTTTCAGGTCTCTATTGGACTTGCAGAAAAATACAAAAGTCTTAATGAAAATGTTATGAAATTAGTGACATCCAATAAAGCATATACAGTTAATTGGATTAAATTTAGAAAAAAATATACATTATTGAGAAATCTCGTGATACAAACAGACGATGTCATATCACCTCTGGTACTTTTATCATTTACTAATAATTTATATTTTATTTGTCTTCAATTATTTAATGGACTCAGGTAACTTGGCTTTATATTTAAAAAAAAAAAAAATTAATATATAATAACAAATAATTTTATATTATACAGAATAAAACGTAGTGATGCTTTGGAGAAGATTTATTATTTTGCATCATTTGGATTTTTGGTTTGTAGAATTTGTTGTGTAACACTATTTGCATCAAGAATACCAGAGCAATGTAAAAATTCATTGACTGCAATTTATTCATCTCCAACATCGTATTTTACGATTGAAGTATCAAAAAGTTTTATGGAATTTATTTTTACTGTTATACATATATATGGCTAATTCCACGTGTTTTTTAAATTCAAATAATAGTCATCCAAAAATTTTTTTTTTAATTATTATTCAGCAAAAAATAAGCAGTACACGGTCCCGCGTGCTGTCTCTCATGAGAGTGTATATCTATATATATTCAAGTGGCACGTAGGACCGTGTTTTTCACACTTTATTTATTCGTATCTCAAAAATTTATAAAATTGCTAAGCTAATAATTTGCTCAAAAATTTCTTATATTAAAAAAAAAAAAAAAATATAGAAATAATACTATCAATTCCGCATTATTAAAATTTACACTTTAAACATATTTTTGTTATCATTTCTCCACGTTTGTCTGTTTAGAGAAAACTCGGAAAAATTTCTCCGCGTCAAGATTATTTCTCTCCACATTTCTCCACATTAGCTTTTTTCGAAGAAAGTGCGGTAAAAGTTTGGAGTTATTTTTCCACGCCAAAGTTCTCCACTCATTTCTCCGCATGGGTCAATGTGAGAGAAATTTGGAGTAATCGCGGAGAAATTCGGAGTAAACACGGAGAAAAATTTTCACCAGTGTTTGTTGATTATTTTTATCAAAAAAAATTTCCTAATGATCATATTTTAACTCCATTTAAACAATTTAAATTGTTTTTTTTTTTTTTTTTATTCCAATTTTTGAGTATTTTTCCGTTTATTATATTACGATTTTATATTAATTTTTGATTGTTTGAAAAAATTTAAATTTAAATTTTGTAATGGCTGCCCGGATTTTTTTTTCTTTTTCCTAGGAAATTGAGAAGCATAAATAAATTGAAGTGGGAAGGTCAAGCGCATGTGCAATAAGTTGAAATTGAAACCACACTTCAGTTTATTTGCTTGGCAATTTTTCTAGTAAAACACAGCTTTTTGTCCCTTGTCATTGTCTGGCTCAACAAATATTTTATTGTTTATATTCATTAGCATAAACATTTCTGCTAATGAGTCGTAGTCCAGTGAGTTGATGAATTTTTTACATATTTGATGAGATGAACAATCATCATTGTAATTGTAAACTGTAATTGTAAACTTACACCAGGATCTACAGCTACATAATGATGATATTTTTGATCAAATATTTCAATTACATGTTTTAAATCATCATATAAATTATTTTCTAAATTAACTTCATATTGTGCTATTGCGTATTTCATAACATTTGATTTTTGGGTTGCATCAAATTCAAATGTTAAATTTTTATTTGATAATTTAAATTCTTGAAGAATTGATTCAATTGTTGGATCTTTCATTTTATCCAATTTTTTTTTCTGCGATTCTACATATTTTCTTAAATTCATTGTATAATTATAAAAATTCAGTTTTTTATTTGAATCAATGATTTTATTTAAAACATAGCAATTTTTATGTCTTAATAAATATTCAAACCATATTGAAGCTATTGCTATACCCTGCTAGAAAAAATTTCTCCGGATTTTCCCGGATTTCTACGCAATTGAGACTTCCGGAGATATTTACGGAGTAATCTCCGTACTATTTTCATAATATCTCCGGATTTTCTCCGGAATTTTCGCTTAACCAGAAATAAGAGTTTATATACGAAAAATAAAAGAAGAATTTTGTTCAAAAAAAATCCGGAGAAAATCCAGAAAGACCTGGTAGAAATAACCTCTCCATACTTTCTCCAGATTTTCTCCAAATTTTCTCCGGGTTTTTACGTAATTGAGACTTTTGGAGATAGTTTTACGGAGTTGACACGTATTGCTTATTTTTTGCTGAAGGATAATAAAAAAAAAATTTTGAATGAATTTATTTTTTGAATTAAAAAAAAACGTGAAATTAGCCATATACTAATTTAAATAACATTATTTTTTTATTTTTTTTTTTTTCAAGACTGATAGATTAATTCATTTATTAGCAACTGATGATGTTGCTCTCACAGGAATGAAGTTTTTTTCCATCACACGAAATTTCATGCTTGCTGTAAGTTTTTTTTAAAAAAAAAAATATTTTTATCATAAATAATTCATGTTTTCTTTTTATTTATTTAAACAGATTGCTGGAGCAATTGCAACGTATGAAGTTGTACTATTGCAATTTCATTCCTCAGGAAAAGCATAATTTTTTTTTTGTGGCGTAGAAAAAATAAAAAAATTCTAGAAAATCAAGTGGATATATATTTATGCAAATTGCTTTTAAATAACTGTTTATAAAAAAAACCTAATAAATAATTAACAGTATTAAAAAATCAATAAAAACATTATTTCATACATCAGATTTACATTTACTTTTATTCCATCACTTGTATATAATATAATTTGTAAAAAAACAAACAACAGAGATCAGTTTGTCCTGATGTTATCAGATCAGACACGCATGACTTTATAGCGCAAGTACAGTTTGTCATTGTAATATCAAAAATCTGTACAGTAGTGTATGAAGACTCATCAGATTATAATCGACTATTTTTAATTTCATTTGTTATTCTTAATTTTTTTTTTAGAGTTTAGATAAATAGCCAAAACACATTTGCGTAAAAGTTTTTAAGAAATTTGTTTCACAATATTTTAATAGTTTAAAATTTATTCAAAAAAATGCTATTACAAATCAGTAAAAGTCCTCGATTTGATAAAAATTTAAGAAGTAAAATATGGCCGGAAATGATGATGGACGAGGATAATCATGAACCTGATTTTCCTTTGCATTTAATATCACGTTCAATGTTACTTGACACAATTTCACGTAATAGTGATATAAAGAAAATTAAAAAAAAACCAACAATTGATGTAAGTTATATATATTATTTATTGCTATTTATTAATAATAATTATTATTAAAAATTAAAAATTATTTACAGGATTTTGAATATTTTCATAAAGCTATTGGACCAATTATTGAAATTGCAAATATTTTTGGTATATTTCCAATTTATGGCTCACGGAGTCCATCACCATCAATGCTATCATTCAAAATGAGGTCATTTAAAAGTTATTACGCTATTGCAGTATGTGTTATTTTGGGAATATTTTCATTTATTTCAATTGTTCATATGATGACAGTATTGCAATCAAGTGTTTTAAGTCTTCAGGGTAAGTTTTTTTTAATTTTTTTAAATATTTATTAAATAGAATTTATAAAAACTATTGTTATATATTTTACAAAATAATAATTAAGACTATAGATAGCCTATTGTAGAGGAAAAATAAAATTTTTATTTTGATAAATTAAATTTTTTAGATTACATTTTTTATCTACTTGTTTATTTATTTTTTTTTTTTAAATAGAAGGTATAAGTGCTGCAACTGCTGGTGCTGTATTTTACAGTGACAGTTTTATTGGTGCAATTATATTTTATTTTTTGTCACCAAAATGGATCAAGCTTCAGCAAGAATGGAGAATAATGGAGCAACAATTGGATAGGTAAAAATAAAAAAATACATTCATTATTGTATTTAAATTAAAAAAAAAAATCTTGTTTTTCATTTTTCATTTGATATCAATCTGTTGTTATTTTATTTTTTTCTTTTACTATATGTATCATCAATATCGTGACTGTACCGCAGTGAATAATTAATGTTATTTTTTTTTATTCAAAAATAATTTGCAGTTACAAAGAAAATAACAATACTTGTCCACCACTTCGTCGGAAGTTTACAATAATAACATTTATTGTGCTATTTTTTGCAATCATTGAGCATATCATGAGTTTGATCGTTAACTGTACTCAAATTGATGGACAATCATCAAGTTCAAATATGACCTTGGAAAAATATATCGAAGTTTATACAGTTAAATCACATGGATTTATTATCAGTAGCAGTAAACAAAATTTTATTTTTTATTTAATGAAATATTGAATAAAACTATTCAATTAAATAATTATATATTTTTTATATTTATAGTTGATTATAGTTTGGGCTTGGGAATAGTTTGTTTCATCGCCAGTAAATTTGCAACATTTATTTGGAATTTTACTGATCTTTTTTTGATATTGGTAAGCTTTTTTCTTTGATTTTTTGCATCATTTATAAATAATGATTTTTATTTGAATTAGATTTCAACTGGAATTGCTGAAAGATATAAATATTTAAACAAAAAAGTACTGTCGTCAATTGAAAAGAAAAAATTTGATTTTAACTGGCTTGATTTACGTGAAAAATATGCAATGTTGAGTTCACTTGTCAAAGAAGTTGACAGTGTTCTTGCACCAGTTATAGTTTTATCATTTTTTAATAATCTTTATTTTATTTGTTTGCAATTGCTTAATGGATTATCGTAAGTACATAAAATAAAAAATATACAAAATTATAATAATAAAATATTTAATTAAAATTTTAATACTTAATATTTTAGATCAAATGAAAAAACAGCTTTTGATATTTTATATCTTTTTGGATCATTTATGTTTCTGGTTGGTAGAACAGTTGCAGTAACATTATCAGCGGCAAGAATTTTTGATCAAAGTAAAATGGTATTACCAGCAATATTTAATTGTCCTGCATCGAGTTTTAATATTGAGGTCTGACTATTTACTGATTTTACTACTTAATTTTTATTATATATAAAGGAAAATAAATAGGATAAAAATAGGACATCAAATTTAAACTTTAAAATGTTCATTTTATTCTATATATTTTCTTTTAATAATTTATATAATTAATAATTATTAATTATTAATAATACAAATTATTATTTTTAGACTGAAAGATTGCAACATCAATTATCAACCGATGAAATTGCTCTCACAGGAATGAAATTTTTTTCAATAACAAGAAATTTTATGCTTGCTGTGAGTTATTTTATTAATAATTTTAAAATAATGATATATTTATATTATATATTTGTATTAGGTTGCTGGAGCAATTGTGACATATGAAGTTGTATTATTGCAATTTAATGCATCAATGAAATCTTAGATTTTGTTTTTATTTATAATAATTAAATTACACATGTGCACATATATTTATATTGATAAATTGATTTTAAATTATTGTACGTTATTTTTCATAATTGATTGATTGAATTTAATAAAACACTGGAACAAAATTTTAACATTAATGATGCTTGACTTTTAATTAAACAATAAATTTTTTCTTTTTTTTTTTTTTGATAAATTTATGTGGGTAATAATTAATATTTAATTCACTGATGTTTTTTTTTGATGAAAGATGATCTTCTAAAATCTTGATTTTTTATAAATAATTTAATTTTTCATCTCGAGTTCCTGTCGGCAAAGAAAAAAAAAAATGTCTTTATATACAATTGTTAATTTCAAAAACATTCACTTGAAAAAAATATAAAAATTGTTGCTGTATATTCTTGTGAAGAAGAAGAACAAGTGAAGATACATTCTTGTGTAGAAGAAGAGAAGATATATATTTTTAATTTATTTGTTTTAAAAAAATATTTTTGTGTATAGTTTTTAAGCCATAAAATGCCCTTAATTTATAAAAAATAAATAATTTATATTATTAGCAATTGAATTAATAAAAAAGAAAAAAACAATTGAAATTATTTGATGCATCTTTGATTGAGTTGTTGTTACTTCACCTCACAAGCATTCATTAAATTTGAAGGATTCACTTGTTGTACACTGTTGAATTGAACAATGACCAGTTCATAAGTGACTATTGTACCTGCAACCTAATTTTAAAATAAGTTAAAGATAATTATATAAATTCTAAATTTGTTTACATTACTTACTGTTAAAACTAGACCTCGTGAAATTTGAAAAAACTTCATTCCAGTTAAGCCAATATTGTCAGTTGTAACTTGTGTCAAAAATCGAATAATCTATTAATTCAAAAGATGTAAATTATTAAAATGTATATATTTTTTTAAATGATAAAAAATAATAAAACCTCTGTTGAGTAACTTGATGCTGAAACACTATAAAGCACTGGAGCTGGTAGCAATGATTCATCATGTACCGAAGCTGCTGATAATGAAACTGTTGCTGTTCGTGCAATTAAAAATCCAAATGAAAAACAAAAATAAACTGTTCTTGTAACATTTGGCATTCGACTGTAATATTAAAGGTATTATATGATTATTAAATATTATTAATACTAATAATAGTTTAAATTAATCATTTACTTACTCAAATGAATTCATAAGTTGTATGCAAATAAAATATAAATTTGTGCCGAATGAAAGTAGTACTATTCCAGAAATATCAGCATCAACACGTCGTGTTAAACATGCAAGACGATTATAATCACATCTTGCTTCACACCACCACCACTCAGGCATTGTTTTGTCTTTTACTGAATTTAAACGATCATTTAATTGGCCAAAATGAAATGTCAATGCTGCACTTAATAATATTAAAAATAAATCCATAAAATTCCAAGAAAATGTGCTTAATACATTGCTACTTTGTACAACAACACCTTTCCACAATGAGTAATTCGTTTTATTAAATACCTGTAGATAGAAAAAATTATAAATTTAATAATGTTATTTAATTCTAAATAAATTATATTTTACAAATTACCTGAGGAAATTGGGTTTTAAAATAAACACCAATAATATCAGAATCACCTCGAAGTGCTGCACATTCTTTTGCACTCAAATAACCGGAAACAATTGACAATGCATGTTCAACTATTTTTTAAATTAACAAAAATATTATTATAATAAATTATGATTAAAATGAATTTTATTTACTTACGAAATGCAAGAGTCAAAATTATTCCACTTATTAGTTTAAATCTTGTAACTAAACTCATTTTTTTTGGACAACGATGTCTTATGGCAATTTCACGTTCAACTTTTTCCCATGCTGCTGAAAAATTTGGCCAATTTTTTGCAAGACGTAAAAATAGTAAACTTGTCAAACAAGAAGTACCAGAAAAAACAAGAGTAGCTAAAAATTAATAATAATCGAAATTTATTCATAGAAAATTTGAAATATTAAAATATATATTTACTCATTTTTGTTGAATGGAATTCAGTTGATAAAACTCTGATAAAACTACTGCATGTTAAAAATAATGCAATTGACATTGATACTAAAAAATAAAAAATTTTAAAACTCTTCCATGTAAATCTGAAAAAAAAAAATAAATAAAATACTATAAAAATTTTTTTTAGGAAATTATTAATAATTTTTTAAAAATATATATAAATACTTGAGTTGTGAGGTGTCTGGTGATGCAATTCCATCAACTGGAAAAACAGCAAAAAATTGTGCAAAAATTATGATTGGTTTGAGAGCCAGATGAAGACTATCTGTAGTCTGTACCAATCCTCCTGTATTTATCATTTTACGTGAATTTATTTTTTTCAAAATAAAATTTTTATTTCGTCTCAAAAATACCCTAAAATATATATCATTTTTATTAAACAATTAAATTGTAAGTAATAAACATTTTTAAAAATATAATTATGTATAAAAAACTTGATTTTTGACGTTATGTTTAATTTTTGCAGAGAAAATCAATCGTAAATGTAAACGTAAAAACAAATTATGTATTTGTGAAGAAAAATTAAAATTGATAATTCTATTCTACTTGTATAGAATCAATTAAAATGACAACTTATTTTTTTAATAAAATTTGATAATTAATCTTCAAAAACAAAAAACATATCTATCTGTAGAATTTAATTATTACATGGTAATTTTTTATTTTTTTTTTTTGCCATCACGGTTTATTATATTTTTTTTTTCAAAGAATTCTCCTGATTTTTGTGTCATTTTGAAGTCGACTTACCAAGTCAATAGCCCCTTAATTTCATTAGTAAATAACCCCTTGTCTGTACGTCAAAAATCTCGTTTTAATACATTCATTTAAAAAAAAAAAAAAAACACTTTATAAGGCATCCTAAAATCACTAATTTTCTGCAAATGATTTTACACAAAATTTATAGTCAAAAGATTCGAATCCGAAAGACCGATTCAAGTCCACTGAATAAAAATGAATTTTAATTTTCAATAAAAAAAAAAAAGTAAATTCAAGTAGTTTGTTATTTTAAAAGGACCATCATATCAAAGTTGACAGTTTGACATTATAAATGCAACTCAAACAAATTGTCAAATCCATTAAAATATAAATTGAATATTTTTTATTTATTTTTCTATTAATAAGCATTTTTATTTTTTTAAAAAAACAATTTAAATATTTATTTATGAACTTGCTTGTTATTCTTAAAATAAACTCGACAATTTGATATCATTATTATAAAATAATCAATTAATTATAATAACACAAAAGTTTGTAGAGCTTTGGATTATGTATTAAGTTGAAATTTTAATGTCAACTGAATTTTATATAAAAAATTTATTGTGTTTACCTTGAGTGAAGAAAAAAACACTTTTTTTTATTTTTTTTATTTTTTTACATATTATTACGTGCATGTCTTGCAATGATAAAACAATTATTTAAACAATGATAACAATAACAGCTCTCGTTGAAGTTCATGAACAAACAACAATCATGTTATCATTTATTTTTCATCAATGCGATGGTAAAATATAGAGTTGTACAGTAATATTATTTTGTTTTTGTTAAATAAATAATTTAGAAAAATACTATTTAATGATTTGCATAAAAATATTCAAACAAACATAAATTGTATAATTTTTTTTTTTGTTGTCTTTCAAATAATATTTATTAAAAAGCTAAATATAATATTTAAAAATTATAAATTTCAATAATTTTTATATCAAGAATAATAAAATAATTATTACAATAAATGTTTTTCATTTAAAAAATTTTTTATCTATATTTTCTGTCAAATAAAAAAAAAGAAAAACAAACATATTTTCAAAATATCATGTTAAATAATCTTGTAAATAAAAAAATATTAATTTTAAAATTTAAAAAATAAATAAATTTATCATTTTAAAATATCACACACGTGTGTATTTACAAATTAATATAAAAAAATTAAAATATATATTATAATACTGCAAAAAAAAGATGAAAAAAATCTAGTCGATTTTTCAAACAATATCTGGATGAATAATCTATGAATATTAATAATTTACTTGTTGACTCAATGAACTCATAAATTATCTGTTTTTAAAATTATTCAAAACATGTTGATTTCATTGTTTTTATGTGTTTATATTATTTAAAATTTTGATTACGAGTATTGTTGATGAATCAATGGTAAAACGTGTCATGAAAAATTGAAAAAAAAAGAAGATGTCAATCTAAATGAAGACAAACAGAAAACAAATAATGTTCATCAACAAAACTCTATTAAATAAACTCATACAAACATATTGAATATTCAATATTATTATCGACAGCTAAACTTTCCATTGAAATTAAATTTAATAAAAAAAATAAAAGCTCTTTCACTAAATGGTCAGCATTATTTTCTTTTTTTTTTTTTCATATAAAAATGATTTATTTTAAATACTTATGAGTCTTATGAGTCATAAGTTATGACAAATAATAATATCATCATTTTATTTACGATATATTTAAAAACTATTTTATATAAAAAAATTGTTTTATCTTTTTTAAAAAAACTAAATATTATTCTATAAGCTAAAAATTAAAATTTTAAAGTGCTTTTTTAAATAATAAATAAGTATAATATTATAATGGTATTGTTTTTTTCTTTTTTTTTTTTTCATTGACTAGACTTATCGAACAATTTGTTTTTTTTTTCTCTCTTATTTTTGTCATGGAATCTTTAGAGCAGCTTTCAGATTTAAATGTCATATAATAAAACATCAATAATTTATTTTTATATATAATTTTTCATCAGTGCAATAAGAAATTTTGAAATGAAAATAAAAAAAAAATTAACTTGTAGGCCATTTTTCAATAATTTATATATACAGTTTTCTAATTGTTGTTATTATTATTAATTTTTGTTAACTTGACACTTAAAATTTACTTGTTTTTTTTATTTGTTTACTAGGTAAATGTCATATTTAAATATTTTAGTGAGTATTTTTTTTTTATCTTAAAACTATATCATAACAAGTCATTACAATATATCACACAAAGTTTTAAATTCATTTTGTCATCTTGTTAACTCTCAATTACAATATATTTATGTAATTATATGTCAAAATAAAAAATTTGGTATTTTTATTAACCAATATTAATCTTGATAATAAATTCTAGTTTGTTCAGTTTAAATAATCCAATTAAAATTGCTGGATTTTGTATTATTTTCAAAAATACTTGTCATGTTTTTTTTTGAGATTATTAATCAATCTATTGTCGAGGTGTTGATTCTCCACTTGGACCAGCTTGATCTAAAAATTAAAATCAATTGTTATTTAAAGTTATTCAATATCCTAATTGCAAAATAAATATTAATTGTTTTCTTTTTTAAATTAAATAATAATTTTACTATTTATTTTAAATACTCGACAAAGCATTCCATTTTAAATTGAAATAAATAAATAAAAGAAAAAAAAAATACAAGTAATTTTATTATCCTTAATTTGATAACAATATTTAATTATTTTTCTCATCTAGTTATTAGATTTTCATCAGGGAAATCTGATTTTCCAATAAAAAAAAAAATAAATAAATACCTTGCTCGGAATCAGTGGTAAGTGCCTCAAGACGTGTTGATAAATCAGCAGTTCCAGTCTTGGCATTTCGTCCTAAAATATCTGGCATAGCATTTCTCCTTCCAGTTCTACCAGTCGATAAAAATTCCTTAGATCCTTCACCATTTGATATACCACCTGGTGTTACTGATCCATCCTCATTTCCTTCACACCCACCATCACCTTCAGCTTGTTTTTGTGACAACATTTTCAGTGCTGAAACAATATACCCAACAATTTTTAATAACACAAATCATTAAATATTTATTTTAATTAATTTTAATAATTATTATTAATTTTGTTTTCATTGTTTATTTAGTATTGTTACCATTTTTATTATTATATTATTCTGGTTAAAACTGTAATTAACACCAGCAAATTAAAATAAAATTTTAATTATTTAAATTATAATTTTTTACCACACCAGAGAAATAAATTAATTAATTTAAAAGTGAAATCAAGAGTTTTTAGGATGAAGCAAGGTGCGAAATAAGAGTCTACCTTTTGAACGAAGTATACGATTTTTTTCTGCAGTACATATTCTTGATCTTCGACAAATAGCCTGTTGTAATTTAGCCTTATTGCTTCCATCACGCAATTTTTTCTGCTTTTTCACCTGATTTTTTATTGAATTTTATTGTTTAATAAATAATAATAATATTCGAATGAAAAAAAAATGAAAATATAATTTATCTTTTGAATATATTACTAGTTTATTATTATTTTTTTATAATTATTATTTATGTGCAAATTTTTTAATTAAATAACAAGTACACTTGATTTAAAATATAATGAAAATTATCATAATCAAATTTGACAACAAGAGAGAGAGAGAAAAATACGAGCAGCACGTGACGGTATATACTTGAATTAAAAAATAGATGAAAAAAAAAAGAAGAAATACATAATAACATAATTTATAAACACTACATAATACAGACAACATATATAATTATTAACTAATTTAAAAAAAAAATCATTACTAACCATTGATGACGTTGTTTTTATTATCCTCAACGTCAAATGAATAAAAAAAAAAAAAATTAAAAAATGTCCAAGACACTAAATACTTGAATAGCTTTCATTTATTTATATTTTTTTTATGTCAAAATAAATGCAATTATTATAATACAAGTATTTGTGTGTGGGATAGTAAAATAATCGATGATTGAATACACTCTTTTGTGTCAAACAACAACTTGTGAACAATATCGATATGAGAAAACCTGAACTTTTTTGTCCTTGTTCAATTATAATCGACTTGTTTTTTTTTTTTAAGAGAAAAATAAGTTTATTTTTAACAATAAAACTAGATCACGGTCATATTAATCACCAAAAAAAAACATCAATTAATATATATATATTTATAAATTAATAATTTAAGAAACTATTTGTTGATGACGATTAAAAATTTTTTTTGTTATCAAACAAGACAATATATATTTTAACTATTTCACATAAAAATTAAAACACTTGATCTTGAAATATATTGTTGTTAATTTTAGAAATGAGGTTTTATTATATTGTTTATATTTATTAAGTTAATTAATTATGATATTAATTATTAAGTACATAAGGATGACAGCTCGAACTGAGAATCACTGAGAATGTGTGTGCCTCCCTGACTGGGAAAAATGTGCCTCTTAGTTTTGAATTTTAACACAAGGTGGCAATACTCTATTTGCAATAAATTCAAAAATTTATTTGACAATAAATAAAAGGATTTAATGATTGATAATATTAAATTGTTGTTGATTAATTGATATCGTATTTCATAAAGTATTGATGGGCAATTTGGAATTTTATATTTTCATATGTATGAAAATGACCTCTTTTTTGTTATAAAAAAAAAACGACGGTCATATTTGTTTATTTAGAAATATATGGATTGTGGAATATATGAATCGACTGTACTTGAGTCTCCTATTTGAGTTATTTTTTAAGAAACCAATTATACATAGACGAATTTATTTCTCCAGAGGAGAAAAATACCTCGAAATTATAAACATGATAGAAAAAAAAAATCTAAAAAAATATACATTACGCGCATGTGCATGCGCATTAAAAACTATTTTCATTTTAAACTAGAGCTTATTCCAATTAAATTAATATTATTCCAATGATGTCCCATCGAAATCGACAATTGATGGTGTTTTTTCATCCACAGATTTATCCGAATTTCTATCAAAATCTGGTATAGTATTTTTCAGATAATTATCGTTGCTAAAAATAATATATATGTATTTTCAATCAATGGTAATTTTTTTAATGATATTATTATAATAAATATAATAATTACCAATAGTGCCAAATTAATTCTAAAATAAAAACTCCAAATGTTAAAAGAGCACCATACGCAATTGTTAGGATTGCTGGATAACATTCAGTTAGTCCAACACTGATAAAAGCTGTTTGTCCAATGCATGATGGTTTACTTGTATAAAGTCGATGTAAATCACGTTTTTGTAGACCTGTTTCATGTATCCACAAAGCACTAAAAATAAGTATTAACATTGTATAATTAATTAATTAATTAATTATTGAGAGTAGTACCCCAACAAGCTTCTATTTTTTCTCCTGAAAATATTTATACTGGGTAATTAATTTTTGTATGAATACCTAACTCTGATGAGTTCTCTGTATGGTGACTGTCGCTTAATTACTAATAATGGATTTAATATATTCAATATATCAATTTCATGTAGGCCACATTTTTCATCCTCAGCATAAGTATCTTGCATGACTTGATAACCTGCACTTGTTTCAACTTGAAATGCAAATAAACCTTTTCTAACATTTTCTATTCCATCTGTAACATTCATCCAAATGTTACTTTTATCTTTGACCTTGGTATCATAAAATTTTTTTCTCACTGGGTCATCCAGTGTCTTAATAAAAAATAAATTGATAATATTCATGAAATTAATTCTTTAAAAAAGCTATTGGAATTAATTTTTTTTTAATATAGAAATTTAGAAAATGATATAATACCTTAAAGTAATAACGGTTGTACACAATGTCATGTATACCAATTTTTAATGGACTGTCCATAAGATCACTTATTGTTTGTATTGAATCACTTGTTCGTTGAATATTTGCAACAATATTTGCAGAGTAGGCAGCATATAAACTTAGTGCAGCAATTAACAGCACCAATACAACGACTCTTGTTGATATCATTTTAGCCTCATAGAAAAAACCTTTTTTTTTTTTTTAAATAAAATTTTTTTAATTAAAATAAGTATTGATAAAACTAAATTAATTATTGACAGAACTTGACAAAACTGGAGACATATATTTATTCGTGGAGAAATTTTCCCGAAAATTTAAAGTGAAAAGCAGAATTATATTTTAAAACGTATCAAAAAGTTCTTTAAAAAATTAAAAATTAAAAATGTATGTAAGTATACAAGATTTTATAATATGTAATTATTACGATAAGCTGTAATTGAAAATTAACTTACAAAAAATGGAGATAAATTATTTACACTGTGGACAATAATAAATTTTGTTATTTTTATATATTTACACAAATCATAATTAATTGTGTATATTTTATAATGTTAATCTTAGTTACAAAAGAAAAAAGTTTGAATGAAAACAATATATAAACTGATTGTTATACAAAAAAAAAAAAAAAATAGTTAGCAAAACTTGCAAGTTTACAAACCTGTTGAGTAAAAAAAAAAATATCAAAAGCAGTTTTAAGTTGAAACAAAATATGGATGAAATAATTATAGTATCAAGTTAATATTAATTAATATTACTGGAAGTGGAAGCTATTTGTCGAGTGAAAATGGCCAAGCTCTGACTGAACTAGCTTTAATTTTTCTAGAAAGACTTCTTTATCAGAGAGTTGATTGGCATGTAGCCAATGCATTGTGTCACTACAGACTTTGATTACATGCTGAATCTTGTTGGCACTAATGTCAAAACTACCATTTTCAGTAGCCAGTTTTATTGATGATACATATGATTCCAACTCATGTCTCGACAAAACTCTTTCTTCTTCTTTCTTGGACATGATCAATGTGCACATTGTCTGAATTGCTTGAAACATAACATTCGACTCTTCTTTTTCAGTATGTTTATTTTCCTCTAACCATTTTTCAGTTTTCTCACATATTTCAACTACTTGACTTTTTTTTTCGTCGGTGAGTTTAGTGCTTTCATTAACAACAGCTTTTTTTATGATTGTAACATACTTATACAATCTTATACTGGCTGCAATTGCTTCTTTTTCTTTTTTTGCCATAATTGACATGCATATACTTTGTACTTGTTGCAACTTTTCATTGTACTCTTTTGCCTTAACATTATTATTGGCTTCTAGCCACGTTATATTTTCATCACAAATTTTTGCAAGTTGTTTTTTATCATCATCACATAGCTTGAAACTGGTATCTTCAACCGCCTGCTTGACTGACAAAACATATGCTTCCAATTGATTTTTTGCCAAAAAAGTCTCTTTTTGTTGTTTGTCATAATTTCTATTTGTTTCAGCTTCTTTAATCATATTGTCAATTTCATTTTGTGACAATCTTCCCACATTTTTCAGGATGATATCATTGCTGCGACCGGTTTTTCTATCTCGAGAAGTAACATGAAGTATCCCATCAACATTTAGGTCGAAAGTAACATCCATTTTTTCTTGACCAGCTGGTGCTGGTGTAATACCTTTTAAACCAAACTCACCGAGGTAATTGTTCAGTGTAGTCACTTCATGTTCCCCTTCAAAGACACGAAATCTTACTGAAGTTACATAATCACAAGATGTAACAACAGAGCCCGAATTTTTGCATGGAATTTTTGTGTTTTTCATGATGATTTTCTTCATTCTATTATTTGTTAATTCAATTCCCAATGAAAGTGAAGTAACATCTTGAAGAATAACTTTTTGAAGGATTGATGATTTTAATCTTTCATCAGTCAAGAGTGCAGCTTGAACAGCTGCTCCATTCGCCACTGCTTCATCGGGATTAATAGTCAAATTCAATTGTTTTCCACAAAAATGATTTTGCAACATTGCTTGAATTTTAGGAATCCTTGTAGATCCTCCAACAAGAACAACATCGTCAATTGTTAATTTATCAATATCAGCATCTTCCAATGCTTGTTCAACGAGCCCTATGGCTTTAGAAAAAAGATCAGCACAAAGACTTTCAAATTTAGCACGAGATATTTCAAGAGAAAAATCAATGCCATCAGAAAGAGCATCAACAACAACATTAGCAGAAGTACTTGATGACAATTGTTGCTTGGCATGAACAGCAGCCGTTCTCAATCTTCTGAGAGCTTTTTGGTTATCTTTTATATCTTTTTTAAATTTTTTATTAAACTCAGCACAAAGATAATCAACAAGTCGAGTATCAAAGTCTTCACCACCAAGATGATTGTCACCAGCTGTTGATTTTACTTCAAATGTAGAGCCCTCTTTGATTGACAATATTGATACATCAGCTGTGCCACCACCAAGATCAAATACAAGTATATTTTTTTCACTATTAAGATTATTGTCAAGGCCATAGGCCAAAGCTGCAGCTGTTGGTTCATTAATAATACGTAACACATTGAGTCCAGCTATTTTACCTGCATCTATAGTAGCTTGACGTTGTGAATTGTTAAAATATGCTGGCACAGTAATAACAGCATCTTTAACTTGTTCACCAAGAAAAGCCTCAGCTGTTTCCTTCATTTTTTCCAACACCATTGAACTTATTTCTATTGGTGGAAATTTTTTTACTTCACCGAGAAATTCAACTTGTATTTTAGGATTATCATCGTCATCAGAAACAACAGTAAATGGCCAGTGTTTAATGTCAGATTGAATTTGTACATCATCAAATTGTCGACCAATAAGTCGTTTGACATCAAACACAGTGTTAGTTGGATTCATGGCAATTTGATTTTTAGCACCATCGCCAATAAGACGTTCAGTTTTAGTGAATGCAACGTATGATGGTGTTGTTCTTTGACCTTGAGAGTTGGCAATTACTTCAACCTGCCCTCCCTTCCAGACAGCAACACAAGAATATGTTGTCCCCAGGTCAATACCAATTGCAGGCATTTTTGCGATTTATTTCTAATAAAAAGTATTAATATTAATTATCAATTATTTCAACTTAAATTTTAATTATTCATACAACTTACCAGTCAATTACTTTTACCTTTTCACCAGTCACCACGAGGCCAGCTGATCAGATAAAGTCATGAAGTACACAATAATACCCAAATGATACAGATAGGCCCTCGAACGTAAATATATGTAAATATTTATTAATGTGTATTAAAGGGTAAACAGTGTATTTATTTCCAGCAAGAGGGCGGCTATTTATTAATGGTGCGCGTGGTCGCGTGCATAATTCAATTTGTGACAATTGTGGATAATTAATATTATATTAAATTTCGCGTTAATTAAGATGTAGTCAAGCAATGATATTCAAATATCCACAAGTTGATTCTAATTACACTATTCCCTCTGTAACATTCATCCATATGTTACTTTTGTCTTCGACCTTGGTATCATAAAATTTTTTCCTCACTGGGTCATCTAGTATCTATATAATATAATGATAATATTTATAAAATTAATTGTTTGAAAAAGCTCTTGGAATAAATTTTTTTTATATAGAAATTTAGAAAACACTTGTACAAATTTAATAACACTTGTACACAATGTCACGTATACCAATTTTCAATGGACTGTGCGTAAGACCACTTATTGTTTGTATTGAATCACTTGTTCGTTGAATATTTGCAACAATATTTGCAGAGTATGCAGCACATAAACTTAGTGCAGCAATTAAAAGAACCAATACAACAACCCTTGTTGATATCATTTTAGCCTCATAGAAAAAATCTTTTTTTTTTTTTAAATAAAATTTTTTTTAATTAAAATGTGAGACACACTTTTGAGATAAAAATAAATATTGATATATAACTAAATTAATTATTGACAGAACTATTGACGAAACTGGACACATATTTATTCGTGGAGAAATTTTCCCGAAAATTTAAGTGAATGTATATATGAGTACAAGATTTTGTAACAGGTAATTATTGTGATGAGCTGTAATTGAAAATTAACTTACAAAAAATGGAAATAAATTATTTACACTGTGGACAATAATAATTTTTGTTATTTTATATTTTCACAAATCATAATTCATTGTGTATATTTATATAATAAATATTAATCTTAATTACAAAAGAAAAAAGTTTGAATGAAAACAATTTATAAACTGATTGTTATACAAAAAAAAAAAAAAAAAAATCGTTAGCAAAACTTGTAAGTTTGCAAACCTATTGAGTAAAAAAAAAAAAAAGTATCAAAAGTAGTTTTAAGTTGAAAAAAATATGTATGAAATAATTCTAGTATCGAATGAATATTAATTAATATTACTGAAAGTGGAAGCTATTTGTCGAGTGAAAATGGCCAAGCTCTGACTGAACTAGCTTTAATTTCTCTAGAAAGACTTCTTTATCAGAGAGTTGATTGTCATGTAGCCAATGCATTGTGTCACTACAGACTTTGATCACATGCTGAATCTTGTTCGCACTGATGTCAAAGCTACCATTTTCAGTAGCTAGTTTTATAGATAATACATATGATTCCAACTCATGTCTCAACAAAATTCTTTCTTCTTCTTTCTTGGACATGATCAATATGCACATTTTCTGAATTGCTTGATACATAGCATTCGACTCTTCTTTTTCGGTATGTTTATTTTCCTCTAACCATTGTTCAGTGTCCTTACATATTTCAACTATCTGACTTTGTTTTTCTTTGGTGAGTTTAGTGCTGTTATTTAAAACAGCTTTTTTTATGATTGTAACATACTTGTACAATCTTATACTGGCTGCAATTGCTTCTTTTTCTTTTTTTGCCATAATTGACATGCATATACTTTGTACTTGTTGCAACTTTTCATTGTACTCTTTTGCCTTAACATTATTATTGGCTTCTAGCCACGTTATATTTTCATCACAAATTTTTGCAAGTTGTTTTTTATCATCGTCACATAGCTTGAAGCTGCTATCTTCAACTGCCAGCTTGACTGACAGAACATATGCTTCCAATTGATTCTTAGCCAAAAAAGTTTCTTTTTGTTGCTTGTCATAATTTCTATATTCTTCAGCTTCTGAAATCAGATTGTCGATTTCATTTTGTGACAATCGTCCCACATTTTTCAGGATGATATCATTGCTGCGACCGGTTTTTCTATCTCGAGAAGTAACATGAAGTATCCCATCAACATTTAGGTCGAAAGTAACATCCATTTTTTCTTGACCAGCTGGTGCTGGTGTAATACCTTTTAAAACAAACTCACCGAGGTAATTGTTCGAGTCAGTCACTTCATGTTCCCCTTCAAAGACAGGAAACCATACTTCAGTTTGATTATCACGTAATGTAACAACTGGCTTCGATCTTTTGCATGGGATTTTTGTGTTTTTCATGATGATTTTAGTCATTTTATTACCATCCGTTTCAACTCCCAATGAAAGTGAAGTAACATCTCGAAGAACAACTTTTTGAAGGATTGATGATTTTAATCCTTCATCAGTCAAGAGTGCAGCTTGAACAGCTGCTCCATTCGCCACTGCTTCATCGGGATTAATAGTTAAATTTAATTGTTTTCCACAAAAATGATTTTGCAACATTGCTTGAATTTTAGGAATCCTTGTAGATCCTCCAACAAGAACAACATCGTCAATTGTTAATTTATCAATATCAGCATCTTCCAATGCTTGTTCAACGAGCCCTATGGCTTTAGAAAAAAGATCAGCACAAAGACTTTCAAATTTAGCACGAGATATTTCAAGAGAAAAATCAATGCCATCAGAAAGAGCATCAACAACAACATTAGCAGAAGTACTTGATGACAATTGTTGCTTGGCATGAACAGCAGCCGTTCTCAATCTTCTGAGAGCTTTTTGGTTATCTTTTATATCTTTTTTAAATTTTTTATTAAACTCAGCACAAAGATAATCAACAAGTCGAGTATCAAAGTCTTCACCACCAAGATGATTGTCACCAGCTGTTGATTTTACTTCAAATGTAGAGCCCTCTTTGATTGACAATATTGATACATCAGCTGTGCCACCACCAAGATCAAATACAAGTATATTTTTTTCACTATTAAGATTATTGTCAAGGCCATAGGCCAAAGCTGCAGCTGTTGGTTCATTAATAATACGTAACACATTGAGTCCAGCTATTTTACCTGCATCTATAGTAGCTTGACGTTGTGAATTGTTAAAATATGCTGGCACAGTAATGACAGCATCTTTAACTTGTTCACCAAGAAAAGCCTCAGCTGTTTCCTTCATTTTTTCCAACACCATTGAACTTATTTCTACTGGTGAAAATTTTTTTACTTCACCGAGAAATTCAACTTGTATTTTAGGATTATCATCGTCATCAGAAACAACAGTAAATGGCCAGTGTTTAATGTCAGATTGAATTCGTAAATCATCAAATTGTCGACCAATAAGTCGTTTGACATCAAACACAGTATTAGTTGGATTCATGGCAATTTGATTTTTAGCACCATCGCCAATAAGACGTTCAGTTTTAGTGAATGCAACGTATGATGGTGTTGTTCTTTGACCTTGAGAGTTGGCAATTACTTCAACCTGCCCTCCCTTCCAGACAGCAACACAAGAATATGTTGTCCCCAGGTCAATACCAATTGCAGGCATTTTTGCGGTTTACTTCTAATAAAAAGTATTAATATTAATTATCATCTATTTCAAATTAAATTTTAATTATTCATACAACTTACCAGTCAATGAGTCAACTATTATGTAGCCGGCTGGTCAGATAAAATATTATTTATGTATTATTTACGTTATTTACCAATTATTTACCCAAATCATGGAGATCTACACCTCCATGCCTGCACCTCCATGCCCAAATGATACAGTGTGATATAGATAGGTCCCCGAACGTAAATATAATGGTAAACAGTATATTTATTTCCAGCGAGAGGGCAGGTATTTATTCATTGCGCGCGTGTGGTCGCGTGCATAATTCAATTTGTGACAATTGTGGACAATAATAGTAATTAATATTAAAGTAAATTTCGTTTTATAATAATTAATGAATAATTAATACAAGATGTAGTCAAGCAATAATGTTTAAATATTCACAAGTGAATTCTAAATACGACGACACGTTGTGTTATTTTTTTCATATTTATCGAGTCAATTTTAAATTATTGAAAAAAAACAATATTAAAATTGAAAATTTCTTTTAAAAAATTATGTACACAAGGGCCTCTTTTGGAAAAATTTCTCCACCTGTTTTCTTGAATAAGTCAGCTTTTAAATTTTTGTTTAAATAACTTTTTTTATCTGTAGACTTAAAAATTAAAAGAATGTTAAATAAAACATAATTGTTTTGCTCTATAAATATTTGTAATACCTTGTATTACCAAAATAATTTTTATTTTGTGCTTGTGTTCTCTTTGTACCTTGATTAACAGGTTGACTGAGTCCTCACACTGAAAATCAACAATGTAAAATAATTGATGAGCAACTTGTTTATTCTCAACAGAAAATTCATAATTTTTAAAATTATTTTGTAAATTATGAATCTTATAATTGTTAGTCATGTCTTTGGATAATTGAACTGCTTCATCTGCATGAAATACATAATGTATGTAAAATAGAATTACATATGTGATTAATCAAAATATTAATCGTTCAATTGATACCTGGACTTGTACACAAAAATGCAGCTAAGCTAAATGTCACGAAACAAATAAATAACAAGCTTATCCATTTTATAACTATATAAATAAATTTTAAAAAATTGCAAAAAAAAAAGGCAAAAAGAATGCCAACGGCACGTGGTGTTCCCAAGCGGTCACCCATCCAAGTACTAACCACGCTCAGCCCTGCTTAACTTCGGTGATCGGACGAGAACCGGTGCATTCAGGCCGATATGGTCGTTGGCGGATGTAAATAAAAAAAAAAAGGATAAAAGGTGAAGTACAAAAAAAAATTACAAGCACACTAATAAGCGAATAAAAATAATTATTTTTAATATATATCAAATTACTTATATAATAATTAAAATTAAAATAATATTTAATATTTCAGATAGAATAATTTTTTTTTAATTAAATTTAGATTTAAAAAAATTTATTTAATAGAAATTCCATCAATTGAAATAGAACAAAACCACATTAGTGAACAATAGTAGAAAAAATATTTATAAAATTAATTGTTTAAAAAAGCTATTGGAATAAATTTTTTTAATATAGAAATTTAGAAAATGATGTAATACCTTAAAGTAATAACGGTTGTACACAATGTCATGTATACCAATTTTCAATGGACTGTCCATAAGATCACTTAATGCTTGTATTGAATCACTTGTTCGTTGAATACCAATACAACGACTCTTGTTGATATCATTTTAGCCTCATAGATAAAACCTTTTTTTTTTTTTTTTAATTAAAATGTGATACACACTTTTGGTTTTTTATTCGTGGAGGAATTTTTCCGAAAATTTAACGTGAAAAACAGAAACATATTTTAAAACGTAGCAAGAATTTCTTTCAGAAATCTAATAATTTCCAAGTTGAATGTTTGTAAGTACAAGATTTTGTAATAGGTAATTATTGTGATGAGCTGTAATTGAAAATTAACTTACAAAAAATGGAGATAAATTATTTACACTGTGGACAATAATAATTTTTGTTATTTTTATGTATTTACACAAATCATAATTACTTGTGTATATATTTATTATATTAATCTTAGTTACAAAAGAAAAAGGTTTGAATGAAAACAATATATAAACTGGTTGTTATACGAAAAAAAAAAAAAATTGTTAGCAAAACTTGTAAGTCTGCAAACCTGTTGAGTAAAAAAAAAAGTATCAAAAGCAGTTTAAAGTTGAAAAAAATATGTATGAAATAACTGTAGTATCAAATTAATATTGATATTAATATTAATTAAGCTATTTGTCGAGTGGAAATGAATCAAGCTCTGTCTGAACCAGCTTTAGTTTTTCTAAAAAAACTTCTTTATCAGAGAGTTCATTGTCATGTAGCCAATGCATTGTGTCACCACAGACTTTGATGACATGCTGAATCTTGTTCGCACTGATGTCAAAACTACCTTTTTCAGTGGCCAGTTTTATTGATGATACATATGATTCCAACTCATGTCTTGAAAAAATTCTCTCTTCTTCTTTCTTGGACATAATCAATGTGCACATTTTTTGAATTGCTTCAAACATAGTATCCGACTCTTCTTTTTCAGCATGTTTTTTTTTCTCCAACCATTTTTCAGTGTCCTCACATATTTCAACTATCTGACTTTGTTTTTCTTTGGTGAGTTTAGTGCTATCATTCAAAACAGCTTTTTTTATGATTGTAATATACTTATACAATTGATTTTTGGCTGCAATTGCTTCTTTTTCTTTTTTTGCCATAATTGACATGCATATACTTTGTACTTGTTGCAACTTTTCATTGTAGTCTTTTGCCTTGACATTATGATTGGCTTCTAGCCACGTTATATTCTCATCACAAATTTTTGCAAGTTGTTTTTTATCATCGTCACATAGCTTGAAACTGGTATCTTCAATCGCCTGCTTGACTGACAAGACATATGCTTCCAATTGATTCTTTGCTAAAAAAGTCTCTTTTTGTTGCTTGTCATAATTTCTATATTTTTCAGCTTCTGAAATCAGATTGTCAATTTCATTTTGTGACAATTTTCCCACATTTTTCAAGATGATATCATTACTGAGACCGGTATTTCTATCTCGAGAAGTAACATGAAGTATCCCATCGGCATTTAAGTCGAAAGTAACATCCATTATTTCTTGACCAGCTGGTGCTGGTCTAATACCATGTAAAACAAACTCACCTAGGTAATTGTTCAGTTGAGTCAGTTCATGTTCCCCTTCAAAGACATTAAACCCTGCTGAAGTTTGACAATCAAAACATGTAACAACAGAGCCCGAATTTTTGCATGGAATTTTTGTGTTTTTCATGATTATTTTCTTCATTATATTATTTTTTAATGCAATTCCCAATGAAAGTGAAGTAACATCTTGAAGAACAACTTTTTGAAGGATTGATGATTTAATTCGTTCACCAGTCAAGAGTGCAGCTTGAACAGCTGCTCCATTCGCAACTGCTTCATCGGGATTAATAGTCAAATTCAATTGTTTTCCACAAAAATAATTTTGCAACATTGCTTGAATTTTAGGAATCCTTGTAGATCCTCCAACAAGAACAACATCGTCAATTGTTAATTTATCAATATCAGCATCTTGCAATGCTTGTTCAACGAGCCCTACGGCTTTAGAAAAAAGATCAGCACAAAGACTTTCAAATTTAGCACGAGATATTTCAAGAGAAAAATCAATGCCATCAAAAAGAGCATCAACAACAACATTAGCAACAGTACTTGATGACAATTGTTGCTTGGCATGAACAGCAGCTGTTCTCAATCTTCTGAGAGCTTTTTGGTTATCTTTCATATCTTTTTTAAATTTTTTATTAAACTCAACACAAAGATAATCAACAAGTCGAGTATCAAAGTCTTCACCACCAAGATGATTGTCACCAGCTGTTGATTTTACTTCAAATGTAGAGCCCTCTTTGATTGACAATATTGATACATCAGCTGTGCCACCACCAAGATCAAATACAAGTATATTTTTTTGACCTTTAAGATTATTGTCAAGGCCATAAGCCAAAGCTGCAGCTGTTGGTTCATTAATAATACGTAACACATTAAGTCCAGCTATTCTACCTGCATCCATGGTAGCTTGACGTTGTGAATTGTTAAAATATGCTGGCACAGTAATTACAGCATCTTTAACTTGTTCACCAAGAAAAGCCTCAGCTGTTTCTTTCATTTTTTCCAACACCATTGAACTTATTTCTTCTGGTGAAAATTTTTTTACTTCACCAAGAAACTCAACTTGTACTTTAGGATTATTATTGTCAGAAACAACAGCAAATGGCCAGTGTATAATGTCAGATTGAATTTGTACATCATCAAATTGTCGACCAACAAGTCGTTTGACATCAAACACAGTATTAGTTGGATTCATGGCAACTTGATTTTTAGCACCATCGCCAATAAGACGTTCAGTATCAGTGAATGCAACGTATGATGGTGTTATTCTGTGACCTTGAGAGTTAGCAATTACTTCAACTTGTCCTCCTTTCCAGACAGCAACACAAGAATATGTCGTACCCAAGTCAATACCAATTGCAGGCATTTTTGCGGTTTATTTCTAATAAAAAATATCAATATTAATTATTATGGTTTTAACTTAAATTTTAATTATTCATACAACTTACCAGTCAACTAGTTTTACCTCGACACTGGCTGATCAGAATGGATCAGAATAAAAGTATCATACTGTATCATATGTTAGATATGTAAAGTCATGAAATACACAGTACCCGAAAGATACAGATCGGTCCTCGAACTATAGTAAATATATTTGAATATGCAAATTTATAAGTGGGTAAACAGTGTATTCATTTCCAGCGAGAGGCAGCTATTTATTTGTGGCGCGCGTGTGGACAATCAGTAATATATACATCATATATATATATATAAGATAATTAATTTCGCGTTATAATTAAGATGTAGTCAAGCAATGATATTTAAATATTGACAAGTTGATTCTAAATACGACTAAACGTTATCTTTTTCATATTTATCGAATCCATTTGGAATTATTAAAAAATAAAGATATTAAAATTGAAAAAGCTTTTTAATATTTAAAAAAAAAATCATACTACATAATTATAATTTCGGGAAAATTTCTCCACCTGTTATCTTGAATAAGTCAACTTTTTAATATTTATTTTAAAATACCAAAAAGTGGTATAAATAAAATATAATTGTTTTGCTCTATATTCTATAAATATTTAAAATACCTTGTTGAGAAACAGCTCCAAGAATTACTAAAAAATTATCACTTATCGCTGGATTTGGATTCCAGTCAACTGAGTACTGAACTACAGCTAAATGATTTTCACAAATATGTTTTGTCTCCCATTTCATAGTGATGTACAATATAAGACAAACTAAGCTCAAAAAAATAATGATAGTCATCCAAACAGATCTACTAAATGGAAGTGTAAATAAATTTCTGACGTACGACAATGGTGGTCGTCGAAATATAAATTTTGATCTATATTTAACAATAAAAATCATACAATATATTATCATATAACTTTACTATTAAATTTTTCGAAAATTTATTATTAAATATTTACTTTGTTGGTGTGTAAAGTTGAACATAATCGACAACACCAATTCGCGATGAAACCAAAAATGTTGCTGTTCCTCCAATATCAATTTCTCCACGATCAAGCAAACCAATCATACCACTCCAAGTGCCATTATCATCTTGATATCCCCATGTATCACGAACGGTAAAATTTATGCTTGAAAAAAAATTATTTTTCATTGTATTTTAACTTATATTTTATTTAAAAGTTACAGGTAAAATATTTCAAGATTGCATTGCTTTAATTTGTAATCTAATTAATAATATACTCAGTGATTTTTCTATCAACTTGAATTTACCTACTTGAAAAATAAGCTACTACTAATGATAAATGAGAAAATAATTATTTAAATCGACTTACGTTGCATTAATACGATTGACAATATGAAGTATCCATGGATAATTGACTTTTGTTATCGTATCAACAAATTTATCCTTCGCGTCAGTCAAGTGATTCAGTGTATCTGGGTTTGTAACCTGTTTGATAAATATTTACATTCTTTAAATAATTATTCGATGAGGTGAATGTTAATTACGTTCATATAACTCTAATTAAATTAGGACAAGTTACACATAATAATTTTAACCCAAAAAGTATTGGAAAAATACTCAAAAAAAATTGTCACGACATACAATGTATATAATATATATTGTCTCACCACAAGACAAGATTTCAAAGGTGTTTGTTGAAGATCTCTTCGTCTTCTTGAAGATGGATCATGATTATTAAGCTGAAGACCATTTTGTTCATCCCAAATACCACGATTTTCAATAACAATACTTCGATAAGGGCTTGGACGATATAACGATAATAATTCAATGGTATTATTTATTTTATTTTGATATTCCTGAGCTATAAAAACTTCACTATCTGAATAAACATCAAAATCATTGAATAAATTTATCAATTTATTCTGTGATAATTTCGATGTTGAATTTGTAAGATCTTGAAGAATTAACCATTTTCTTGGAGCTGAAAACATTTGACTTAAATTTGCCTGTAATTAATTAATTAATTTTTACTTATAATAATTAAAAAACTTAATTATGGTTAGAGAATACATATAATAAATAAATTTTAATTGCTCGAAATAATAATGACTGTTTTAAAAATTTGCAAAAATAATTGTTGCCCCCGGTGGGAAACGAACCCAAGATCGTTACAATTCCATGCCAACTGGCTTTAATATTATTTCGATTTATGAGAGTTTTTATTTTGTGCTTATGTTCTCTTTGTACCTTGATTAACAGATTGACTGAGTCCTCACACTGAAAATCAACAATGCAAAATAATTGATGATTAGCAATTTGATTATTGACAACAGAAAATTCATAATTTTTAAAATTATTTTGTAGATTATGTATTTTATAATTGTTAGTCATGTCTTTGGATAATCGAACTGCTTCATCTACATGAAATATATAAAATATAATAATGTGATTAATTTAAATATTTATCGTTCAATTGATACCTGGACTTGTACACAAAAATGCAGTAAAGCTTGATGCAGCATGAGTCATTGTTGTCACATCAATGATAAATTTTTTGTAATGATCATTGATTACAAGAGACTCGCTCCTTGCAAATAAAAATTCCATAATAGTCCAAAGCATAAAAAATTTCTTTATCATTGTGAACTCGAAAATCAGACTAAACTATTATTTTTGATTGATCAAATTACTTAAATAATTAAAAAAAAATTCACTTTATTAAAAAGACCAAAACCACACTGCCCATAAAGATAAAGAATAGTCAGGCAAATAAAAACTCGTCGAATAATCAATGATAAAAAATATAGATCAGTAATTTCATGTTATATAACGAGAAAAAAAAATTTATTCAATAATAACAAGTTTCGATTAACTATTGCCTGACATTACAAGCAAAGTACCATCAACTGTTCTTCGATATGGCAAAAAAATAAAAAATAAAGTTCCATAATTATAGCTTGATTTTATCCAGCTGTTTCATTCCCATGCAAAGAGCTTTTCGACTGAAAGAGTATCGTGACTATTGACTGCACCTGCGAATTATATGCTTATTTTTCCCTGTAATTTAAATTTAAAAAAGCTAAATGTCACGAAACAAATAAATAACAAGCTTATCCATTTTATAACTATATAAATAAATTTTAAAAAATTGCAAAAAAAAAAGGCAAAAAGAATGCCAACGGCACGTGGTGTTCCCAAGCGGTCACCCATCCAAGTACTAACCACGCTCAGCCCTGCTTAACTTCAGTGATCGGACGAGAACTGGTGCATTCAGGCCGATATGGTCGTTGGCGAATGTAAAATCGAAAAAAAAGGATAAAAGGTGTAGTACAAAAAAAAATTACAAGCACATTAATAAGCAAATAAAAATCATTATTTTTAATATAAATATATCAAATTACTTATATAATAATTAAAATAAAAATAATATTTAATATTTCAGATAAAATAATTTTTTTTTAATTAAATTTAGATTTAAAAAAAATTTATTTAATAGAAATTCCAATTGAAATAGAACAAAACCACACTAGTGAACAATAAAAAATTATTCAATTAAAATTGTAATAGGACAATTATTATTTTATAATTATATCAAAAGGAATAATTATTTTTTTATTCGACTTCCACATGAATCACATCGTAATTCATTTCTTGATTTTTCATTTTCAATTTCTTTTCGACAGTGATCACAAATATTAACAGGGTAGTCATCAGCTGGTATTATATATTTATATCCACTATTTGATTCAGTCAAATAATCATTTTCAATTGATGTTTCTTCTCCATTAAACTTACCAGTTGAATGTCTATTCTCATGTTGATGATGATTTTTTGTACAGCATTTTTGTGAACTTGGAATTCTCAAATGATAAACTTTAATACACTTTTCATCATCATCCTCATCTTTTTGATGTCCTGGTTTTTTATGTTGTTGAACTTTTTTTTTTTTTTTATTCTTTTGAGATTCTATACTCTCATCTGTATCAACTGATATTTTTTTTTTAGTCACTCGTCTTTTTTTTTCTCTTTCATAACTTGCTTCATTTGATGACAAACTTTGTTCACTATCGTCATCATCCTGACCTTCCTGACTATTATTATCATCATCATCATAATAATCATTGCCATAGTTTCTTTGTAAATTTTTATCAACTCGTTCTTTTCGTTCACCGTTTTTTTTATTTAATGTATAATTAATTCTTTCACTGTTTTTTGTGTGAGCACTTTTTGATGAATGATATTGAGTTTTCGCCTTGAAACTATCATCAGTGTCAACTGTCAAGCTTGAACTATCAGATTTCGTTTTAACACTTGCTTTATTTTTATGCTGATTAATTTTTTCTTCGTAATAATTTTTTTTATTTTTATTTTCATCATCATCAACATCATAGTCGGAATAGTCTTCTTGTGATAAATTTAACTTTTTAGATGATTTTTTTCTCGTCTGCATTTTTCGACGTAATAATTGTTTTTCTTTGCAATTATTTGTTTCTTTATCACATGAGCAATTACAATCTTCATTTTTATTTAAAGCTTTAGCTATTTCGTAATTTTTTTTGACTAAAACTTCTTCATTTTTAGCTACAGCTTCAGCGGTTTTATATTTTTTTGTCACTTCTCGAGACTGGTCTTCTGATTTATCAAATGATTTCCTCACAGTAGCTACATTTTTTCCTGCCTTATTTAAAATATTTTTACTGACAGTACTTTCTGGTTGTGCTGTTACTTCTTCAGGTTGTGTTGTTGTCAATTCATCAGAGGAAACATCTGAATTCAACGCAGAGCTCGAATATTTTTCACTACTGTCTTTCGCAATACTTCGAATATTTCGTTTAATATTTTTTTCAGTAATTACAGGGCTAGACTTGAATAGTATTTCTAATGTTTTTTTAGCTTCTTGTAATACGCCCTTTAGTTGTCTTGTCTGATGATATTTATCAGCTGATTTTGTCATTAAACTTTCAACACTTGTATGTAAATTTAAAAAAATAAAAAATTGATAACTGACTGATAAAAAAAATATTCTAGTCAATTCCATTTTATTGGAATGATCTGATGTATTTTTTATTAATGAATAATAATTTTTTGATCTGTTTTAAATGCCCTGACTCAATTGTCACACGAATGACATGAATGACAATATTGCAATTCATAAAAATTTGCATCGTAATGAAAAGTATCAGGTTTAATTGCATAAAAAATAGCATGTTCCATTTATTTTTTTAAATAATATGCAAAAAAAAAAAAACAAATTTCATAATAATTACAATGTTGATTTTACTGTGGCTTCAATTTCACAATAAACAATTGATTTATATTTTTTTTTACAGTATAAATTATAAATAAATTATTACACATTATTTCAAAGGCTTAGGGTTAGTTTTACACATTGAAAGTGTACACAATGATTATTTACACATTATTTGTACACAGTAAATATATACACATTTTTATTTTACACAATCTTTTTGTACACAAAATAGTTTTACACATAAATATTTTACCCATTTAATTTTACACATAATAATTTTACACATAATAATTTACACTAAATAGTTTTACACATAAATATTTTACACATTTAATTTTATACATAATAATTTTACACATAATAATTTACACTAAATATTTTACACATAAATATTTTACACATAATAATTTATACCAAATATTTTACACATAAATATTTTATACATTTAATTTTACACATAAATATTTTAGACATTTAATTTTACACAGCATAGTTTTACACATAATAATTTACGTATTATTATTTTACACATAATTATTTTACAGATTAAAAATTACACATATAAAAATTACGCAAATTAATTAAATATATTACACATTTTTATTTTAAAGGTAAAAGTTTTACACATAAAAAGCGTACACCGATTAGTTTTACACGGGGGTAATTTTTCTTTACACGAGCATTTCTTCTCTATCGACACAGCCTGGGGAATTTCGTGAAGGCATTTTACGTGTTAAAAATTCCCCAGGTTGCGTCGATAGAGAAGAAATGCTCGTGTAAAGAAAAATTACCCCCGTGTAAAACTAATCGGTGTACGCTTTTTATGTGTAAAACTTTTATCTTTAAAATAAAAATGTGTAATATATTTAATTAATTTGCGTAATTTTTATATGTGTAATTTTTAATCTGTAAAATAATTATGTGTAAAATAATAATGCGTAAATTATTATGTGTAAAACTATGCTGTGTAAAATTAAATGTGTAAAATATTTATGTGTAAAACTATTTAGTGTAAATTATTATGTGTAAGATTATTATGTGTAAAATTAAATGTGTAAAATATTTATGTGTAAAACTATTTTGTGTACAAAAAGATTGTGTAAAATAAAATTGTGTATATATTTACAGTGTACAAATAATGTGTGAATAATGATTGTGTACACTTTCAATGTGTAAAACTAACCCTAAGCCATTTCAAAGAACAAATTTTAATTTTTTATTTATTAAAAATATTATAATTAGTAACAATTAGTAACAAAAAAAAAAATATAACAATTCATAACAATTTTACATAGCAGTTTTAAAAAGTAAAAAAAAAAAAATTAATTGATGGCGTTATAGCAAAAATTATTGTTTATTTATATGTTAAATTGATTTGATGTAAAAAATATATTTTTTTTCTCGTGTCATTTCAATAAAATAAAATTATCTTGTGAACTTGAAATTGAAATTTACCAACTAATGTAATTTTGACTGAAAAAAAAAAAAACAATTCAGGGAGTAAAGTAAATTTTTTTTATTGTTTCTGATCAGTCTAGTACGTATATATTAAAGTAAGGATTGTTCAACTTTTTTACGTTGACAAAATAATTAAAAAATGATATATTAAGTAAAAAAATTCGATCAGTGAAAATAATAGATGGAAATATTTGTAAAAAATTTAACGCTGACCCTGACATTGTTTGGAAGTTGAGAAAAAAAAATTTAAACAATCGACATTGCCAATGAATGTACAGCATGGCGAAATGACGATTGACATTTGACGTTGAAATTTCTCATGCAATATCCAAACAATATGTTTATTTTTTTTTATAAAATATACCAATATTTTGGGCGTGATTAATAGGAGCATGGCCTGTTACATCTGGTGCGAAATCTTTCCAAAGATTGAGATTAATAGCTGGTAGTTCTTCACATCTCATAATGGGATTACTAGACAAAAAAAAAAACAAAACAAATAATTTTTTTGTATACATGTAAAGCTGTTAATTCTAGTAAATAATCCACTAGTTGGAAATTTTTTTTATTCTATCTTTAACAAACCTTGGAGATGGAATTTCAAATGCTCTAAGTTGCATGTTTCGAACATTGTCACTATTGTCACAGAACAATCTTCCAATACTGGCTTTTCGAATTTCTCGTAGTTGTTCTTGAAATAAAAATTAAAATACAATTATTTGGAGAAAATTAAGTTGATTTTTAAATGATAAATTTAAATGATAACACACCTCGAGTAAAACCAGTATCTGGATTTGAACTCTCGTACCAAAATCTGTCACCAACACGAGTTCGATGAAATTGTTCAATAAGAATACAGAGGAATGTTGGACCTGTTAAAGCTCCATCAACATTATTTTCTAGTGATCCACCAACAGCAAGATCTACGTCATCTGGAGTCTCATAAAGTTGTGATAATTTTTCAATACTTTTTGCTGAAATAAAATCACTAAAATCAGCCCAAGTTCTTGCTCTGCGTAAACCACAAAATTCACGAAAATCATTATAAGTTGCAAGGCCATGATCACGAGCTCGATGAATATCTGTTGCTCGTAAATCATTTCCAAGACGATTCCGCATACGAAAAAGAAACACAGTTATCTAAAAAAAAATATTAATTGAGTAATTAAATTAACAATAACAATAACATTTAGCTGCAGCTAAATAAATTATTGAAAATATTTTTTTACTTCATGATCGTAAAATGGATCCCGTGCTTGTTCTGGTTGATCAGCTAATCCACGTGTGAGAGCATCCATGTTATTTGCTTGTTCAATAACACTTGGTCGTTGAAACCAGTCACTTAGTCGTAATAATGTTTGTGATGGTGAACGATTTTCTTGAACAAGTCTAGAAAACAAAAAGATAATGTTATGTTTTTCTTTTAAATAACCCACTGGGAAATCAGAAAATACTTGTCAATTGTTTATAATTAATAAAAGTAAATTATCGTCAAAGAAATTCATTCATACTTGAGATATCCAGCGACTAACGAATGAAAGACTCGATTGGCAGCATTGGAGTGTTCGTTAAGAACAGTTGGATTTACATTTTGATCATAATCATCAACAAAATCATCAGTGTTGTAAATTAGTTTGTATTTCAAGGCATTCTCAGGACCTAAAAAGTTTCAAGAAAAAATAAACGATGTAAATTATTAAATTGTTTTTTATTTTTAAATATTTAAGTTTATTTTTTTTTTTTTTTAAATTTTTTTACCAGTAATAATAGGAAGCCATTCAACGTAAGAAATATGTTGATGTATTGCAATGAGAATTCTTCTGGTTTCTTGGAATATTGTCTCATCATTCCAATGTGGATTGAGAGCTGAGAGACGCTCAGCAATTCTGTTATGCTCACGTAGAAGAATTATTTGAATTACCGTTAATTGGGTATTTTGATTTACTCGATCATCACCTTGAGTTTATATAAAATTAATTAAATTATAATTCAATTAAATAAAGTAAATATTTAATTACCAGCAAGATAGCAGACATCATTTGGTGAATCAATATTACAAACTGTTGATGCATTTGGATGATGGGGAAGCCATTCTTTTCCATTACGAATATCTGCCAACATTTTGCCTTTGATACCAGTTCTCAGACCCAATGCCATTGTCTCAGCTGAACCATACACCAATGATAAATCTAAAAACTGCGTTACTCTTGTCATCTGTTGAAATAAATAGTTTTTAGCCACATCCAATCTATAGCATCCCATGTCAATTAAAATAAGAGTCTCATTAATAACTGGGAATGGGAAAATTACCTGCTCAGCGAATCTGTTTTCCGATGGACAGCCAAGTGATTGGTCTGTAACTGTTCGTTGAAAAGCAAGGCATTGCGTTGTCGTTGGATATACTGGATCATTAGGTCCAACCACGATAGGAAAACATGAAGGATCATTTAAATTTTGTACAGCAAGTTGACCGTTATTAGTGCAGCAAGGAACGTTTCGGCTACCTGAAATTATAATTCAATTCTCGAATAGTTATATTGAATTTTACTGTGAATTTTACTTATCATGTTAGTATATAGAAAAATATTATACCTGTCATCGGTGGTGTTATTAGTTCAGCCATATCGTGAGTAATGATCTGCCCATATTGCATAGTAGCCAAGGTCCAGCGTGGATCTTTGATTCTCACTTCAGGAAACAATGTGTAGCTTAATACTCTTGATCGTGGCAATGGTCTTCCACTTCTTGACAGTGCTGGTTGCCATATACCTAAATTTTATTTTACAATTTTATTATTATTTCATCCTGATTTTGAGTGATTGATTGACGAAATAATTAGCTTGGTGATTTTACTCGTGGCTAATAATTAATTATGTATTTTATTTATGTAAAAAAAATTACTGGCTCATGGCAAAAGATAGTCACGGACATTCTTCGTGAAAATATTTTTCTATAAAATTTCATGTATATTATTAATCACCATATTTTTTCTATTACAAAATAAATCACCATGCGTGTAAAATTGTAGTCATATAGTGTCAACAAATTCAACGTTAAATAGCACCTCGTAATTATTATAATTATGACATTTTATATTATAGATATATTTTTGAAAGCAAACTCATAAAAGTTTTGTAATAAAAGCAATAATGAGGGGTGTGATTTAGGCGTGACGATGTTTATCACATGTCATTATAAATTACGACGATGTAATAAAATTTCACTGACTGATTTTTTTATCATAAAGTTTTAATTAATGAATTTTGTTTGTACACATTGATCATACCATCAGAATAAATTGCTGGCAGCAGACGTGAGTAGGGTGTTTGTGCCATTCCCCAAGTTGGATTAACCAGATTATTACATGAGCCATCATAACTTCTGTAAGGTGATCGTTGGCACTGACCGAGAAATATTTTTCCACAAGTCTGGTTTACTTTTGGATAGGCATTCCTTCTTGTCCAGTGTGACGTACTTGATTAAATTCATTTTAAAAAAATAACTCAATTAAATTATCAGCTATTTACCAAGAAATAAAAATTTCAATTATAAATTTTAATTTTTTTTTTAAACTAAAAATCATTATAAATTTTATTTTCACTTTTTATGAAATATGGAGAAGAAAAAGTTACAATTAAAAAATGATAGAAAGGTTTAATATCGTTTATTTTATGATAAATATATTTTTTTTGTTTGATTATTATTTATCAAGAGTGTAGGTAAATAAAAATATTATTCGTGATTGAAAGGAGCCAAGTGATTGTCGAATAAATGGGAATGTACAATGAACAAACAAATAGAAGGGATGAATGCATTGATGATTTTAATAGTAATAAAAAAAATATGCATTATATTACTGTTAAATAAAAATAATTTATGAATGGTAATTAATTAAAAGGCTAATTAATTAATGTACAATTAATAGTTTTATGTTGCGTTCGTGTATGCATGCTAAAACAATCCAGCCAGGGTCGTGACTCTGAAGTGATTATTTCACTTTAACGATTGAACTCTACTCAAGATCACTTCTTTTTTTTTTAATCATTATAATTTTTTTTTTTTATCATTAAATCTTTAAGTTTTTTTCCTTCAATTTTAATTGACATTGTCAATTGCCAATTATGATTTATTTTTTTATTTTTAATTACTCGGTTGACATCGAAATTCAAGTAGAATTTTTTGTTTTTTTTTTTTACAATTTAAATAAAATGCTGAATAAAAAATAAATACAGTGTATTTTACTTAAGATTCATTAGAATTATTGTCTTTATATTAGAGCATTAAATAGAATAATAAACAGTTATCAATTTTTTTTAAATATATATTTACAAACTATGTATACTTAAGCAACACATATTTATATTTTCAGTTACTCTTACCCCATAACATGAACTGGAGGCACAGGATTCAAATGTATACTGTTGGGAATCGGAAATCCATAGCTTCCATGATCTGGTACAATTTTTGAAAATTGATTTTCTTGCTCAGTTTCATATCCAAAATAATTTCTAAGTGTTTGATAAAATGAACTGTAGCTCCAACTGTCACCAACTCTCAAGGCTCTTGATTTTCTTACAGAAGCTGAGCAAAAAAAAAAACATATAATAAAAAAACAATAAAATATTTCATGTCTAAAAAACATAAAAATAATTAAATATAAAATAATATTTAAAGAGAATTATTACTCATGAAAAGGGACGGGATTTTGTGAGCGCAAAAAAAAAAAAAATAAATAATTGTTTTATTTTAACAAAGCCTGAGGGACGATAGATATAGTACGAGAGGCCAAGATCGATTGCGACAGTGAAAGTAAAATATTGTAACAATAATTGTAAGGTCGAATTAAAATGTTAAATTGTGGGAAATTTAAAGCTCAGTACTATCAGATGCAAATTAAAAATATATATCAACATAGAAATAATTTAATTGTGAAAAAAATTATGTTTATTTACTATATATCATTTAAATGTATATAAATTAGAAGATAAATGAGAGTTTTACATTTTCTTTACAAGTAACTTTTTCTATGTTTATTATTTATATTTAATGTTAAGACAAAAATAATTAATAATTTAAAATTTAAAGATCGAAATAAAGAATATTTGAGTATTTATAATCTGTAATGTTAAAGGAAATTAATTAAAACATAAATTAAATTAAGCTACCACAATGAAATGTTGACAAATTAATACGTAAAAAAAAAAAGAGAATACTAAATTTCGTCAAGCCTTCGTAAAATTATTTCTCCAGAATTTTTTCGTATTTTTTTTTTTTGCGGGTGTATCTCCGAAATCGACCCGTTAAAAATTTCGAAATATTTCAAATTATTTAAGAAAAAAAAAGGCTTGAATGTTTAATAATTTTTAATTGAATATAGTCATGAAAATATTTATCTGAGTTTTCTTTTTGAGTTAAATGCAGATTGCTATGGTGAAACATCCGAGTAAATTAAAAAATATTTACAAGCAGTCTCTCACGTTGACCTTATCCTAGCTCTTGTTTACATTTACAGACCTTGCTAGTTGCTAATAAAAATAATAAAAATATAAAATATATTGTCTCAAAATACTTGCCTCTTTACTTAATATTGCAACATTACAATTTAAAATTCAAATATATGATTGTATATGAAATTCTGTTATCAAATGAAAATATAATTGTATAAAATTTAAATTATAAAAATATTTTCTATTATTTTATAGATCATAACTATATTTTTAATTGTATATATTATTTTTTATATTTATCACCTTTATTATATAATTTTGTGAAATTTTATTTATTTAATTTTTCATGGGTCACATAATTGAGTTAACAAAAATACATATTAATTTTTAACGCTGCTATTAAATAATTAACTTGTGGATTTTTTAAACTTACTTGTGTAATTTATAAATTTAAAATTATAAAAAAAAACAAATAGTATAAAATTGTGTGAAGTTTAATATACTATTCGATCTATTGTTTTTTTTTTTTTTATCTATTCACAATGTCTAACAGAAAAAATAATTAAACTAATAATAAAAAATTCAAATTGAATTTAAGAAATAAAATTAAAATTCTAAATAACTTATCAACAAAATTAAGATGATAATTACAATAAATAAATGAAAATAATAATTACAATAAACAAATGAAAACACACCTATTTTTTATTTATTAATCAAACTTAATTGCAGTATGATAATTACGAAATGCAATAATTTGGTTCTCCATTATTTACACAACTCACTTGAAATAAAATTTTAAAAATACTATAAGAAAATTAATGAATAATGAAATAACAAGTTAAATATATTTTTTTAATGTTTGCAAAATCTAGACTAAAGTGTGATTAATATTGAATATTATTCATATAATATAGAAAACTTTCACTAAAATAATATGAACGTGATATTTCTGGAGGTAAAAATAATAAAATATTACCTGAATTTTCAGGTGTAACTGCAATTGACACATCCAACAGTTGAAAAATTAATATTAATCCAATAATATATAATTTTTTTATATCCATCTTGTTGTCTTGTATTTTTTATCTCTCAAATTCTGAAATCATCTATGCAATTTTTCAAATATTAATTTCTACACTTAAAATTATACTGATAAATTTTTTTTATATTTAAAAAAATTGTCATATTGATACTTGTGATGCAGTTAAACATGCAATCTTTACATATTGTAAATGAATGAAAAAATAATTGTAAAATTAGTTTTATATTTATTAAGATGAATGAAATGAAAAAAAAAAAAAAAACAATTATGATTCATATTTTTCTGCGTAAGGAATAAAATCACATGACTGCACTTGGGCTTGACTATAATACATCACATGTTTTCAAGTGAAAGGAAATGTAGAGCACGGCTGGTCAATTATATTTTTTTATTTATTTTTGTTTATACTTGAAAAACAATCATTCGCATGAATTAAGATCCTTGTACAGTGAAATACTTCAATTTGTACAAAAAGCAATCATGTTTTAGAGTCATTAATAGCTAATCTTACTATGATTAGTAATTTTATTTATGTATATAGAATTGATTACTCATAAATTATTCATTTAATCATCAACCAAATTTAGATTATATGTATATACTTGGCATCGACTAAAAGGGAGTTTTCTCGTATCTAAAAATAATTGACATGTAGATTTTTCTTGTTTTTTCTTTAAATAAAAAAAAATTCAAAAAAGAAAATAAATATATTTAATTGAGCATTTCTGGAAAATTGTTTATGGTTTTTTCAACACTAAAGTGAGGTGTGAAATAAACTTTCAAAATAGATTGTTAAAAATTGAAAAAAAAAAGGAAATAAGTTATTAAATTTTTTTTTTTTTTTTCTATTTCAATTTACGACATGTAGACTCAATGTAAAACTTTGTTTATAGACATAGTAAATATATATTTGAATTTTTTACTTACCAATTGGATTAAATAAATTTTTGTTTTTTTTAAATTTTTTTTTCTGATGAATAAAAACTAGGCACCAAAAGAAAAAAAAAAGAAAAAATAAAAAATACGGATGAATCAAATTTGTTATTATATTTTGTTTAGAAAAATTTAGTTTGTTTTTGTTAATATTGTTTTGGTACTTTTGAAAAGTCACGTGTATCTTATATTAAAACTTGTTAGTCAGTCATAGTTCAATATATGACTGAACAATTCAACGTCTTACATGAACTTATAAATAGTAGGAGAAAGTGTTGATAGCTTTATCAAAATGCCTTCTAATCCGCAATCCCCCAGTCTCTTTGATTTGAAAATACCTCCCTCTTTCTTAATCTTTTGCGATATCATTATATATTTCAGTTATGACGATATTTGACCATATGAAAATTCATGATAATAAAATTTCTATGTATAATTCACCCTGGTGAAAATGGCTATGACAAAACCCATCATTTTCTTTTAACACAGAAAAACGAATTTAATAAATTTTACCATGTTTTACAGTCGTTTAAACAACATCAAATTTTGTATGATAAAATGTTATTTTCATTATGAAAAAAAAATTATCTTTGAGCATGTACAACAACACAAGGGATTCATTAAATTATTGTGTGTAAATTTTGTAATTAGCGTATGATAATTATGATTTGAAAATTTAAATTTAAAAGACATATTTAGTTGGTTAACGACCACATAAAGATAGTTATCCTAATATTAAATTAAAAATAAAGAAAGTTGATAAAGCTGACTTAAAAGTTATCGGTCAATAGCTTGGCAAACTTTTGATATTATGTCATAAAATTTTCAATAATTACTGCAACTGATATTTATTTAATTCATCTCAATTTTTTTTTTTTTAAATAACAATATTCATCAAAATTATAGGAATATTTTGATTCTCAATATAAAGTTAACTAAACATTGGATTAATAAATAAATCAATAACGCTATTCTTGTTTTAGTTATCAAAATTTATGCATGGATAAGTAAATACACAAGTTTAAAAAAAAAAGTTTTATTTTTTATTTATATATATTTAACAAAAACATGATAAAATTTATCAAGTTTTTTGAATAATAAAATCAAATAAAGCAAAAAAATTTTCGCCTACAAAACTTGGTCAAATTTACCATGTTTTATCGTAAAATTTACATAAAGAGGTACTTCCAGATTAGGATAAACATAATATATACTGTTTTAAATATAAATAACAAATATAAAAGTTGCTTCCGATTACAAATATTATTAGTATTTTAATTGTTTGAGACAATATATGTATAGTAGTTGATTACAAAAGATTTATTTATTTATTCATTCTGTTTACTTAAATATTAACCAGGTAATAATTACCTCCCACAATGAGCCGGGTAATTATCTCTGATGTCCTTGATGGAAATATTTCTTTTCCTTTTTTTTCGCCTTAAGGTGAATTTTCTCCGACTTTTCTCCTCAACGGACAGCGAACATTGATTAAAAAAATAAAAAAGTGGCTAGTAGAGATTCTTGTATGTTAAAATTTATTCATTAATAATAATAAATTATAAAAATACTAGCGGAAAGCAGTAGCACTCTTATTCTTGAATGCCAAGTGCTTTCAGTCATGTTTCTAAAATTTTCGAAATTAAAAATTATGGAACATTTTGCATTACGATTACTGCGCAGTTACATTTCTCCACAGCTTAAACTATGAAAGACTTGTGCACACGATGAGGGTAGTTTGAATAAAAAAAAAAATAATTAAAATATACTTTGAGCATGATATCAATAGAAAAAAAATACAAAAATATCATCTTGCCACTTTACAGCAACGTTAAGTCTGTCCAACTATATTATGTACTCTATTACATCGTGTGAAAAAGTCTTCAAAATAAAATTAACAAGAATGTTTTGCGCCCCAGCATATTCTTGTCCATGTCGCATTAGACAGTGCTGGCGAAAAATAGGCAAGTGTTATCGTCAATGAATTGGACGAAGTAAGAACCCGTGGAAGCATATATATATCACCTCCCACAACTTTTCTCTCTTACCGCAGCCCCTCTCTCACCAAGTTGCAGTAGAGGGGACTAGCGTAATTATTTTTCGATAGAAAGCTTCAATTTCTTGAGTTACATTACTCATATGAGCTCAACTAAACTTTTTTCTACTACTATGCATAATGTATATAATTTTAATAATCGATATACAATATATCGATCGGAAAAGCAAAAATTTATCTACTAGCAATTTATTTCCTAGTAGCAAAGGACTTTGATGGACATGTTTCTACACACTGATCCTAGTGAAATTATTTATCTGACTTTCTCTGCATTTTTTTTTTTTTTTTTTCGAAAATTAGCTTCTCCAAAATAACTTGAAAAAAATGCGGAAATATATTTTCCCAATTGTGGAGTAGAGATTATTATCACAATTAAATATCACATTATTAAATTGTCTGGGACATATGAAGTGGCGTTAGCATTAGTTCAAATGCTGCATTTTTCCAATTTGCTCCTCGCAAATTAGCATCACGTAAATCAGATCCTGATAAATCACAAGACTAAAAATAAAAAACATAAAAATTATTATTCGAAATGAAGGTTATTTTGAACATTGTGAATATGCATAATAGACAGTGTCATACTTCCAAATCTGCACCAGCAAGATCAGCTGATCTTAAATCACAATTTGTAAGAACTGCATTTTTTAAAGTTGCAACACGTAAATTAACTGCAGCCATACTGCTTCCTTCAAGATTAGCACCTTTTAAATTGACACTTTCCATGTTGGCTGACAGTCCACTACGATCCTCAAAATTACATGAATGTAAATTTGCAGATTCAAGATTTGCACAAGACATTTTAACACTAACTAGTTGGGCATTTTCAAGATTTGCAAATGACATATCAGCACGTTCAAAACAACAGCGTGATAAATTTGCACCTGATAAATTACATCCACGTAAATTTGCATACTGTAAAATTAAAGTCATCATTACAATCAACTACAGCTATTTATAATTTCATATTTATTTTACCTTAAAATTTATATTTCGTAAATCAAGACGAGACAAATCAGCACCAGCAAAATTAACTCCTTGAAATCGAAGCTCTGAAGTAACTGGTGTTGACATAATTGATGATAAAACATCACGACGTGTTAAAGCATCAGTTTCTTTTTGTTGCTTGCTCTCTGACAATACTGTCTCTTCAAGAATACTAACAATACTTTCGATTCCATAGAATCTTGCTTCCTCAAGAACTCCTAAAATTAAATAAAAACTTAAACAATAAAAAAAGTTGTTTTTTATTTTTCTATATAAAATTAATATACCTGCAGGATTTATGTTTGAATCAATAATTAATTCACCATGACGAAGATAATCCAAGATTGGCTCAAAGTACGTAGGATTTCTGTCAATTAAAAAAGCACCTGTGCTATCTTGTTGACTTGGTGGTATTCTAAACTCTGTCTCTTCTCCAGGCATGATCAACAATGAGGGTGACCGTGAACGTTCAGTAAACATTCTAAAATTAATGTTAAACACAACATTATCAACTGGATAATAAATCTTTTATGCTTTTTTTTAAGTTTGCTTGTTAAAAATGATTATTCACCACTAACCTAGCTAGCATACTCATTGGATCTTTTTGTGTTAATGTAGTTTTTGTTGTTGTAAATAATTTTCCACCTACATTGAGAGTAATCCATTCATTAGTTCTACTTAATTTTTTATCTTTTGATAAAAAACTTTCGCCGTCAGTGACATATAATACGTCATCATCTCTTTAAATAAAAAAATAATTATTAACTTTACAAATATATAATTAAATTTAATAAAACATAATGTAATTTTTAATTAACCTTATGAGTTTAACATCATCAATTTCTCCTCCATGTTGAGTAAATATTCTTTTGGCTTTAAAGTCAAATTTTTTACTAGCAGCTCCTAAAAGTTCAGAGATACAGTGTGTCACCATAACGACCTTAAAAATATAGAGAAAAAGAAAAAAAAAATAACATTTCTTCAAGAAATATAAGTAGACTAATTATTGTTATCAAAATAATTTTTGTTAAAGACAATACAATAACAAATGTCATACCTTGCCATTGACATCAGTGCCATTTTCAAAGAGTATAACTCTTTTCATTACTATTTTATTTTATCTGCTTTTAATAAATAATAAGCAATATCTCTCATCAATTTTTAAATTAGTTGTTTGATTATAAAATCATAGTTATGCAGTGTTATGACAGTTGTATCTATTATTTATCTATGTGCTAATGTATCCCCACCATATTGATTTTACCTTTCAAATTATTCAAGCCTTGTTTACACGGTGAACTCGATGAAAATCATAATTTAATTATAAAGTAACACAAATATATTTCTTTATTTATTCCAATCATTAGAAAATTTCTTCTAATTTTTTTTTTGTGTATATTTATGCATGCACTTGAAGTAAAATAACTTTCACTTTTTATTTTGGAAAATAAACCGTCAGTAGCAGGGAGAACTGTCAAAATATAATTAACCGGAAATTTACATGTTTACAGTGGAAACCCTGATGTTGACTCATATATTTATTTATTTTTTTATGTAAAAAAAAAATTACAAGTGCGCAGTCCATGTCTGATGAGTGATGTCTCCATTGTCTCTTGACAAATCTCTATCCAACTATCTGAGTCATTAAAATCGTACAGTCATACACTGATAAATTGAACAAAAAAATTATCAAAATAAACGTGTCAAATTTTTTTCTACATCGTAAAATTCTTGGTTATTAATTTATTATTATTAATATTATAAAAAAATAAATCAAGAACAATGGGTGCTGCATGTTCAGCAGCTCAGGTAAAAAAAAAATGATTTATTATTTATAAAAAAATTAATCAATACAATTTTAAATAATAATTTATCAACAACATGATATTAATTAATAATTATTTATTTATTTTAGCTTGCTTGCGTTTGTGGAAGCAGTGCGTGTAGTTTATGTTGTTCTCAATGTCCATCATGTCGCAACAGCACCAGTGCAAGAATCATGTATGCACTTTTATTGATGTTGGGTATGATTGCATCATGTATTTTCCTTTCATCTGGTCTTGAAAATCTACTTCACAAGGTAATCATCAAAAAATATAATATAATTTTAATTGAAAAACTAATTATTATTATTAATTTTTTAGCTACCATTTTGTGCAAATAGTTCAAGTCTTATACCTTCTTATACATTTGATTGTAAAGATGCAATTGGTTACATGGCTGTTTATCGTGTTTGTTTTGCAATGGTTGTGTTTTTTGTCTTGATGTCATTGATCATGATCAATGTTAAAAGCTCCAAGGATCATCGTGCACCAATACAAAATGGGTAATTTTTTATTTTCATTAAAAAAAAAAAATTAAAAGATAAAAAAAATACAATTAATCAAATTAATTAAATTACATATTACAGTTTTTGGGCAATTAAATTTTTGCTTGTTATTGGAATTGCAATTGGAGCATTTTTCATAGAGGCTAATTGGTTTGGACCAGTCTGGATGAGATTTGGAATGATTGGAGGATTACTTTATATTTTTATTCAATTAATATTGATTGTTGATTTTGCACATTCATGGGCTGAATCATGGGTTGATCATTATGAAGAAAATGAATCAAGAGCTTGGTATTGTGCATTACTTGGATCTACATTGGTCAATTATGTATTGGCTATTGTTGGAGCTGTTTTAATGTACACTGAATTTGCTCGTGTAAGTAATAATTATCATAAAAATAATTATAAATTGTAAAACTTGTTTAATTTTGTGTATTATTTTTTAACAGAATGATTGTGGTACTCATAAATTTCTCATTTGGTTTAATGTTATTCTTTGCATTGCCATAAGTGTTGTATCAATACTGCCAAAAGTACAAGAAGTCCAACCACGTAGTGGTCTTCTTCAAGCCTCTGTTGTATCATTATATGTCATGTACTTGACATGGAGTGGTATCTCAAACAATCCAGGTAATAAAAGCAGCATCAACAATATTATTTTTTTGTTTGTGTTAAGAAAGAGGAGATGATAAAATTGCTTATTAAATTTTAGATAAACACTGCAACACATCATCAGCAGTTAATAATCCAAATCAAGCTAAATTTGATGGTGAGACTTTAACTGGTCTAGCAATTTGGATTGGTTGTGTACTTTACAGTTCACTACGTACTGCATCAAACTCATCAAGAATAACAGGAACTGAAAAGGTTCTTGTCAAGGACAATGGTGCCAGTAAGTATTTATAAATTTATGTTACTGTTTTTGCTTTTTTTTTTTTTTTCTTTTTTGGAAACTCATTGATGAATATTTGATACAGTTCGCTCGGGTGATCCGTGTCTCATCAACAACGAAGGTACGCACATTCGTTTATTGTGATGATTTTTTTTTCATTTATTTTTTATTTTAAAAACAGATAAAAATATTATTAATTTTTCTTCTTGTAGAATTTATTAATTTTTTTCAAATTTTTTTACTTAATGCAGTAGATATTTGTGCCTGCCTTTTAGAAGAGTAAGAAGGTTGTAAATAAATTATAAATTGCTATAGATTTTTTATCAAATGTTTTGGCATTTTAATGCAGTATGATTTTCAATTTGCGATATAATTTTAACTGTACAACCTTCTTGAATAAATTTAATAATTAAAAATTTGATTGTTTTATGTGGATCGTAAAATTTTAACAGATTATGTTTCAGTAGAAGGAAGAAATGGTGATGATGAAGAAGGTGGTGGCAAAGTATGGGACAATGAAGAGGATGAAGTTGCTTATAATTGGAGTTTCTTCCATGTAATGTTTGCACTTGCAACATTGTATGTCATGATGACACTCACCAATTGGTATGAGTAAGTATCACCAGCTTCTCAATTTATAAAACATCATAATAATCTACAATAAAAGCTAAAATATTAATTAATTTATTTACTTCATTTTTCATCAACAGACCACAAAGTGAAACTCATCATTCATCAGCAGCTTCCATGTGGGTTAAAATTGCATCTTCATGGTTTTGTCTTGGACTCTATACTTGGTCCTTGATTGCACCAGCTGTTTTATCAGACCGAGACTTTTCGTAAGCATTTTATTAAGGTGTTTCAAACTAGCCTTATCATGAATTAATTAAAAATCATGATAATTTTTGACGTAAATTCATTAAATAAAATTATGTAATTTTTCTTTTTTTTTTTTTTTCTTTTCTCAAAAAAAAATAATATAAATTCGCTTACAAATACAAGTAGCCCAAAAACATTTAATAAAAAATTAAATATTAAATATACACTGTAAACAAAAAAAAAAAAAAAATCAATTTCTTCGTAAAAAATTTTCTAGACAAAAAAATATAGTTTAACAATAAGTATCTTTGAGCAATTTTTCTTTTTTTTTAATTATAAGTCTATAATCATAACATTCTACTAGAAAAAAAAAACAAAACAAAAAATGAACAAATTTTCGTGAATTCTTGTTTAGCTGATAAGAAATTTGCTTCCTGATTTTCTATAGATAGCTCGGTTGTTATTTGTAACCGAAACAACGTCGTGCATTTCGTTGTTATTAATAATATTATTATTATTTTTGGACTGTATTAAAACACATCACGTCCAGGTATAAATGACAGAACAATTAAGAAGGGCATTCGATGTCACAAACTCACGGTTTATACTCTAATTAGACTTATTTTGTTTTTTTTTTCTATTTGTTTTTTGTAATCCACAAAATTTCTGTTGAAAACACCTTAATGTTACTTATTATTTTTTAAGATGTATTACTCAATATTTTCTAATCTTGCATTTTAAATAGTATATCTATTTAGATATTATTATAACATACAAAAAAAAATTGTAATACTAAATTATGATAATATTACATATTCATAATTTTGCTTGTACATATAATGTTATTAATTATTTTTAAATATATTAATGGAAATCAGTAAACAAAACATTATTTCTATTTTACAATACAACTAATTACATTTATTTATTTAATCGATTTTTGTTGTTTCACGTTTTTTAAATAAATGATTTTTAATATTTTGGAATGGTGTGTCAAAGAGCAATGTCAGAATAACTGATGTTCCAATGATCCATGAAAATTCATGAAAATCAAACTGAAGAAAAAAAACACAAGCAATTAGATTTAATAGCTTTTTTGATTGATTAATTGTTTATTTAATTAGTTTACCATCATTTTGAAGAAATCAAAGTATTCAGCAGATCTTGTTTTTCCAACATTATAAAAAAATACTGGAAATTGAGTTAAATAAATTGCATAACTCAGTCGTGTGCTGATAAGAAAACCTTTCCATGATAAAAAACGACTAAACCAACCTGTTTAAAAATAAAAATAATAATGATGTTTTTAGCTAAAGAAAAAATGGGTTTTATATTGAGGGGACTTTATATATTTTTACCATGAGTATTGCCAGTTTGTGAAAGAAATACAACCCATGCAAAAAGTGCACACCAACCAATTGGAGCAAATGCGTTATAAGTTGCAGCATGAGTTGGATCATAAACATAATTTATTGATCCCATTCCAGCTGGTGCCACAAATGCTGTCAGTGTCATGAGTGTTGTTAAAATCCAGCCAAGTTTGACAACTGTCTAAATAAAAACAAATAAACTCTTGAAAATCGATCATTTAGAAATTTTGTCAATAATACTTTGACTGTGTTTAAATAAAATTTTTAATTTACCTTATTTATTTTGTAATCAATAGGTAATTTTCTCAAAGTAAAACCAATAAAAATACCAATAATGTACACAGTCAATCTGTGCGAAGGCAGGATATACGAAAGATTTGCAGTATCAAATAATTGTCTGATTCTAAAAAAATAAAAATAATTAGTTATGGAAAAATCTGGAGATAATTTAATGAAAAATTAATGAAAAAAAAACTCTTACGATGTTCCAAAGTAGACGTAATTGTTGAGATGTTTGTAGTACGTGATAAAATATCTCAATGCTGTTGAAAATACAGCAATTATGATGAGAACAAAAGTGCCAAGTTTGGGCCAGTTGTAAAGTGCAATAACCATCAATGGTGAGAGAGCAAATAATTGTGTGTCAATACCAAGATGATGAGTATGTGTCAAACACTTGAAATAAATAAAAAATGTTTATAATAATAATATTTATCTAAATTTTGTCTGGTAAAACTTGATATTTCTCCAAACAAAAAACATACATAAAAAATTTAAATAAAATTAATTACCATATTTTCAAAACCATAATAATTATGAATAAATAAAAAACTTCTCCACCATGTTTTTTTACAAATATCAGCATGATGAGTTACAACAAGATTCCATTGTGGACCTGAACCAACATTTGGCATAATAAATGTACAAAATAATATAAGACCAGCTAAAGTTGGCAAAAGTCTATGAAAGAAAATTTTTTTATAATTAAAATAATTTAATAATATTACAAATAAATTAATAAAATTATTTTACCTGAATAAACGTGATAAATATTCTTTTTTTATATTAATAGAATTATTTTTTTTAAGACTACCAACAAATGAATATGATGTTAAAAGTCCAGAAAGCATGATGAAGGGATCAGTATAGAGACTTGCAGCTCTGCCAATAACTGTCCAAGATTGTCCCAAGTACTATTTTTCATAAATAATTATCATTAAAATTTACAGTACAATTTTTTTTAAACAAAAATTAATAAAATCGAATGGAAAATTAATGGGGGAAGCATGATATTAGAAAAAAAAAAGACTCAAGTTAAACAATTGTTAAACGAAATTGTACTGTAATAATTGTTTTATAAATTTAATAATTTTTTACCTCACTCATACCCGTTCTATTAACATAAGGATTAAAAAATAATGCCATGCTTTTGTGTGCAATAATTAGCATAAAAGCATTTATTGCTCTGACTCCATGAAGTGTTGGAATATCACCATCAATTCTCTTCATTGATACGAGTTTTTTAAAATTTCTTTTTATCGAAAATGCTAGTAAAATTTCACTGATATTAGCATTATTGTGATCACAAATACCAGCTATGATTGTCAATATTACCATTCCAATGAAAAATAATCTAAAAAAAAAAATATAATTCATTTTTTCATTTAGTTTTATTAATTATTATTATTTTTTTTTTTTATTGTAATTATATAAATGTTTTAACTACCCGACAATTAGGGTCTCAGGTGGATATTTATTGTATCTTTGAACTTGACACATTTCTTGATCAACTTTAACACTGACATTGAGACTAGTTGATGAAACAAATTTATCAATTGTAGCCCTGAGTGATGTCTCAACATCCGTTGTTGTACATGCTGATGGTACACACAGGGCAAATTGTATTGAACCAAAACGTGGTACCCGGTGGCCTGGCTGATACAAATTTTATTCATAAAAACAGAAAAAAAAAAATACAAAAAAAAAAGAAAAACAATTCAATTTCAAAATTTTATATCAAGTATTACATTTATTTTATATTTTTTATTTATTTTTTAAAATACTCAGAGTTTATTGCGATTAACTACAAAAAACTTTTCAATATAAGAATTTTATTTTTTATTTATTTCTATTACTTTGTACTCGAGCATATTTTATTTCAATAAATGAAATTAAATATCTGCACGAATCACTGAACATGCGTTTACTATATTACTATATTTTTTTTTTAATAAATTTAAATATTAAAATTTGAAAAATAAAAATGAATCATAAAAGCGTATTTGATCTGTTGAAAAAATAATATATAAATTGAATATTTTACTTGAATATTTTAATAACTTACGTCAGTAAGATTACTGCGAAATGCATAATGTGAATGTGCAAGTCGATGAATATATTTTAAATCATCTCTACTTTGATCAATGATTTCCAATTGTAAATATGCAAGACAATATTTACCACGAATTCCATGAGTACCCTGGAGTCCTAGGCACTCATCAAAATCACCAAATTGATTAACATTACCATTTAGAATACCAGATGGTATTTTACCAGTTGCATCAAACACTAAAATTAATTTTAAATATATATCAAAATTAAAATATCAATGTATACATAATGCCAGGCAGAAAAGCGTAAGTGCTGAAAACATCTATAATCAAGTTAACTTTATGTGACAATTTTTTATCTATTTATAAACTTTGAAAAAAAAATTTTGATGACAAAAGAATATAGGTAAAATAAAGCACAGTCATGAGAGCTTTATTTTTAATTTATTTTTTTTTTTTCATAAAGTATTTTTTGCCTGCTTGGAAAAAAAAAATACAAACGTTTTTTTGACTTTGAAAAAATGATTTTTTTAACAAACAGCAATTACGTCTTTCTGACTTTAAAACAATGATATAATATAATTTTAAAATGATAAATTATTATTTACTTTTTAAAGCCCAAAGTGTCATTTTCTTCAATTCTCGATGATAAATATTTGACTGTTTTCTACATGTTTTACTAACTTTTCCAGCAGCTGGATTAAAAATTGGTACAACATTAAAAAACTGATCACTCTCTTGATTGACAAAATTATCAAATTTTTCTGTAAATAAATTAGACATATTATATTTTAGTATTTTTTTTTTTTTCATTTCGAAAGTTTTTCAATGTCGTGTGTATTGTTATTTGCAAATCATTGCGTTGATTTCGATTTCAAAATTCTTAATTGAATGCTCTTGCAACAACGAACGTGATTTGGCTACAAATTAAACTAACAAAGAAAGATACAAATAAAAAATGGAAAAAAAAAAAGAATCAATTTAACTTATGTGTGGAACAATAAAAAAAAAATTTATATATATTGTATTTGAAAGTTTGGTGGAAATAACGGAAGAAACACTATGACCCGAATATTTTTGTTCATTAAATTTTGATATTTAAAAAAAAAAAAAAATTCCATATATTTTCCAGGCTAAAATTTCTCAGTAAATATATTATATTTCATTTGATTTTTAATTTATAAATAATAAATAAATATTATGAAATACTGTTATCAAGATTAAATTACTTTCATCTATTCAATTTAAAAAAAAAAAAATATTTATAAACCAATAAATTTGATGACAAAATTTAAATTTGAAAGTAAAAAAAAAAAAGAAATGAGTCATTAAAATTTTCATTGATATTTTTTTTACTATAAATGATGTATTAAATATTTAATTATTAAAGAAATTTTATAAGAAATGTATATTTGTTTAGAGAATTAAATAGCTGAATGACAAATTTATATGAATCGTTTATAAAAAATACAAAGTGTATTGTGATTATGGTGCTGGCTTGGTAGCATGTCCTTGCAGTAGCTTGTATATATTATTTGTTTGTAATGTGGGATATTGCAATATAAAAAATATCTTCCTGACTTTTGTGTTTGAATTTTTTTTTCTACCATCTATGTGACATATACACCTTAGATTATAATCGAAACTGCTAAGCAAACTTTCTTCTAAAATGTCATGCATTCTAATTGATTTTTTTTTTATTGTTTTAAAAAAAAAAATTATTTGTTTTATTGATTTTTTATTAACTTGTATGAATATTGTGAAAAAGAAAAATAATTAAAAAAATTTTAACTATTATATAATGACATTTGTTTCGATTGAAATTCGAATTTAATTTTTTTTTTTTATTTTCAATTTAGAAATTAATTTATTATCATTAAAATAATAATTTTTTTTCATCAATTTTTTATTAATTTACTTGAATATTGTAATAATTAATAATTTTAGTTATTTAAAAATAATTTTTTGTTTAAATTTAAATTAGTATTAATTCTCTTTTCTTTGTTTTAAAACAAACAAATTATAAAAATATTTTTAAAACGATAAAAATAATTTTTATTGTTTATTATTTTTAATAAATGACCATAATTATTAGTTATTATTTATTGTCAATAAAAAAAAAAAAGTGTTAAGTTAGTATTAATTACCATAATGATCATTTATTTGTTCATTATTAAATGATGAAGTTTTAAATTTATTATAATTTTTTTCAATAGTATAATTATTCATCGAAGAATCAACAAATGTTAAATTATTTTTTGTCTCATTGTCTTTATCAACAATTACACTTATTATTTCTTCATCTTGAAGTGATCTTAGTCCATTATTTAATTGTAAATTAACATTTTTAACAGAACCAACTGATAACACAATTGAGCACAAAAAGAATAGCTTTAAATAAAAAATCATATTTAATTTTTTTTTACTATTTTAAATAATAATTTTATATGTAAGTATATATTGAAAAATTAAATAATTTAATAACGACACTATTTTTTTTATTATATTCGAATGAACGCACAAGCTGGAATGATTATTTAAAATAGAAATGAAGTTAAAGAAATAAATGTATAAATGTTTCGACAGTAATTCTCCCTCCCTGTTAGCAAAATCAAACGTAAAATGATTTAAAATATATAAACAAATAAATAAATAAATAAACCCATCAAGATGAAGAATAACTTATGACTTGCATCAACCTTGGATGCAAAAGAAAAAAAAAAAAAACAAATTGTTAATTTATCATTTGAACATTTAATTAAGCACCACAATACCTTGAAAGTCTACTAATACTTTCATCAACTATGAATGATTTATTTATCATCACATTGTAAAATAACAATGATTGATTATTTAACTGAACTAAGATAATTATCTGATGACAAAAAAAATATCAATTGTTGTTATTTTACCTATTTATCATGAATTCAAAAATAACTTAAATGACCTTGTTCAATTTTTTAGCCTGAAGTTACTCATTTTTTTTTTTTACTGTCCATCAGAAAATATAAAAAAAAAAAAATCATCACACGCTCAACAAAGATGAGAATGTTTTACCAATGATGTTTTTGAACTTTAGAATATTGTTTTTTTTATATTTTTTATTATTTAAAACCATTAATTTTTCCGTTTTTTATTTTTATAAATCTGTTGGTTTTTTTTTTTTCTTTGATTGATTAGTTAGATAATTAAAATATATTTATATTTAGATATTGAATAATACTTATTCAACAAAGTAGATATAATTAAAATTTAAAAAAATAAACTTGTTTAAATGTTACAATGACCTAATGTAGAAATTTTTTATGACAAACTTGAGGTCATTTATTTGACGTTTATGTCTACAGCTTGTCAATAATAATTTTTTTTTTTATTATCATCATCCCAGTTACATTCATAATTTTTTTTTAATAACAATCTTTATTATTTCGAAAAAATTTATTTTTTATGCATTTAATTTTATATTAATACATTTATTATATTTTTTAAAGGATAATTAGAGTCCAGCCCGCTGTAAAATACTCATTAATTCATGTATAAAAATATAAGCATTGAAATATTAAAGCTTTTATAGCAAAAAAAAAAAACAATTATATCAATTTTTTTTATCAATAAATTATTTATAGATTATTAAAATTAATAATATTTAAATTTGATATGTTTTAGTGGTGTTTTTAAATTACCAAGGCCAATGAATTTTGACTCTTAATAATTTTTTGTTTTCTTCTAAGTTTCATTATTGTAATTTATTTGACAATGAAATAACAAGCTGAAAATTTAGATTCAAAACATGCATTGTTATAACTTATTTAAATTATTCACAATGCATTCTCAAAATAAAAAAAAACCAAACAAAAAAGATTTAATTTAATTTTATAATTATTATTAATTTTGATCAGAGTCTAATATTATTATAATTAATTCAAGATAATTATAATTTATTTTTTTTAAGTTTCATCATTTTAATTAACTCATATTATAATGCTTTTTTAAATCTACTCTGTGTTATTAGCAACTTATCAATCTATCATCAATTGTGCACGAAAAAAAAGCAAACAAAATAATGAATTTTTATTCAAAATAAATTAATACTGAAGTAGATTTAAGTATCGATAGATATTATTAATTAAAATTGACAATTGTTACTTTCATTAATAAATTATCTGAGCAACTACAAAATAAGTACACGTGTTATTTTTAATTTTACAGAGACAAGTAAAATCAGTCTTTAGAATTTTTTTTATTTTTTGAACGGTTTTTTTTTTTTTTTTTTTTTTTTTTTTTTTGTGTATAAAATTTATGTGTTAAGTAACATAAGCCCATGCTTAAACCGAGCTAACATGTGTAATTGTAATTATAATAGTTATATACAGTTTGGTTTATCTGAGATAACCCAGCAAAAGATAACAGTTTTAATTATTTTTTTCTTTTTTCAACTGACATATTCAAGATACACACACACATGATTCATTCTTGTTTAATTAATTTTCTATTTGGTAAGTATGAAAATGAGGAAAACAAAATATTTATTCATTGTATAAAGTAAGAAATAATAAAATAAATAAATAAGTTAATAATTTATCCAATAAAACATGAATTATTTATGACAAAAAATATATTAAAGTTGGATAAACTATTATCAATTAATGATTATCGAAAAAAAAAAGAAAAAACAAAAATGTACATATAAAAATGAAAATTAAATATTTCATAACATGTTGAAAGAAAAAAAAATATTTAATTATCAATTGTTATTGCTTCAGTATTTTGATTATCATTATTTTGTTCTAAACTTTCATATTTTTTTTCTTGTAGTTCAATATTTTTTTCATCCTTATTTTTTTTATCATCATCAGGATTATCCCACGTTTGTCTAACGCCAGATCCAAAAATATTATAAAATGTAGCACCAAAAAAATAAAATGCAGCACAAACAGCAAATACCCATCTCCATTTTTCCAACGATGGCTAAAAAAACAAGTAAAAAAACATATAAACAATATACATATAAACAAAATAATAATTAAAAAAAAGATAATTAAATTACATGATTTCCAATGATCCAAGGTGCAGCAATTGGTGCAAGAAGACCACACAAATTAGCAAGACAATTTGTCAATGACATAAGTATACCAGCAAATCTTGGTGATATATCAAGATGATTAACTTTAAAACCAGAATAAATACCACCATTTAAACCAAGACCAAGTGTTATAAATGCAACAGTTATTGGTGGATTACAGCCAGTATATGATGCAGCCATGAAAAATAATGCTGGACCATATAAACCAATGCTATTTGCTATTTTTCTAGTTAATGTATGATTCCAATGACCATTTGAAATCATATAATCAGCAATGAACGATATAAATGTTGAAAATATCCACATTGCCAAAGGTGGAAGAGCTGATGTTAAACCATTCTACAACACAAAAAATAATAATTACAAGTTTAACAATTTAATAAATATCATTTTAAAAATATTATTAAAAACATACCGTTTTAATATCAAAACGTAATATTTGATTCATAAATGTTGGCAATTGTGTTATAATAGTTTCATAGCCATAATTATGTCCCATATGAGCAATTAAAATTGCCCAAAATGGCCATGATTTAAGGATTGATTTGTAAGGTGCTGGTGGTGACTGTAATAAATTAATTTCAATAAATATAAAATATAAATAATATTATTATATGAACTTACTATTGATTCAGCATTTCCCCATACTGAACTGAGAATATATTTTTTTTCAGCACTAGTTATTGTTGGATGTTTTTCTGGATCTTCATAAACCCAGTATAAAAATGCAATACACCATACGGCACCAACAATACCAAATACATAAAATATTGATGGCCAACCACCAGCAAAACCATATCTTGCTAAAAGACCACTTAATGGTAATGATACAACAGAACCAAATTGTGCACCTATAATATTTATAATTAATTAATTAACATTTGTTTGATAAAGAAAAGAAAGAAATTAATTCAATTCCAATGTTTATCATTTTAATAGGTTTTGTTGATGAAGTAAGTTGATTGTTATTTTATTTATTTTTTTTTTTTCTTGATAAATCTTACCAGCATAGACCCAGGCACCCATCCTGCTTCTCTCATTTGGTGGTATCCACTTGGCAAGCATCGCATGAGTACACGGCACAATTGGACCCTGTAATAGGGATAATCCATTCCTAGAGGGAGGAAAATGCACCCGAACAATTAAAAATAAAATATCACATTTAACAATTAATGTTTATGTGAATATTATTTAATTGTTCATGTATGCAAACTAAATCTAAACTGTTTACCCTTCCCAAAAATTTCCTAAGCTTGAAATTTTATTTAATTAATATTTTTTACTTACCTCACCAAGACCCTGAATAAATCGTACAATCATCAATTCCAAATATCCCATATCAGCAGACCATGGTACTAATAATGCAGCCAATGAATTTATCAACATTCCAATACCAAGAAAATATTTTGAACCATATTCTTTGGCAAGCATACCAAATGGTATTTGAGTTAAAACATATCCCCAAAAAAATGAACTTTGTACCCAGCTTTGAGTTTTATGATCCCATTTGTAATTTCCTTTTGGCATCTGTTGATAAATTATTTATTAATTTTTTACTTATTAGAAATATTAATTTAATTATTTAACTTACATTATTGTCTGTATGATTATTTATTAATGGAAGATTTGGACATTCATTTGTAACATTAACTTTTTTTTCAATATAATTTGGATCAACCATTGCGACAATTGCTATTGACATATTTGTTCTCATTATATAAGCATTTGCCATACCAAAAAAAAGCATTAACGTTACAAAATGTCGTGTTTTTTTAAAAAAACCTGCAACATAAAAAAAAATGTTTATTATTTGTTTAATTAGGGAAAATGTGAATTAAATTATTTTTTTTTTACCTGGTTCTTTACGTGATTGGCCATCGTTATCATCTAGACCGGCTTGTTCCCATACCAGCACATGTCCATTTCTATCACGATTATCACCATTACGAAAATTCGTATCACCCGAAACCATTGTATTTTTTTTATCAAAATTAACAACAATATATTAACAATTTGACTCAGCCCTAAAATACTCAATAGACTTTTCTTTTTTTTTTAACAACAAAACAAATAGATGAGTATAAAAATCAATAACTCGATAATCCGGTTTCTTTTTTGGAGATAAGTTTAAATTTTTAATAACATGATAACAATAAGTTAACAATTTTTTAAATAATTATATTTACAATGTGAATTTATAGACAATTCAACAAAAATTCCATTACGTTGATTGGAAAAATATGAAAAAAGTTAGACTGGTTTTTTTTTTATTTCTTTTATACGAAAATAATTTTTTTTTCTTTTTAACAATTATTTCGAATGATTATTTATGTGATTGTTTAGTCAACGATATTTTGTTGTAACGATTGTTGAATTTTTTAGTAAACGACAAATGCAATGATGTACCATTTTACAATTTTAAGTGATTTTTATAATTTTTTTTTTTTTATATTGTCAAAAATTATTTTAGGTGAATTATGCGAATTATCGAGTAGTTTAGAAACAGCCCAAGAGCCAGTCGGCCACACTCGTTGTTCCTGAGTAAGGAGAGGGGTCAGGGGAGCAAAAGTTACGCCAGAGAGACAACACATGTTGTTAAATTTCATGAAACTTTACATGTATGTTATCTACTCGGAAAATTACGGTTAAATACTATTGTACTTATCAGTACTTATGTGGGACACAGCAGGATGTCCACTTCAAGTTTTTCCGGTATAATCTTGTTTATAAACAAACAATAAACAAATAATATTTGTAAATAAATAAATATAAATATCAAGAATAAGGCTATTCGCACCATTTTGGTGTTTTTATTAAAAACACCAAAATGGTGCGAATAGCCTTATTCAAATATCAACATGCAAGACCAATTATTACCAAACTTTTTAGTGATATCTAGGGAATTTTTAGTTGTTTTAAATAATAAATAGCTTTGAAAAATTTCTAAATATTTTTTTATTTGAAAATTAATTAATAATAATGCATCTTTTTCTTTAAATCATATCTTTTTTTTTTTTAATTAATTTTTATTAATCAAAATAAACAATGCGCATTCATTTCGACGCGGTTCAGTGACAAAAAAAAAACCGGTGTGCTGTTAAGTGTACTGTGGAAAATCACATTAAGGTATTCTAAGCTAATTTTGTGTGGACATGTGTTTGGCTCATGTTTAATTGCGTTTAATTGTTTACATAAATAAATTGTGTTTACATGTTTAGGTGATTAGGTCATATGTACATCAACCATGACCTCGTACAATAAACATTAAAGTGTCAAAATTATTCAAAGTTTATTTTATTAATTTAACATAAATTATAAACGTTGTGGCTATTATTAGAAGAGCTCATTTAACATAAACAATAAGATAAAAATAGAATACTAAAAATTAACAATATAAAGAAGCAATCCGTGGAATGTCAAATCCACCTGATGTATAAAATGACAGAACAATTTTTAATTTCTTTAGATCTACAATTATTAGATAAGCTTGTGTCAGTATTGTTTACCATAATTTTAATTTGCGTATGTTACACATCCATGATCAAGCAAGCCTATATGCAACAAGGTCGACAGCAAAATAATAATTGATAAGCTCTCTTGACAATCGTCATAAATAAAATTCAACATAGAAATTAGAATTGACCTATTACTTACACGAACGCCACTATCGTCAGATAAGTGTCTTAAATTATAATCAGAAAAAATTGCCATGTAAATTGGAAGAGTGTGGGAGTCACTCGTTGCAATACCAAGTCCGTTATCAATTGCTTTAAAAAACCCTCAAGTGTTCTTTCACACCACAAAATTAAGATATTAAAAAATAATATTAACTCTGTAGACTTTGTGATTTTAATTTATTAAATCAAGAAGAATAATAAACTGCGAAATAATGGCTGAAACAATACCAGAAGTAAATGTTGTTAAAAAATTAACTCTTGATGCATTTAAAAAAGAATTTGGTGAAGATGCAACAATCTGTGTTTGTGCACCAGGTAGAGTCAATCTTATTGGTGAACATACTGACTACAATGAAGGATTCGTTTTGCCAATGGTATGATATTTTGAAGCTAAAATTTATACATCATTGAATGACCTTGATGTAGGTCATTGGATCATCAATCCATAAAACAGATTAATTTTAATTTCATAAATACATCAATATTATTTTTAAACTTTTTATATATTATTTTCAAGATTTAAAAATTAATTATAATTTGAAATTTTTTCGTACAGGCTCTTTCAATGGTCACAATTATCGCAGCAAAACCCACAGAATCATTTCAATGCTCAATTATATCAATGAGTGAATCATTAACATCAACAAGTAAAGCTGAATTTACAATTGAAAAACGTGAATTAATAAAACCAGGCGAGCCAAAATGGGCAAATTATATGAAAGGTGTAATTGCAAATTTTCCATTTGAAATACCATCAGGTTTTAATGCTGTTGTCATGTCATCAGTGCCAATGGGTGCTGGTTTAAGTAGCTCAGCAGCACTTGAAGTTGCAACTTATACACTTCTTGAAGTATTGACAAATAATTATGCTAAAGATTTAAAAGAAAAAGCACTGATTTGTCAAAAAGCTGAGCATGATTTTGCTGGTGTACCATGTGGTATTATGGATCAATTTATTTCTGTTATGGGAAAAGATAAAAATGCTCTTTTACTTGATTGTCGTGATTTATCTGTTGTTCATGTACCTATGGATAAAATAGATGACAATTTTTTTCTTATAACAAATTCAAATTCACCTCATAAATTATCAAGCTCAGCATATTGTGAGAGACGAGATACATGCTATGAAGCTGCAAAAAAATTAAATAAAAAAAGTTTGAGAGAGGTAAACATCCAGGATCTTGAACGTAAGTTAATACTTTTTATTATTTTTCTTAAACTCAACATCATTTGAGAGCTGTTTTTAAGCAACTGTATATTATAATTTAATTTTTTTTTAGATTTAAAAAGTTTGGGAGCTTCAGATATCATGTTGAAGCGTGTTCAACATGTGGTCAAAGAAATTTTGAGAACACAAGAAGCAGTTGAAGTATTAAAGTCAGGAAATTATAAAAAATTTGGTGAATTAATGAATCAAAGTCATGATTCATTGAGAGATGATTACGAGGTTTCATCACCAGAGCTTGATATTCTTGTTGATTGTGCCAGAAGTGTTGAAGGTGTTTTCGGCAGTCGATTAACTGGTGCTGGTTTTGGGGGTTGCACGATAACTCTTCTCAAAGAGAATGCAATACCCCAAGTGATTGAAAAAATCAAGAAAACGTTAGTGCATTCATTTATGCTTTGTTTAATATTTTAAAAATATTTTTTGTGCAGTAAAATTATATTGTTTAAATATTTTTTTTCGTAGGTATAAAGGAAATGCTACTTTTTACATTGCAAAACCAGCTTTTGGTGCTCGAAAACTTGATTTTTAAACTTGAAACGAATATGATGATAATTATTTTTATAACATTTTTGTAATTGATGAAAGAATTGATCGTAATTTCGTAAAAGACAAGAGATGGAACAACAAACTTGACCTTCTAAATGGGCTGTTATATGCAATGTTCATGTGATATTATTAAAAAATAAAAATATTTTATAAATTACTAATCAAATTTCTCTAGTCTCTAGTCTTTTTTTTTATTTGATTTCATTTTGTTTTTCATACATTTGATATAGTATCATACGTATGATACATGAATTACCAATTGTTATTTATCAGTCATCACCGCTAGAGACCCTTCTTGGTCACTACCTCGTTTTGGGAACTTGTCCGTCCATTGTGGACGCGATAGAAGATATTCTCTCCAACATTCTCCAATATTCTCTCTTGAAGAAAATACCCGTCCATTGTGAACACGCCTCTGTAAAGTTAACGGCAATTTTTTTCTTTTATTTTACAGTAAAATCCAGTAAAATCCAATAAAGCCAAGTGCAGGACACGTATACATAAAAAAAGTGTAATTTATTACGTCCACAGCAGTAAAATTTACCTAAAATTAAATCATACGTATTTAACAGAAATATTCGTTAGATTATTGACACGTTAATTTACCATCATCATAATTAATTAACTCCTTGGCTGACAATATAAAAATAAAATAAAAAAATAATCTTTTGAGGTAACAAACAAAAATAAATTATTAAAAATTCATTAAGTAAATTGTTGTTGCTAGTAACAATACAATTTAATTATTAATTTGCATGTACAGAAAAAAAATTGTATTGTTTGTTTAATGTAGTTTAAAGTAGTAGCATTGAGTAGCATTTATTATTCATGTACGTAGATAAAGTTGCATATATAATCATACTGAAAAATAATTACTAGCTATCCAAAGGCGTCAGAAAAATAATCCATCTTGCCAATGTTGAAAAGAGTAGTTATTTTTCCGTTTTTGTAAAAATTTCTGTAAATCATTTGTCAATATGATAACCCTAGTTATTTATTAATGTTAATTTAACGCCTTTTCACATTTCATATTTTTTTTTCTGGGAGACATTAAGTGATTTAGTGACAACCATGTATTTGTAAAAATAATTAAACTTTCAATTATATTTATTCGCTTCTCGTCAACACGAATTAATCAACAAGGCTGGGCTTATTTATCTACAGTTTGGTAAACTTGATATAGTACAGTATAGAAAAAACAAACGTTAAATTTCATGACTACACTGGACTATATCAATTTGACTGTAGATAAACAAATCATAGTCTTGATAATAATTTTATTATCAATAATTAAATAAGTAACATTAAAATGTCATTAAGAACGTAGATGAAAATTATATTTATCAATTAAATTCATACATTTATTATAAAAAATAAAAAAATGTGGAAAAGTTGTGAAATTCATGTTGATAAGTGGGTGCAGTTTATTGTGAAATTTAATTAATATTATTAATAATTTTTCCTTTTATAACATATTTAAAAATTATTAAAAATATTATTAACAATTTATAAATTTTACGTAAAAATTAATGTCATTATTATTTATTAGATAAAAAAAAAAAGAAACAATTTTTGTTTTCATGAAAGATTTTAAAATTAAATCTCATACTATTTTTGATATATTAAATAATTTAAATTAATTCTATATATTTTTATCGTGCGTGTAAATTAAATAATTACAGTTTAAATAAAATTTAAAATAAAAATTACCGATGCCATACATTCTGGTACGTGGTAACCTTGCATCCTACAGTCATAAGTATCCTTGGCGAGTACTTGTTTCTGGTTTAAAAGGTATCTTGATCTATATCTTCTTTTTTTTTCTATTTTTCTTCGTCACTTTTGCATGTTTTATCGATTATTAATTAATTGATTATACTATCAATTAAATACAAATAATAATATATTGTTTTTTTTTTTATTTTTTTAAATAAATATTAGCATCGGATATTGAACAATTAAAACGTTTTGCATCTGGTGGTTACTGTGACGATTCAACAATTGTTTATCTTCAACATCCTTGTGTTATATTGACAGCACTTGAGGTACTTGGTTACAAAGTTGTTGCATCATCAAGTACAAGTGTTAAACAGGATTACAATGAATACATGTGGACAATGAGAAAAGATTTTTCTGAACCAGAACCAGAACCAATTGTTAAATCAGGTAATTGGCTTTTTGTTTTTTATTAAAATTAATATTATAATTTTATATCTGCCATATTTCATTCAATTTTCAATAGTAATTTTATAAAATTATATATATTTTAATTGAAAGATACGCTTTAAAAATTTAAAAAAAAAAAACCATAGTATTTTTTTATCAAGTTATTAGTTGATAGTTGAAGATATTTTATTGTAGTATCTGCCGGACAAATAACAACGATTAAAAAATCAAAATAAATGAAAAAATAAATATTCATATTAAAAGTAAATAAAATTTTTAAAAATGGTTAAAAAACCTGGAGTTGTATGGAATTATTACAATAAAAAAGTTGATGGTGCAGCTGTTATTGCATTTTGTAAATTTTGTGAAAGATCATATATGCAAAATGCAACGCGAATGGAAAAACATTTGGCAAGATGTGAAAAAGCAACACCAGAAGTTAAACAATTATTTTTACGTGTATCAACAAGTAAAAGAGTTAATAGAGCACGTTTAATGGGTGCTAAAATGCCAATTGATTGGTTAAAACAACATCGTGAATTGGGTCTTGATGTTAGTACATTAACTGAAGCTGATTTAGATGATATTAATGAATGGAATCGTCAAAAAGAAATGGTTAATGAAGATACAGCTGTTCAAAGTATAATATTAACTGAAGATGCATCACAAGAAGAAGATATTAATTGGGAAGGTGATGAAGAAGAAGTTGATGAAAGTCCAGCAAAAAAAGTTAATGATGCTGCTAAATCAGCTAAAGTATGGGTAAAACAACTCCCAGATAGTTATGTTATAACTCAAAATGGTAAGTTTAAAAAACCTTTTTATAAATTATAATAAATAAATTTAAAAAAATATTAATATCAATATAAAATTAAAAAAAAAAAAGAAATACAAGTAATAAAAAATGTCATTTTATTTTTATATTATTTTTTATTTTAAAGACTACACACCAGAATCAAACAAAAATTGTAATGGAAGATCATCTGGTGATCATGATGTTAAACATATTCACATACAGTCTGTCACTTCATTGTCACCAGGTCATCAACCAACAACAACAACAACATCAACATCATCATCATCAACAACAACAGCAGCAGCAACAGCAGCATCATCAACACTTGGTCATTCACCACTTGAAACACGCATATTACAAGAAAAATTCATTGAACAACGAGCACAACGTAAAATTGCTGAGCTTGAATTACAACGTAAAAAATTAGAATGTGAAAGATATCAATGGGAATATGAGCGTGACAAAGCACAATCTGATATAAGATGGGAACATGAAACTCGCATGATGGAAATTAAAGAAGAATATGAAAAAAAACTTATTCAAGTTCATGTCCAAGAAGGATAAATAAATTCATACTTTTTACAAAAAAAAAAAAAATTCTTTAAAATAATAACAATATTATTCATGTTTTATCACAACTATTTTAAACTTAAAAATAAATAAAAAAAAACAAAACAATTTGTCATCATATCAAATATAAAAATAAAGCGTTTCTTTCATAAATCAATAATTATGATTATTTGAAATTAATAGTAATTTTTATTTTATTTTTCTAGAATTGAAAAACTCGACAATATCTGAATTATAAAAATAATAATAATAGTAAATAAATAAATAAAAAAAAAAAAAATGTCAGAAAAAATGTGTAACTTGATTGGCAACGAGAGTTTCTATTATATTGCTGTTAAAGGCTCACCTTTTGCCTCTGATTGTGCTGTATTTGGATTGTCAAGTGATGAAGTTTTGGCACTCTGCAAACGTTTTCCAAATTCAGGCAATGAAGTCATCAATGGCGTTATGATGAAAGGTCAATAATTAATCAAAATAATTGGCTTATTATTATTTACAAAAAAAAACAAAACAAAAACAAAAAATATTTATTTTCAGGAGCACCTATAACAATAATAAACGCTCTCGCTGAACTGGGCTACAGAATTGTTTGCAGTACAGGAGAAGCAGAAATTCTCTGGACCTTACAACGAGAAATTTAATTTTTTTTTTTTTCTTCAATATATTTACTTTTTGTGTTAATTAAACATATATTACAATCATTCCAATAACAATTGTTTTTGTTTTTTTTTAATTCTTTTTCTTTCAATTTTATTTATAATAATTATTTTTAATTAATATTTGGGAATGAATTATAATTAAAATATAATTTATGAAAGTACAGTTTATGAAAGGGATGATAAATATGGCAGGTAGAAAAAAGAAATAAGTTTTTTTTTTTATTTTTAAAATTAAATGATAAATTTGTGAAAATATTTAAAAAAATAAAATAATGTAAATCAAGATATTTAAAATGCATTTAGATAAAAAAATTATTTAAGAAAAATGGAACAAGAACATAATAGTTGTGATGACAATGGTGATCATGGAGCTTGCTGTAAATCAACTGGATCAAGTTTAAGACAAACATTGGATGAGATGGATTTTGAACGTGGCATTTGGCATGCAGGTAGATAAACAAAAAATTATTTACAATTATTTACAGGTATAAATGTATATATATTTAAAAAAAAAAAAAAAAAACATTCTTGGCTAGCTCAAACAGATGATCTTGAACGTGTTAAGAATCTACTATCACAAGGAACTTCAGCATCCGAGGTAGATTCATCTGGTTACACTGCTTTGCATTATGCAGCTCGTTCAGGAAATATTGATATTTGTCGTGTATTGATAGCAAACGGTGCCGAGGTAAATTCTGTTACACGATATGGTCGAGCAACATCTCTTCATCGAGCTGCAATGCGTGGCAATGATGAAATTGTTCGTTTACTCATGGACTCTGGTGCAGATCCAAATATCCAAGACGCTGATGGATACACGGCACTTCATCGTGCAGCTTTAGCAGGTTGTCAAGCATCATGGAATCAACTTGTACCCAAAACAAATCAAAATCTTCTTGATAAAAATCAAAAAACAGCTATTGATTTGGTGAATGAAAAAAAAACTGGTATAATAACAAACTAATAGTAATATCATTATCAAATTTAATCTGAATAATTCGGGAGTACTGTATGGCCTATACGAGAATTGTAAAAAATTTTTTCATTCATTTTAGAGCTTAGTGTAATTTAAGAAAAAAAACCAGTAAAAAAAATAATAACTTTTATAATATAAAAGGTGCCAATATTTTGCTCTAATGAGATTTGCAGTTTATTGAAAATAATTTTGTATTTATTATAATTCATTTTAATTTTCGTGACGTCGCTTCCAGGCCGGAGCTCATTGGCACCGCTACTCTAGAGTGTGCCTCCCTCCCAAATTATTAAACACTCTCTCAAAATGAATTATTCCCGTTAATTTACCGTAAGATAAGTGTAGTTTACTTAATCTTATGATTTTATAAATTTTCATTTTTTTTTTTCATTCTTTTTATCAGGTATATTGTATGAATAAAATATATGTTCCATTTAATAATGTACTTTCTATCTAAATTTTTTAAAAGTCACCAATTTTATCAAGAAAACTCTAGATATCACCAAAAAATCTAGTTGTTTAATACTTTTTTCCTAATACGCATGTGCAGTTGACAGCTTTCTCAATAAAAATTGAGCTTGCGCAAAAGCTAAATAAGCACTATTTCGTCGCTAGAGGCATGGCAAACGTTAGATTCCCAATATGACTATAGGGATAATTAACTTTTCTTAATTTTCAACTTCATCTCACTTCATCTCGGCATTTTGAAGTTGTCTGGAAAATATATCTGGAAAAAATTTATTTATTCCCGTTAATAAACGGACAAAAAAAATTTGATAGATGCATACATTCAGCAGAAATAATAACTAAATTAACACTTTTATTTGAAGTGAATAAAAATGCATTCCAAATTCAAAAGCTTTTATTATTGCTGTTTTTTATTTATTAAATTGTTACTTTTTTCTATGTGTATTATAGAAAACAGTAGGAAAATGTAGGAAAATGCAGGAAAATGTAGACATTGTCCATTGTCGCTAGTATCAAGGCAGATACTCATTTTTGCTCATTTTAGTTAAAACAAAAACATATTCGCCCGTTCACCTCCCCAACCCGCAAGCCTACCATTTTATGACTACATCAAAACACATGGCCGCCTAGTATAATATAATGTTGTCGTTCCCATGTGTAATATCATAATGATGACGATAGTGATGGAGAGAACGGCAAACTCAGCAAAGTTCAATACCAATTGCCTCAGCGATTTAGTTGGGCTGCGTGATGTACTTGATATTGATATGAATCACACACATAATACATGTTTCAACGTATAAATAATATTCGTGCGTCCTCGTTAATAATCGTGAGTACTCGTTTGACAGAGTGCATGTTAATAACAAAAGAAAAAGTAGAAGGGGTACGTTCTAAAACTCCATGAAAATATTTAATTTTCAAAATGGCTTTTCATACATTTACAATTCAATCCACATGAAAATAACAAAAAATTAATATATTCTTCATGTGTAATGTTTGGTAATGTTATTTTAAATATTTTAAAAGATTCAATATCCCTTTTTTAAATTGATTTTTGACTTTTGGAACACATTCAAGGTAGCGCCATTGAGTTGAAAATTGAACAGCAATTATACCAAATTTACCCCGTCCGCTCAATAGAATAACCAATCAACATGTGGCGCTACCCTACGGTATCATTACATTTAGCAAACAGCATCCACCCAAATTTGGCTGATCTGCGGATTCGTTGCGTTTAGGTGTATCAGTTTGTTTCGTATATACACCACGGTTTGTTTCCGTTTGTTATAATAATATTAATATACGATATTAAAAAGCCTTTTTACGCGACATTTTAAGGCACCAAAATATAATTCTGCAAGTGTTATTTATTATTATTTATTATTACATATAAATATATGTATATATATCGCTATATTATGTATAAATATGTATATATATATTTAATGTAACATCAGTGGCATTTATAAAAAATTATTATCATTATTATTGTTTATTTATTAAATTGTTAAAATAATTATTGAATTATTTAGTTAGTTGGTTAGTTTATTATTTAATTTATATTTTTTTGGAGTATTGTTTCGATTGATATAAAAAAAAAAAATATTCCTCATTTTGACAATGTCATTAATATTGTTATTATTATTATTATTAATTTTTATTGTTGCCAAGAGCATTTTTTTTTTTTTATAATAATCTCAAGTGTAGAATAATTTGAAAAAAAGTGTTGAAAACATATATATTGTATACCATCAGCTCTTTCATCATATATATATGATTATTATATATATGTATACATACAATAGCACCAGTGACAATCATAAGAAATGTAACCGTGTCGTGACGTCACACACGGGCTAATCAAGTGCACACACGTACGCTACGCCGACACAGGAAAGAGCTAAGACACTGTGCGCCCGCGTGAACACACACATATTAATCTTATTTTTTTTTTTTTTTTTTTTTTTNTTTTTTTAATTTTTTCTTTCGTTTCATTTTTTTTTTTATATATATATACCAAACTTCTTTTTTGATAGGCAGACAACACTCGTGCGTTAATAACAGGACCAATATATTTTTTGGATTTATTTTTGGAGTATTTTTTTTGGAAAAAAATTATTTTAATGTTATTATATTAGCTAAAAATGAAAAGTAATTGTTTTAATATTTTTTAGTAATGTTGATTTGAATCATTGTTTTAAGTACAGTTTGTCTGAGGCTCAGGTAAAACTGCCATCAATCAAAATTTTAGGATTTTATTTTTACTGTGAATGTCGATTTAAATTTCATTTCAATTTTTGAGTTAACTTTTTTTTTTAACTATGTAAAATGTCTATGTATATTATGAATATTTAATTTGTAATATATATATTACATATGAATAGTAAATTAATGTATCTACTATTGATTTATTTAGTTGAAATATTAAGCAGGTTAAATTCAAGAAACAAGCTATAACCACGGGATAAAAAAAATTTAATTAATTCTTCTAAAATGTGGCTTGTTTTATACTAAATAATAATAATAATAGAATTTTTTTTTTTTAGAGTTTGTAAATAAATAATTAAAAATAATATAAATTTGTGTCAGGCAATTTGTCGTTTTTTTTTTTTAAATTATTTTTTTTTTGTTTGTGTTTTTTAATCTATGTAAACCAGTGAGAAAAAAATATTTTAATTTACCATCGTCAATAATAATCAATCCATAAATGTTATTCCCAGAAATTGAGATAAAAAAAAAAAAAAAAACCAATTTATT
>MKYW01000016.1:1549144-1570768 GCA_015776835.1 Aphidius ervi | reverse complement strand
ACTATGACATCAGTTTAAAGAAAAAAAAAAAAAAAAAAAAAAAGTTAAAGGGACCTTGGCCCGGATATAATATCTCTCTCGATGAATTTTGTTGTAGTTTGTGTTTGCTACTATAGTTGTTTTATTTTTTCCCTCTTTAATTTTTTTTTTTTAATTTTAAATTCATCAAAAAATATCATCATGCTTAATAAAAATTAACAAATATATAATTTTATTACATCTAAATTTCCCTCTAAAATTCAAATTAAATTAAATCTTTTAAATTTTTTTTTTTTTAATTTACCAAACGTCAAATATAATTTGGAAAATAATTAATGAAATAATAGATTAACGATGCTGCTGGTACATTTAAAATATATAAAAAAAAAAAAAAAAAAACAACACGTAATATTATGTTGGTGTATATATTCGTGGCAGTGTTGCTTGGTTGATTGCGGTGTTGTCATTTTACCTCTCGTTTGGCACTAGGCAACAGCATACAGCCTTATAGTAATAATAATAATAATAATAAGAGAGACAGTCCACCGATGTAATACTGTGCCTGTTGCTGCTGCTGCTGCTCTTGCTGTCGATCTGACGGTGGAAAAATAACGTTGCCTTGGCTTTCTTTCGCTTTGCGCGAGAGCGCCCTGACCGCGTTCCATCCATACATACACTGTTGTTGTTATTATTATTATTATTTGTAGTAGTAGTATTATGTATTTTAATAGTTGTTTGCAATTATTACCAAAGTTCATATGTAATTACTAATAATTTTTTTTCTTTTTTTCTTTCACTATTATCAAAGATGACATTTTTTTTTAACATAAATTATAAATTACATGTATTAATAACTTTAGTATTTATTGATTATTTTTTTTTTTTTTTTTTTTTCANTTTTTTTTTTTTTGTATTATTATCCATGTTTGGGGTAAATGATTTATTTATTTATTTGTTTATTTAACTATCTATTGAAATATCAAACAATAGACTAAACAATTGTCGAGTTTTTTGAATATACAAGAGAAAATAAATAAAAAATTTGTTGATAGTTGCTACATCAATGAAATCAATTAGTAAATTTAATTATTTTGACATTATTAAAAAAAAATTGTAGTATTTATAATGAGGTAAATAATTTTGTGGGGGGATATTTATTAGAAATTTAAGTATGCTGTTACATGACTTTGAAAAAAAAATTATTTCATCGACTTTAAATACAAATGTCAATAGCACATTGTTTACTTTAAAAAAAACATTATTTTTTATATAATAATATTTTTTTTTTTTTTGTTATAGTTAATGGAGCTATAAATTTAAGTAATTTTTTAAAAATATTTATTATTAATTTACCAAGATAGTTATCAACTGTGAAAGTAGACTTGATTTTAACTTGAAATATTTTTTCAAAAATCTTAAAATTTTGGAAGCTTAATGTTTATTTATCTAACGTCAAATGATTTCATATAGCTTCACGTAACTTGATGCATAAAAATCGTCATCAGTATTTCCATTAATTTAAATACTGTCAGGAACTCATGAAATTTTTATTTCTAGAAATATTTAAAAAAAAAACTAAATATTCGTTTACGTAAAGTAAGCTGGGAAGGTCGGTTACAATATTATTTTTGTTGAGACAGCAGCAGCAGCAGCAGCAGCAGTGTAGCGTAATATTTTAATCATATGATATTTGTATGGATGAAAAAAAAAATATATATATATTGCTATTATCAAGTTTGATACAAAAATTAATCGATTACATAAATGTAATAAAGACGCCATAAAAAAATTCGATAACAAAGAGAAATCGAGAAACAAATTTTATTGTTTTAAATAAAAAAATTAAACAGACAAAAGACGAGCTTATGTAAATGATGTTTTGCTTAAAAATTGTTATTTTTAATTATCAAGACACTGAGAGGTCTGTAAAAAAAAAAACTGGATTTTTTTTGAGTAAAAAAAACGTAAAATTCTCAACCCCTGTTGTAAAAATAACTCGATTGTTCTTACGTCCCGGAACTACGTTGTTTGCTCGTGAATATATAAAAACTTTTAAACAAAATTTTCACGGACAAATTCTCTTACTAACGTAGAGTCAATAATTTTTCATCATCGCAAATTCCACTTCAAATCTTGGCTTAATTCTGTTAATGTAAGTTTGTTGAGTGACAAGCCAGGCAGACAAATGGAAGGTCAATACATAACAGAGAATCGACATTTAATATTTTTTTAAAAAAATATTGAAACAGCTGTATTCAATTAGCGAAAAAAAAGAAAAAATTTAAGGTAGTGTTTCTGTAGAATTTGGAAGAAAATGTTTAAACTTCAACGCATTGTAGATTAAATTAAAAAATGAGTTATTTCTTAAATTTTTTTTCTTGGTACTGTATCCAGCTAATCCGAGCAAATAGCTGGTTTCGTTGAAAAACCATCGCCTGTGCGATTCATTTGTGTGTGATCTATATAAATGAGATTTTTTATTTTGACCCTTCAGTATATTTTTCAAAAGAAAGACTATACAAATCTTAAATTTGGAGCGGATGCTCTTACGGCTGCTCTACGATTGCGCATTAGAATTCCTTGCATCACAAATGCCCTACCCCTACTCTTTATTTTTTTTTCATATATCTGCTCCAATTTGGTGATGGAACACCTGCCTTCAACCTGTTTCATATTTACAATCAGATGGCTTCGATATACTTCCAGAATTTTGCCTTTTCGCAGCCCAATATTTTTACAACGTATGCTTCCACTGTGCCATGATTACATTTCATCGAACCAATCATAGTTTTGGTAATTCTTCTGCGAATTTATGATCTTGGTGATGCTCTTGAGCAATTATATTCTAAATCCAGTAGTATCCTTTTTTTGCGCTTAGAGAAATTCCTTAAAAAAATCAGCTGTCTTTAACATTAGAGCCATGTTTTATAAATTTCTTCAAGCTGTCATTATAATTTATTGAAATACCTATTTATTGATTATTTTGGCATTGAGGATAATTTACTGTTGAGTTATCGAAAAATTTGTTGGAAATTTTTTATCGTGTTAAATAAAGTAATCTTACATTTTAGCTCAATTTCACATTGCCTCACAAAATTGACTTAGCAATATTTCTTTAAAAACTATGAAAAATTATTAATTAGAAAAATAATAAATAGCTCTTGATGGGAATCGAACCTACTATTATTATTTTCCTGGAAAACTTTATTAATCACTTGTGGCTAGACGAAAATACTTGAAATATTTGAAACTGCTTTATCATTTACAATAATTCCATGAAAATTATCTATGTCTATTTGATTTGCACATGAATACATGGCTATTACCTTATATTAACTTCAATTCATCGCTCAAATCAGAGTCTTCTTATCCTTGAGAGTAATGAATATATTATATTTAATATACCTACGTAATTTACAATCGCCTAAAAAAAGTTTTTCAATCAAGACAATATACGAAAAAGTAAAATGTTTATTCTTTTTGTTCTCTCCATTGCGTCATAACGTCGCCTGCGTAACAATCAATGGCAATATATGGATCCGACTTTGTGTGCAGGGTTTAGGCAACAAGGTATAGTCTCTACATGTCCGTGGGTCAATATGGCGCATCGCATGTAACTTTTTATCGTTAAATCTTATCAGTGAAAATTTTATTCTTTACTATCATTACTTTACTATTGATAATTTTTTTTACTACAATTTTAAATTTTGTTATAGTAGTTACATAAGTGTAGTTTAAATTTTGGCCACTAGAGGACATGGTAAATAGGTCAAATTATTATAACAACAACTACGTAATATTATCATCAATGTGACAAACAATTTATGTATCAAATAGCTCAATATTTGTTTACAATTATGTACAAAAATTAACTAACTTTAGTATAATTTTTTAGGGTTTTTTTTTTGTCTATTAGTAGTGAAAAATTATGATAATAAAGTAGCAGATGTTGAGCGTGCAGCGTCTGATCATGATCTTGATGGTATATAGTAATAGCTAGGTAGGTCAGATGGTTAATATAATTTTAAAAAACAAGAAACAAGGACATCCAAGCATTGTTCCATAAAAATATGATAATGAAAAAATAAAAAAATAGTTAGAAATAATTATAATAATGATGTGGTTGATCATAACTAGCTTAAAAAAGCAACACGTTACATGGTAAGCAGGCGCGGTACCTTTACTGACCTTGACCTCAGTCTTCCTCGGTTGACGCTCGTTACTTTTCGCAGACTGATCGATAATATAGTTTAGTTTTCTCACTCACTTTATCCATGGTATTCTTAACTATCTCTCTCTCTCTCTCTCTCTTTCTCATTCTTTATTTCGTTTTTTCACTCCTACAGTTTTATATATTTCTATAAAATTGGTTTGTTGACGCACCTATTCTATGTGCGCCGTCGTCACAACTTTCCTTCTCTTCTGTTCTCTCTTCTTCCATCAGCGCGTGTTTTGTTGTATCGATTTCGTCTTCTACCATGATATATTACTATGGTACAAAATATAAAAATATATTTATATATTATTTTGTCAAATTTACTTTTGAAAAATTTAAAATGTACCTTAGTAAATATTTAAAATTTTATTAAAGATAAAAAATAAAAAAAAAAAAAAACCATCAACATAAATTTTAGAAATTTTAAATATGATAATTGTTCTTTTGTATATAATTAAATATCACTTAAGGATATAATCTGTTATGGAATAAAAAAATATACATAATAGTTTTAAAAATAAAATTAAATCACGTACAAAATATGCCTACGCTAAACTTCCCAACATCAAAATGAAATTAACTGAGAAGCTGGCCAAACGTAGACATAAGTAGGTGCGCCATAAAGAGAACCTTCATCAAATGAAAGAAACCCTTTAATATTTTTTAACTCTCAAGTTAACTGAAAACTTATAGAAACAAATAAAATTAACAGTATTTCACTTGGTATTATCATTTCTTTTTGTTGAATATTGTAAAATACATCAAATGTTTTTTAAGCATAGCAAATTACCAAATTTTCATGCGGAAGTTTATCAGAATGAAAATATAATTCAAATTCAAATTTGGAATTTTTTTTTTTTTTGGGATTTGAGGATTATAATATTTTTCTTATGTCAATGGTTTGTTGATTTGAAAATATATTATATGCTTTTTTTTTCTGAGTTTACTACAGTCAGAAAATTTTCAAAAGATGAAGCTGAAGCTAGTGGCTGAGACTAGCAGCCGAGATGCGAACGCCCAGGAACGAAACGGTATGGGGCCCCGCGGGCTGTTCGAAATATTTTGAAGCAAACCTTTTCTCATTGTTTTTTTATTAATTTTTAATTAAGTTAAGCTAAAATTTCCATTAGAATGTTGGCATACCCTCATGGAATATTAATAAAAATCAATAGAAGTTTTTTTTGAAAAAAGTGATATAATTTTCAGATTTTTATCGTAAAAAAAAATTGTAATTCAAAACGGCCTTATGTGGGGCCCTGCACCGTTTCGTTTCTGTGCGCTGCTAGTCTCACGTGCTAGCTTTAGAAGATTCCAATTCATCACTTTTTAAATATTAACAGGAAAAATGCTTGAGCAATTTTTATCAGTTTATTAATTATTATTCCCTCGAATAAAAATAAATCAATACTTATTTATTATGTAATAAAATAAAACGACAAATACCCAAACTCAATAAAGTCGCAAATAATTTATCTTTTAATAAGTTTGGTAATCGTTTTATTTTATCACACCTTGTTTATCATTGAAATTATCTTATAATGAACTTTCATCTGATGAATTATTTAGATTCAATAATCAAAACGAGCTTTCAATTATTCAAAATTTTGCAAGTAATTAACATTGGCTCTTATTTAATTTTCAACAATTTTCTTCATACAGATAAAATGCTTTCTCTGCTTGGAAAAAAACATAAGAATATAAATCAAGATTAAATCTAACGAAATGGAAAATTTATCTCCATGTCACTCTTATCATTCGACAGTAATTAATTAAACTTGAACATAATTTGAAATATGACAACATCGCATATTTACATGACAATCGGTGAGCATTGATACCAACACAAACAAAGATCCACCGAGTGTCAAAAAACTGAGCGGTGTTGCCACAGTAACCAGGCAGATGTGACGTAAAAGTTGGATCTCTTACAGCTTTGATTATACAATTTTTTTAATGAGAAAAAAATTGATTAAGTTCTAAAAAAAAAACTACTGTTCATTGATAAATCATACATGGGACAACTAGATAACCATCACCCATATTAATAAAAAAATAATCACTCATTTGAATTTTCAAACTCAATTTGTCGGTCAACTCGTGGATGAATTATAAATAAATCAAACAAATACTCTCACCTTACCAAAAACCTTCACTTTCAAAAATCTTCTATGCAAAAAGCCAAATAAAAATCAAACACTTGTCCTATTTTGAAACCAGAAGAATGCCAGAAAAAAATGACCCAAATACAAGGAAGGTTATTCAATTTAATCTGGAATGCCTCATATATATGCAGTGAATGATTATGACTTTGTTACGTTTGTGTAAAATTTATTGTGTGTGTGTTCATTGTCATTACTTATTATAATTATTATAAAAGAACAAGCTAAAAGTATTTTATTATATCTTTGACTGATAAAAAAATTGAGGCCACTTTGACTTTTTATTGGGATAATATTTTGACAAAATCATAAATATAATATACAATTTATTATTCATCCTTTTGTTGTTATTTATTAATTATTTTTAAATTAATATTATAATTTTTTAATAATTTAGAAGTGTCCTTGAATTAAAAAATAAATAAAAATTTGATTATATTAAAATAAAAAATATATATTCTATTATATATTTAACAACAAGACTAATTTATCTGGGACAATTTTTTTCTAGGACAGTTGTTAAAAAAGACACGTGTTAAATGCCAGTAAAGTTTTCGTGTTTTTTTTTTTTTTTTTTTTTTTTTTTTTTTGATACTCGTATGTTTNTATTGAGCAAGTGCGATAACCAACCACCATGAAAAATAAAATGAAAAAATTCTATTACAAACTAGATTAAGTTACAGAAAAAAGAAAAAAAAAATTATGTTAAATAAATAATATGTATTAGAATAAATAGAAATTTTTTGGAATAATAAATAAATATTTATTTTGTTTTTTTTTTGTTTATAGGCCTGGCCCTGGGGACTTGCAAGACCCATTGTGGGTTAAAATGAACGCAATCACTGGAGGTACTACCAAGAAGAGAAAGAAATCAGATGCAAAGCCACAGTCACAACTGTAAGACAAATTAATTATTAATATAATAATTGTTATTACTAATTAATAATTAATTTAATAATTAATAATTAATTTTTTTTTATCAGTAACAAGTGCCTTAATGAAAAACGACGACGAACACAGGAAAATTTATACATCGATGAACTTGCCGAGCTGATTTCCGCAACAGAGATGAGCTCTGGCAAAACTGACAAATGCCAAATTCTCCAGAGAACAGTTGATCAGGTGAATAAATTATTTCAATATATAAAATCATTAATTATCAATATTTTTTTTGTTAATGATACAAGTGAAAACGTCAATGTCTTTTAAGATTGAATGATTGAAAGAATTAAAAATTTTTTGTAAAATAAGATGTTAAAAAAGATCTGCATAAAATTTTTTTTTTATTGATTTAACACAAGACTTAAACGTCATCTAGATACACAAAGCAAATGTTTAAAAAATTATTTACACAAATTATGTATCGAATAAATATTATCAAATATTAAAATATATTTTCATATGTTGAATGAAAAATTAATTAAAAAGAAACGTATTAACATTTCAAGTGATGAAAAGAAAAAAAAATTTATTGTGACGTTGAAATTTCGAAAATGTAATTTTATGTTGAAATATTGGTACAAGTGGCAATTGTTAAGCTAACTTTTTAAAATGTAACTTTTTTAGTGTAATAATTTTAAATGGAAAAAAAAAAAAAGAATTAATTTAGTTGGAGGAATTAATTTTGTTGATGAAACTATTTGACAAAATTAATTGCAATAATATTAGGATATAATGATGTGTTGATGTCTTTTGTTGAGCTTAAAAAATATTATGTCTTTATGTATGACAGTGTAGACTTGCTGCATACGTTTAAGCGAGTACTGAGCGAGAAAATCCCGAGAAAGAGAGAGATGAGACTACCGTAAAATTCTTGACTAACGAACACGACAAGCTAAAAGATAATAATGTTTGATCTAACACATTGATATGTCAAATATTTCTAGATACTCATCTACCTCTCTAGGCCTTAAAAATTTTATATTTTTTCAAAACGAAATCGAGATGAAACTGTCTTATTAATGATCAAGTCCAAAAAAAAATATATAATATTTTTATCATTATTAGTACGAACCTGATTTATAACTCGATATTCAATACGTAATAAGAGTACTTAATTTTAAAAAATAATATCCATACTAAGCAGTCCATCTTTAATCAGAACAGCCTTTATTTTTTTTTATTTTTTTATTTATTTTCATTGGTTAAAAGTATGCCAGAAATTCTAGCTGAGTCAAGTGATTGTAAAAAAAATTCGAAACATTTTTTTAAATTTAATTTTAATTCACAATATTAATTAATAATCGTACAATAAATTTTTTAATATTAAATATTTATTAAAGCTTTTTTATTTGAGAAGAAAATTGATATTATTTTAAAATTTTTTATGATATTCATTGAAATTGAAAGTTATAAAACTGAAAATAAAATTGAAACGAAAATCATAATACGAGTTTTGTCTTAATTTATGTTTCGAATACACTCATAGCCACAAGAAATGAGACAGGATTAGTAGAATAAATAAAAATGTAAATAATTTAATAGCATACCACCAATATGGCTATTTTAAAAATTTATTATACAATTTATAAAATAATTTAAAGCCATCAAAATTCTAATACATAAGAAATATTTTTAGCTGAATATTTTGTTATTTTTTTTTTCTTGAATAATTACATATTATAATCGTTTCAAATTACTTATTTGTATTTTTTATTGAAGTACTAATCTCAAAAGAAAAACAAGCTCTTTTATGTAATAAAAAAAAAATGTTTATACTTGCTATGATAGCTAATTGAAGATAGAATTTATTGATACTGTTTCTATTACATCAAAAATATCAGTATTATGTCTATATAAAATCTGCATATAAATAGTGAGTCTACTTTAGTTCTTACTTATTGCTCGACACGAATAAGTGTTTCATTATTGCTTTTTCTTTCACTGGATCTTCTCTGTGTCTCTCAAAATTTTTCGAACTTTGTTGAATTTGAATAGTGGTTTTACTGGTTAGATTACTTATGAGTGTTCAGAAATTGTTTTCGATACCTTTTTACCAACAAATGTATGTATAGTTATAAGAATACTTGAGAATATGTAAATAAAAAAAAAAATTAAATATTATTTACAAACATCAATCATTTTCAGACAATGAAATGAAAAAGTTTTTTTCATATTCCAAGTAAATAAACGATAGACAGTTTGTCCAGTTTTATATAAAATAATGGCTTGAATAAAACTCAACTAGTTTAAAAGTATAAATATTAAATCACCACTGGATTTAATACTCACGTTGTGAAAGAGTGTTTCAATTTTTTCCAAGCATTCAGTGGATTTCATTTAGTAGTTTGTTTTTTTTTGTATTATAAAAGATAAAAATGCCATGTTTCATTTGTTAAACATGTAAGCCTAGATTAATAATTTTATTGTTAACTTGGATAAAATTATTTGCCAAATTTTAAAACATATAATTTATGTAAAATGTTATTATTTCAGATTCGCCATATAAGACAACAAGAGAGTAACACTAGTAGTAGCAGTCATGCTGTTCAACAAGGCGAAGTTTCATCTTCTAATCCTAGCATATTATCAAATGATCAAGTTGGCCCAATTTTACTCGAGGTATATATTAAAATTAATGAAAACCAAATGAAATAATGATGATTTTGTTTTTAATAAAAATATAAAAAAAAACATAAAATTTCAGGCACTGGATGGTTTCTTGTTCGTTGTAAACGCTGAGGGTCGTATTGAATATGTTACTGATAATATAAGCCAGTATCTAAATTATACCAAAGATGATGTACTTGGTAATTCAATATACAATATAATGCATCATGGTGATCATCAAATATTTTTACCAAATGTATTGCCCATGCCAATAGGTATTTATAATTTATTATCTATATATAATAATAAATGATTCATTTAATTAAAATATATTTTATTATTAATTTTTTAGCATGGCAGAATGTTAGTGAGCCACAATTGCCAACACGTAATCGTACATTTAATTGTCGTTTTTTGGTTAAACCACCAGATGACAAGGACGAAACTATGGAAGAAAAACAACAACGAGTATCAAAATATGAAACAATGCAAATATGTTCAGCTTTACTTCCAAATAGTAACAATAATAATACTAATAACAGTAGTAATAGTGTTAATAATGCTAATGATCGTTTAGAAAGTGTTGATGTATCATCTGAATCATCAGATATTGGTCCATGTATAATGTGTGTTGCAAGAAGAATACCAATTAATGAAAAACCAATAAATACAGCAACAATACAACAATTTACTGTTAAATTAGATACAACTGGTAGAATAATTAATGTTGATACAAGTTGGTTTTCAAGTTCTTACTCAAAGCATCTTAATAAAACAGAAATTATTGGTAAAACAATACATGAATTATGTCATCCACATGATCTTGTTAAAGTTATTGCTCATTTAAAAGAAATACTTCATAATGGTGAAGGTAAAAGTGATTTATATAGACTACGAATAAGTGCTGATAAATATCTTAACGTTCAAACAAAGTCAAAATTATTTAAAGCAAATGTTATGAATGGTCATGAAAGTGATTTTATGATGTCAACATATTCAATTATTGAAGAGAGTGACTCAATGCCTATTGAAGGTAGTCAACTTTCCAACAATAATAACAAATTGTGCTCAGGACATTCTGGTAATAATTGTGTTAATAATAGTATTAATAACGGTCATAATAATAATAATAATAATAATAACAATAATAATAATAATATTAATAACAATGTGGGTGGTCCATTTATGTCTGTGGTACATGTGAACGGTCAAGTGAATAATAGTTTAAATACACGTGGATTATTATCAAGTAACAATAGTAGTAGTAGTAGTAGTAGTAGTACTAGTAATAATAATAATATAAGTACAAGTAGTGGACAACAACAATATAATACAAGTGATGAGTGTAATAATTCAACAACTACAACAACAACAGCAACAACTACAACTACTACAACAACAACAACACAAAATAGTAATCCATTTCAACAATATACAAATAGTGTTGATTTGGAATATGAATTATTTCCAAATTCATCATGGGATTTAGATAGTAATAGTGGTTGTGGACCAATTGATAGACCGGAGTCAAGAAATACAATAAATTCACGACCACCTTCACAGCCAGATCCAACATTATCACCGTGTCCGCCTCAGTCAGGTTATACATCAAATACAACAATGACTGCTGGTGTTAATGCAACTTCTGCTGCTGCTTCAATGCATTGTAATCCATCCCAAGCATACAGTCCAAACTCAATGAGTGTCAGTCATTCATATGGCAATACATTTCCCTTTAGCCCAATTCAAGAATCATCATCATCATCCTCATCATCCTCATCATCATTATTAGCAAATATCATTGGAGTTGATAATAATAGTAAAGATAAAACAATTGTAACATTACCACCACCACCAACACCACCACTATTAACAACAGCAGCAGCAGCAGCAACAACTACAACAACAACATCATCAACGATAAATGTTGTATCAAATTCAAAAAAAATTGTTAATACAGCTTTACCGACATCTGAAAAATCTTCAATGTCTCCAGTAACACTTGCCATGTCTTCAACTACTGGACCAATTACGACTACAGCATCTACATCATCGTCATCTCCATCATCATCTACAACATCGTCGTCAATTTCATTGTTATCATCAACATTATCAACGACGACAACAACGACGACGACGACGGCGACGACATCATCTTCATCAACGGTGGCGTTGTCACCATCATCAACAGGAACAGTAACGACAATGACAACAACACAAGCTAATAATTTATTAATAACTTCTGAATCAACACAAAATAACTCATGTACAACTGGTAGTAGTAGTAGTAGTGGTAGTGATTCTGGTAGACTCAGAAATTTATTGACAAAAGGTGTTAGTGCAAGTAGTGATGATACTCAAGATATTACCGATGATAATACTGCCCAAAATGAAAATAGAATATTAAAAAATTTATTAAATCAACAAGATGATGATGATTATCATCATCATGCAGAACATAATTCATCAAAGTCACGTTCCAATTCAAGTATTCCATCAAAATCAGAACATTCAAAATCATCACTTGGCAACAATATGCTATTACAAGTAAGTTATAAATTATAAATTAACATTTTAAATTTTAACATTTAATAATAATTTTTTTTTTAATTATAGTTATTAAATGAAAAAAATAATGAAGATGATGATACTCGAGCTGGCATGAAAAAACAAAATGAACTGTTGCAACAATTACTTAAAGATCCAGATGATGAGAGAAAACAAATGTCTGATTTACATTTACGTGATGGTGATTCATTGCTTAGAAGTCTTGGTTTTCCTAGTACGAGTTTATCACCATTACATCCAAATAATTATGATCATAGTAACCATACTGGATTATTATCATCACAAAGTAGTGGTGGTGGTCAAAAAAGGCCTGGTGCTGATGGTGATATAAATATGACAATTAAACGACAAATGGATGGTTCACATCAAGTATCATCATCAGGCAACAATAACATTAATAACATTAATAACATTAATAATAGTAATAACAATAATAATAATTCAACAAGTAAACTTTGGGAAAAAAATAGAATGTTAGCATCATTGCTTGCAAAACAACCGTCTCAACCAACGATAATTCCACCAATACCAGCATCTGTGATATCGGCAACTCCACAGGTATGCAATCTTTTTATAAATAAATTGATTTAATTTAAATATAATTATTTTTTATTATTATTATTGTTGTTTATATTATTAGGACAAGTTGCCAAATGTTGCTGATCGGTTGAAACAGCAAAAGCAACAACAACATTTACAACTTCGAAAACAGCAGCTACTGCAACAACAACAACAACAGCAGCAACAACAACAGCAGCAGCAGCAGCAACAACAGCAGCAACAACAACAGCAGCAACAACAGCAACAACAGCAACAACAGCAACAGCAGCAGCAACAACAGCAAGAACAACAACAACACCAACAACAACAACAACAGCAGCAGCAACAACAACAACAACAACATTCAGGAGTCTTGCAAGTTGCTGGTAGTACTGCACCAACAATTTCAACATCAGCACGTGCATTATTACAAAATCAATCGAAACAACTACCTCGCCAATCAGCCAATATCTACCTCAATCAAATGCTAAGTCATGTAAGTTTATTATTATTAATAATAAAACATTTATTTTCATTATTTGATATTAATTAATATTATTTTTAGGAACGACTTCAGTTGAGTCAAATGGATTCAGAATTTGCCAGTAGTGGTGATTATCATGGATCTAATAACACTAATGATACAATACATTCTCATACGTGGGACAATTTATTGTCTGATCAGGATCCAATAAGTGATGATATATTGGATCTTGTTATGGATTTTATACCAGATCAAATTATTGCTGATTTATCAACAACTGTTAATTTAATGGGTGTCATTGAGACACATCAAAATAATCCAATGAATGAAAAAATTGCTAAAATAAATGCCATACAAAAATCACTTATGTCATGTGAAACAGCTGTTAATCCAACAACTTCCACTATAACAATGTCAACAACACCACCGGCATACTCAACAGCAGTAATATAATTTTATTTATTATTTTTATTTATTTATCTATATTATTTTAATTTTAAAAATCAATAATTTATTACAGTTGGCTGGATCGTCATCATCGGTGACGACTACTCATAATTATCAGCCACCTCCAATGTATCAACAACAAACAAGAGCTAGATTTACAGCAGCCCAAGCTAGTATAAGACAAGCAACTTCACAATTATACAATCAACGACGTAATAATCATATACATACGCAACAACAACAGCAACAATTAAAACAACGATTGCTTCAACAACAACAACAGCAACAATTATTAATACCATCAAATGCTACAGCTATTGATCAAATAACAGCAGGCATTCATAATATTGATAATTTATTAAATAATACTGTTGCACCAAATGTTACATTACAGGTAAATTAATTTATATATTTTTTATGGAATGTACAAATGAATGAACTGAAATATATCTTTACTTTTTTTTTTTTTAAAGCGGAGATATTTTTAGCTATCTAGTCTATAAATTTCTTACTTTTATTTTTGAATTGTTTATTAATTTTGTACGACATAAATCTAGCTAAAATTATTTAATAACTTTAGAGCAAGTACAAACAAATATTTTATTATTTTTGGAAATAAAAATTAAATGGTTGTAAAGAGAGATAAATTTTTTTAAAAAAGTTTAAGAGATATGCTCTTGCTGATCTTTAGTATTTAATGAAAGTCAAATTAAGTAATAAATTTTATCGTTTATCTGACTGCTTTTAATGCGTAATGTCATGAGATACGGTATGAGGAAAAAAAAAGGATTATAATAATTATTATCCTCCTCGACATTGTTTCTTATCGGAATATTAAAAATTTTAATTTACAAAAAAAGATTACAAGCAGTAATTAGTGTTAAACTATTTTTAAATCTTATTTAAATTAATTTACAGCGATCGAGTGTTGTACCAGATGCACAAATGTCACCAGGATATGGAAGCTCCGTCCAATTAACAAATACAAACCGCCTTTCCCACTCTTTTCCTCATCCGTCAACAATGCAGCAACAGTAAGAAACAATTTTTTTTTTTTCAAAATCTATTAACTTTTAATAATTACATTATTTATTTATTAATTAATTAATTTATATTACAATAAACAAAAACAGTGGACAACCAGTATCAGGATCAGCAGCAACAGCAAGATTATCACCTCATTCACCAGCTGCAATGCTGTCATATTCCCATTCTCAGCCATTATCACCCAGAATTAATCAAGTATGATTTATAATAATAATAATTACTACATTATAAATATAATAATAAAAATATTTAATTATTATTATTTGTTTCTTTTATCATTAATTTAGGGTGGTAACTATGGGAATAGCCCTCGAATGTTTAATGTTAATCAGGCACGTGGACAACAACAACAGCAACAACAACAACAACAATCATCAAATCAACAGTTACAACAAAGATCAATGCCATCACCTGGTACAACAATACAAGCAGCAAGACAATCATTTCCTGCTGCTGATGCATTTCCTCCACCTGTATCACCAACAGCAACACAATTTACACCAGTACCAAATAATCAACAACAAAATTCTACATCAACACAATTTACACCAGTACCAAATAATCAACAACAAAATTCTACATCAACACCGTATACTAGATTACAGCGAACACCATCAGCACCAACAACACCAACAACACAGTTGTCAGGTATTTCATTTATTATTACTTCTATTTATCAATCATCATCATCATTATTATTGTTTAAACAAAAAAAAAAATAGCCATTAGCCATTGAATACATCATATTTACCTGCATAATCAATTGTATATAATATTAATAATAATCATAATAATAATTTAAATGCAAATGCACATTTTGAACGAATTGTAACACCGCACGTAACCCCGCAATTATCTAATTACATCATATTCCCTCTCAGAGTGTATTGAGATAGTTTAGTTTTTTTTTTTCTTTTTTTTTTTTTNTTTTTTTTTTTTTTTTAAATGTTTTTTATTATATTTAAATGAAAAAATTTGTTACAGGTGGAGTAGGCTCACCTCGGCATTATCAACAAAATATTAAGAAAGAACAGCAACAACAACAACAAGCTCTTCTTTCACCTAGTCATTCACGTGGAGGTCCAACAATACCCACACTTAATCACCATCGTCATCATCACCATCACCACCATCATCATCATCAGCAGCAACAGCAACAACAGCATCCGGGACAACACAATTTACCAAACAATGATCATTACACAAATCAACAACAACAACAACAACATTCTTCCATGATTTATTGTAATTCTGGTGGTAATGTTAGCACAACACCAGACATACATCGAAACAATACATTTTGTTATGATCAAAATACTGTACCTGTTTATTCATCTGGACCTGAGGACAATAACAGGTCCATGTCATCTAGTAATCATAACAGTCATCAAATGGGTGGTAAGTCATGTGACATTATGACGTCATGTGACGCTAAATCACATGTTAACATTCATATATTTACCCAAAAAATAATTATTTAATTTATATTGCTGATTCACAATGAGTCACTTTTGGGTTTCGGTTTCTATTGAAAATATTTTTCGGATTAGTTTCGTAATACTCTGGTTTTTTTATCAGGGTTGTTATTTGTCAAAAGTAAAAACATAATTATATATCGTCGGTGTAGAATTATCAAAGCGACCAAAAAAAAAAAAAAATCTTATAAAATTAAAAAAACGTAACTCTAAATTTATCTGATAATTTTTTTTATCAATAATTAAAATCGATCGAGTCAGATGCATAAATAATTGGAGAAATAAAATTTCCCCATAGTGAGAATCGAACCCACGATCGGTGATTTCCTGCGTATTTGTGAGATGGCTTCTTGTTAATAACAAAAAAACATAACTGCTGTATTTGCACTCTCATAATTTTAATTTATGCAACTTTTTTAATTATAATTTTTTTAAACGTTACAAATTGGTTGAAAAAATAAATTGGAATATTAATTCGGAGATACGCTTTTTTGATTTTAAAAAATATTGTTTTTTTTTTTCGTTTTATATAAACCGTTATTAAAATCCGAAAAAAAAAAAAATTAGCACAATCGGTAAGGGTAATTATTTTGAGTGTTCAATTCGACGTGGAATTACCAATATATTATATAAATATATATTAGAGTGGTGCTTAAAAATATCAGCTTAAAACTCCCATAAAAACACTTACTAAATATTATTCAAAAAATAAATACTTGTAATTATTTTTCTATATAAAATACTTGATAACATTAACAATATTTTTGTCCCTTAATGTTAGTCAATCTTAAATTTCTAATAAATAAATTTTTTTTTAATTTTCCATTAATTTTTTTAATTTTTAAATATTGTACAAAATACATTGATCTCTATCAGCCATAATTATTTCAAAGGTTTCAAAGCTGTCTAGACAAATAACTAAAATATCAAAGTCAGTAACTTTTTTTTTTTTTTACCTTCCTATATCTAACACAGTGGAAAAAAAAAATATTACAGATAAAATATTTTATTATCTTTGGTAAAACAATTAAAATACTTTATTACCATTCATTATTTTTATTAAAAATTTTTTCTATTCCATTTAAAAATTGAAATAAAAAATGTGTTTAAACGCCACTCAAATTATATCTATATAATAGAAATATTTATTATTTTTTTTTCAATCGAAACACAAGCAATCGTCATTTTTATTTTGATTAATTTGATAATTTTAATTGGGAATAATTTATTATTATAATTTAATTTTTGTTTCTTAAATATTTATATTATTCATATATTGTCGCATGAAGCTTTTTTATTTTGTGTTTTTATTTTATTTTCATCATGAATCAATCAACCACACAACATTCAACTAATTCTCAGCTATTTTATGTGAATTACTATATTGTCTTTGTTTGTAAATAACCAATCATTATCATAACCAACTGATAATAAATTATTGTAAATCGATGCAATTATATTGTCAAGATTTGTAAGACTTATTTAAAAAANATTATATCAAATAATTGTAATAATAAAAAAGAAAAAAAAAAATAATTTAAATATAGATGTGCTATTTGTCGTCGTCATCGTCATCATTTAAATCATTGCCACCATCAATCATGTTAATTATAAATAATATATAAAATATTAATATTAAGTTTATTCCAAAGCAACATGTTGTTATTATTTTTTTTTTTTTATAATAGCTTATTACAGCATAAAATAAAATAAACTAACAATGGCTTTTTTTTTTTTTAAATATATATCTTTAAAAATAATTAATAATGACTGTTTTTTTTTTTTCTTTGTTTTTCCATATGTTAGGTAGCAGTAGTGGAGGAATGACATCAGAGTATGTACGCCAAGAATTGAGAGCAGTTGTTGGAGCAAGAACACAACAAAGGGTGCCAAACATAAATATCCAAAATAATTTAATTGGCCAAGTACCACAGGATGAACTTGAAGCCCTTGGTTTGGCTTTTGATATTCCATCGACAGGTATTTATTTATTTATTTAAACAATATTATATTATCATAATTATCCTCAACATTTATTATTATTTTTACACAATGCATTATGGGATAAAGCCACCCTTCACTTTTTAAATTAATTTATATGAAAGAAAATTTTTTTTTTTAATAGTAAAATATCTATGACACAGTTGAAAAATAAAAAAACATGTAAATAATTAAATTAATCTATAAAAATTTGAATATTTTTAAAGTTTTTAAATGTCAAATTAATATTTGGCTTAAATGTTAAAGTATTATTGGTTTTTTTAAATTTAATTTGTTGAATTAATACAAAATGTTGATTTACTTTTAATAGAAAATTAACATTAAATATGTGTTAATTATTGAATTTTACATTTTTTTTTTTTAACTGTGTATATTACATAAATATATTTTAAATGAAATGTTATTACCCAAAATGAATAATAGTGTTGTTGCACGTTATTGCATTATACCAATTACCTAGAATAAATTTCTTACCATCACTATTGCAATTATTATAAATTAAAAAGCTATATTTAAAATAATATTTAAATACTTGTCCAATATATTATCCAACAATATTTGCAATAATAATAATTGTTACTTAAAAAAAAAAAAAACAAAGAAAATAAAAAAATAATGTATCTATACTGTGAAAAAGTATTACTTGAATTGTTATCTTTAAAAAATTTTTTATTATTAATATATGAGAAAGAGAATAAAAATATTTTAAATTGTGAGCAAAAAAAAAAAAAAATATATAAATAAAATAAATTATAAATACAGATATTGGTAAAACATGTATGTCCAAATTAGGTGAGGCTGTGATTAGTGATGGCCCTGCCAAGAGCTGGGCCATTGGGAGTGCTGGAAGCGCCCCCTCCTCCTCCTCCTCTTCCAGGGTAAGAAATCATCCCTCCGAAAATAATTAAATTTAAATTTTATTACGTATAAATTATCTTATTACTATTATTACTATTTTGTAATGCTCTGTACTATTTTTTCCCTCTGCTTGAATTTTTTTTTTTTTTTTAATTATTTTTTTAATATATTTTAAAAAAAGATAATACAACAAATAAAAATAATATTTTATTCTATTTATTGATATGCACGTTATACAATAATAGTTTTATTTTATTTATTTATTATTATTATTATTATAAATATAATGCTTAACATAATTATTATTGATATATAGTGCATGGTTTTCAACCGACAATTTAATTACATCTATATTATATTAAATATATTCAATTTTCAATTATTATTATTATTATTATTAATTTGTTGTGTGATGGAGTTGGGGTACTGTTGAATAATAATAACAATTTATATTTCCACAAAAATAGGAAAATTATGTATTACTTTTTTAATTAATTTTAATTTTTTAATTTTTTTTTTTTTCATAGGATAGTAATGCTTTTTCACAGTGTAGCATTAATTTTCTTTATGCTTTATTATTAAATTCTCTTTCTCTTTTGTTTTTATTTATTTATTTTTTTTATTTATTTCTACGTTAACAGTTTATATATTATAGTATAATATCCTTTGATGCATGTGTAATATTATATTTACTATTTTTTAAATTTTTCAATTATAAATTTGAGACTGTATTATTATTATGATGGTTTTTATCATTGGAATTGTTATTATTGGTTGAAAGAAGACAATGGTAACAACACTATCAATAACAAGTCTTTCCTGGTGAAAATAATTTCTTTAATTTATTCAATTTTTTTTTTTAAAGTCATGATAAAGCAGATTGAGTTGAAGAAAAACAGAGTAAATTGGAGAAAAATTAAAGAAAAATTTGTATTATTATTTTCTTAATTTAATCGGACAAAAAAAATGTAGTAAATTGGATAAATTACTTTCACCAAGATAGTTAAAAAATAAAATTTTAAAATCATGATCAAATGTCTATTGATCAATTAACAAAAAAAAAAAAAAGAAGAAAACAAAAAATTTACTGTTATTGCCCAGTATATTTTTGTTTAAATAACAATGGCTCTGCACCCATTTGTGTGTGAATATAAATAAATAATAAATAATTAAAATAAAAATTTAAATAATTGTAATATTTGTTGCAGAATACTATGGAGGAAACGGTGCGAGGTGATCAAAAATCATCGTTGCTCCAGAAATTATTGTCCGAGTGACTTTGAAATAGTTTTATTATTATTAAAAAATAGTACATATATAAATATATATTTGTAATATATTATTATTATTATTATTATTATTATTATTATATAATTTAATTTGAACGAATAATATAGCGTCAACCACAAATCTTACGTCTAAAATATTAATTAATGCGTTCCTCTCATACACCACAATGATAACAATACGAATAATGTTTTATCAACATTCACTGTGGACTAAAAAAATAATAGAGAAAGATAAATTAAATAAATAAACAACGATCATAATAAATTAACTCAATGACATATATATAATATTGTTGTTGCACTAAAAATAAAAATACAAAAAAAAAAAACAAACAAAACAAAACAAACGATAGAAATAATAATATTTTGGTTAATTCAGTGAATGATATAAAAAAAACTACGTAGGTACCTCATGGGTATAGATTACTGTACCACTGGCTGTTGAAACGATTAATTAAACAAATTAATAATAAAAATAAAAACAAAAAAAAAACGAAAAAAAAAAATAAAAATAATTTCCAATACCTGATAATTTAATAATAATTATCAATGATAAAATCATAATTATCATCATCCTCATTATCATCATTATCATTTTAAATTTCATCTTCATTATATGACTCATAATAATATGTGATTGACATAAATTTTATGTGTTTTACTTAATGATTTATTATTTTTTATTACTTCGGCATTATTATTAAAAATATATTATATATATATTTGTGATTGTAAGAATCTGCAACCAAAATGTGACAAAGAATAATTGTTGTTAATAATATGATTATTATTATTTTTATTATTATTATTAATATCGCTATTTTATTATTATTATTATTATTATTGTTATTGTTATATAAATAATTATATATTTGAATTATAAATGTAATTTATATGCATTATTTTATAGAAATAATTGCATGTACGCGTCAAAATTAAATATTATATATATTATAATTGGCATTAATAAATAAAAAAAAAAACTGTCATGTTGATGAATTTCTTTTTTTTT
>MKYW01000016.1:1511340-1522396 GCA_015776835.1 Aphidius ervi | reverse complement strand
TTTTTTTTTTTTTTTTTTTATTCTTTTTTTTTTTTTATATCAATTATCTCGCTTCTAACAACCAATATCAGCTCTTTTTTTTATTTATTTTTTATTTTTTCAATGCGATTGTTTCCTTTGTTTTTGTCTTAATTTACACTTTCATTTGCATCTTTTGATGTTTTTTTAATCAAAATTAACTCTATATATATATGTGTATGTGTATAATGAGCGGTTTTCAATAGAATTTGAGTGAGTCCTTGTTGCGGCAATTTGTCATTAAAATACAACAAATAAATTGACTTTTATTTATTTTTCTTTTTGTACTATTTTAAAAATTATATTGTCCTTAAATAAATGATTATTGTTTTATTGTTAGTGATTCCTCAGGGTACAAGCATCATTTAGCTCCAAAATAATTCCAAAAAGTTTTTCATTAAGTCAAGTTGTATAGACAAAACCCAAGCCGACTTGATTTTTTTTTTTTTTTTTCTTTTTCTTTTTTTTTTTTTTAATAAAAAACCAGTTTTTATTTGTTAATTAAATCAACTGAAGGTTAATATTTTTAAAAAATAAAAAAATAAAAAAAAAAAAGAACTTGTTACAAATAATTGGTGGCTAGCTTATTGTTATTTTCAAATGAATATTTAATTTTTTATTTATAAATATTTTTTATATTTATTTTTTTACAGAAAAAGGGTTCGTTCGTTGGGTCAGAGTGTTATACTAAATGTTTGCCTGCAGACAGTATGTCGACTCAGTCAGGGATAACGTCGAAGGGGGAGAAAGGAAAATCAAAATTTCAATCATTAGACATAAATAGTTTGTATCGTGTTAGTAGAGGTGAAACATTGGAACAACATCAACAAAAAAGTACATTACCACGTAAACATGGCATGCAAAGTTTGGGAAAGGTGCCATCGGCACGTCGGCCACCAGCAAATTTACCAAGTTTAAAAAGTGAATTTAATAATACTGATCCAGCTGTTTGTCTAGTACCAACCGGTGGTAGTGGCTGGGCAACAACAAAAGAAACAACAACATCAACAACAACTACAACAACAACAGATCCAGTTGTTCAATCAGATAATGTAATTATTAAAGAAAAAAAAAATAAAAACTTTAAATGTTAAATGATTGAAACCTTTAATTTATATTTTTCATTAGATTCAACAAAAATCCCATCAACAAAAATGTCCAACAACGCCAATTACAACACAAGAACCAACACTACCAACTCAACAACAAAATTCATCTGCAGATTGTGGAAACAAATCATCATGGAGTGCAATTATGACACGACCAGGAGAAGGTATTATTTATTTATATATATTTATTTATTTATAAGAGAAAAAAAAAAAAAAAAAAAGAAAAAAATATGAAACAGTTTACATACTTCTTGTGGATGTGGGTCGGTTAAAATATATCAGGTAAATAAAGCGAAAAAACAATTAGTCGCGAATATGTACAAATAATTGATAGGTGTGTCAACTGCTATTGGTTATGCAGGACACGTAGGGAGAGGACTGAGTTTTCTTGCTCATCAATCACCTCAATTTCAACACGAGTTTCCAATATTAAGTGGTGGACAACAAACCAATCAAGAATTATCAACACCGCAATTGTTGATAACGACAACAACAACAACAACAATGACAACGTCAACGACAACACAAAATTCGTATTCCCCCAATTCAGGTGGGACTTAATTTCTCTCCCTGTTTTTTTTTTCATGCAATTTATTATTTTGCTTACGTTTTTTAAATTCCCAATTAGTTGATTGTTTATTATTATTTTTTTTTCATATTAGATATATTGGTATATATATATATTTTTTTTTGTTTCTGTTGAATGTGTGTTGTTCGTTGAATTATTAGTTTTCAAAAAAAAANAAAAAAAAAAAAAAATGTTGTATGTAAAGAAATATATATATATATAATTGTTTATAATATATATATTTAGGTGTTTCGGCTGCTCAACAGCAACAACAACAACAACAAAACCTACAACAACAACAGCAAAATCGAGAGATGAATGCACAATACGGTCCTGGTCCGAGCCTACGTCCACAAAGTAATAATAGTTTCAATAAATAATAATAAATAACAATGAAAAATAGAAAAAAAAAAACAAAACAAAACAAAACAAAAAAACAACAACAACGAATAAATAATATATAAATTAATTTATTTAGCAGAAGGAAGTTGGATACAAGGTGGCAGTCGTACAGCAGGTGGTTCAGGAAATGGGAATACTCAGGTGGCCCAGGCCCTCCCAACACAATCATCCTCGACAACACCACCAACAACACAATTAGAAACAGAACGAGTAAATTCGGTCCAATCGTCTGGCATTATTTCAGCCCAACCAAGCCAAAATCAACAACAACAACAACAACAAAATTCAAATCAACAAAATCAACAAAATCTTCATCATTATCGTGGTTTGATACCACCATTTATGTACAGAGGGAATTTTCCACCAGGTGGTTTTCCCTCGCAATTTCCATCTAACATGAGTAACAGTGGACCACGTCCACCTCGTTTTAATAATAATAGTAATAATAATATTAGTAATAATAATAATAATAATAATAATGACCGTCAACAAGGTGGACAACAACGTCCATTACCTCTTGAAGAGGAAATAATATCACGTCCAATAATAAAAGAAGAAGAATTATCAAGAATGGACGAAATATCACATGATGCTGGATGGGCAACACATGATGATATTGATTATAATCAAAAGTTGGCATTCAGTGATGATGATGGTGAGGGAGATACACTAATGATTATACATAAAAAAGAAGGTAATAATATTAATAAAAAAAATACATTATCATCATCCTCATCATCATCACCACCACCACCTCAACAACAACAACAACACCAACAACAAACAACAAAAGATGATGTTAAACAATTAGAAATCACAAGAATATCAACAATTGAAGATAATAATAAAGAAATTCGGCCTAAAGATAATAGTGGTCATAGATCTTGGTATCAAGAACGTACTGTTGGACAACGTGATTATCGTTCAAATGGTCCATCATCAAGTAACCATAATTATAATAATAATAATAATATTAATAATAATAGTAGTAGTAGTAGTATAAATAATAGTAGTAATCAATCACGTCAATCACTTATTTCTACTACTACTTCTACTAATACTGCCACTGGTACTACAAATACTTCTTCTATAGCTGCTAGTATAACAGCTACAGCTACAACAACAACAACAACACCAACAACAAGAGGTGTTGAAGAAGAAGAAGTATGGACACAACGACGTCGTGAACAAGGTGAAAAAGTTGCATCGGCTGTTGAACGTGCACGTCAACGTAAAGAAGAAGAAGAAAAACGTTATCAAGAATCAACAAAACAAGCTGCTGAACGTAAATTACGTGATTTTGAACAAAAATTAAAAGATAATAAAATTATTAGTAATAATAAATTAAAAGATGATGATACAAATAATGTTGCTGTTGAAATTAGTAAAAATAATAATATTATAAATATTCAGCCAGTATCATCATCAATACCATTACCAGAATGGGAACGTGATACTTCTGATAGATCACGTACACCATCAGAAAGTAAAGATGATAATAATAAAAATGAAAATTATTCACGTGGTAATTATAGACAAGATAATGTAACACGTGCTGAAAGAGAACGTGATCGTGATCAACGTGAAACACGTGATCGTGAAAGAGATCAACGTGAACAACCAGCATTTTCACGTCATTTTCAAAGTAATTTACCACCAAGATTTCAAAAACAACAAGCTGAACGTGGTGTATCAAGTCATTTTAATAATCGCATGTCACCAAATTCAGATAGATCAATATCAGCTGGATCATCATCAACACAATATTCACAACAATATGAAACATCAAATAGTAGATGGTCATCTTCAAAACAATCGCATTCCTTGCCAGTTGGTCAACGTGGTCCACGTATACGAGCTGATTCTGAATTATCAAATTCTCATGATGATGATAATAATATTTCACGTTCACGTGATCATCCTCCATTACGTCGTGATGATAGATATCGTCATCATGGTTCATTTGATTCACGTAAATCATATCATGATGATGGCTATAATAGAAATTACAAAGATGATTATGATACAGATGTAAGACATTCACGTGATATTTGGGAAAGAGAAAGAAATTTTTATGATGAACGTAATAGAGAAAATTATCGTGATAGCCGTGATAATCGTGATAATCGTGATGGACGTGACAACCGTGATAATCGTGATACACGTGATAAAGATTATGATTCATATAATAAATCATATCGTGATGAACGTTCAGTAGATAATGATTGGACTCGTGAACAACAATTAGAACGTCCACAACGACCAGATTCACGTGATTCACGTATATCAAAAACACGAGATGATGATAATAATAAATCAACATCTTGGTCACATGAACCATTGCCTGATTATGATGATAAACGTGAATTTAATCGTGATAGACGTCAACCACCTGGTCCAATAACACGTGAAAAATTACAAGCTGCTGAGGATGCACAAAAAGATAAACGTACATCATTAATACAATTAAAACGTGGTGGTACAACAATTATTGAACACGATGATAATAATGATTCATCAAAAGAAACATCAATACCAACAGCAACATCAACATCAACATCAACATCAACAACAACAACAACAACAACAAATATTGTTATTAATAAAGATGATGTTTGGACACGTAAAACAAGTGATGTTGAATTAAAATCAACAGCTTGGGCTGATGATTCATCACCAACATTTGAAAAAGATGATCAAGATGCTGCTGATGGTGATATTGATGATAATAATGATCATCAAGATGATAATAATATTGATGAAGATAATGAAAAAATTGATAAAACAATTAAATATGATATTGTTGAACTGAAAAAAAGTATTGAAAAAATAAATATTGATGATTCACAAATTGGCAATGATAATAATCATGAAATTATTGATGATATTAAAGATGAAAATTTTAAAGATGATAAACGTGATAAAAATACAAGAAATCGTACAAATAGTGGTGGTTCATCACGTGGTGCTTCAACATTATCATCTCGTGGCGTTAGTAATAGAAATTGGAATAGTGCTACAAACAGTTACAATGTTTATGGAACAACACGTGGTACCGGCTGGCGTGGACAAGAATCACGTGGTGGTAGACGTGGTGGTAGTGGTAGTGGTGGTGGTAGTGGTGGTGGTAGTGGTGGCTCACGAATGATGATGGGTCGTCCAGGTTCAGCTAAAAGTAATGCAAGTGGATCATATCCAATTCATACTGATTCAGAAATGAGTGGTGATGAAATATGTGGTTCAACTGAATTTGGTAAAGAAGATATTATTAAAAAAAATATTGATTCAACAACAAAAATTATTATTATTGATAAAGATGAAAGAAATCGTGAAAATATATCAAGAAAAAATGATGATAAACGTAATAATGATACATCATATACAAGAAATGATAAAATACGTACAACAAGTAATTATGATAATCGTAGAGAAGGTTTTGCACCATCTGGTGAACCATCACGTCGTGGACGTGGGGGGTTTCGTGTACGTGGAGCAACAGTAACTGGCAGCAGAATGGAAGGATATGGACCACCACCAAGTAAAAGTCCATTTTCAACAGAACATACATCATCACGTTCAACAACAGATGATAAACAAAATACTGATTTAAATGAAACAACAATAACAACAAATTTAACAAGTGAAACAACTGATGATAAAATTATAGCTAAACAACAAGCATTAAATGCTGGTTTAACTAGTAAACGTGGTAAATCACCAATAAATAAACAAACAAATGATATGAAAAATCAAATTAAAAAAGATGTAACTAAAAGAAATGTACGTGATAATCGTCGTGTTACAAATACATCTAAACAAACAGAAGGCAATGAAGAATGGGAAACAACATCAGAAAATAGTGAAGAACATGTTGATACTCATGATAAATCTTCATTACATAATAATAAAGGATATAATAATAATAATAATAATCAACGTGGCCCATGCAATAATAATTCACGTAGAAATACAGATAGTACAAGAAATGACAAGTCAAAGCCATTAGTTAATAATCCACAAAGAGTAGGACAAACAACATCGACAACAACAACAACAACATCAACAACAGATAATAATAAAAAAAATCCAGTATTTAATCAACAACGACCAATGCAAAATCAAAGTCAAAATGGAAGACTGAGAAATCAAAGTTCATCAAATTCTTCTGCATTGTCATCGTCATCATCATCAAGATTTGATAATAAAACAAGTAATGTTAATATGAAAGAAATAACAGTTACTCAAGTTGATGAGATTAAATTAAATGATCCAAATATTGTTGATCAATCAATAAAAGATATTAAAAATAAATCATCAGGAAAAACAACAAAATCTGATGTTGATTATAGAGATCAAGCAAATAATTGTCAATCAACTGATTCATCAGATGATAAAACTATTGATACTGATGGTTTTCAAGAAGTGAGATCAAAAAAAAATATTAAAGAATCACGTGGACAAAAAGATACAACTGTTGAAACAACAAAATCTTTGACCCATCAACGTAAAGATGGTAAAAATGATAAAGATCGAGAACGTGATCGTTCAAAGTCTAAATCAAATGGTCCACAAGCAACACCAACATCAACAGCATCAGTTGCAACCACGGTAGCAGCTTCATCAACAGCAGCAGCAACAACAACAACGACATCATCAACTACAGCAGCAGTCTCATTATCAACATCGTCATCATCGACGACGTCATCATCATCATCGTCATCATCAGTAACACAGACTCAACAAAATATACCTCCTTTACTTGGTCAAGCAATATCTCAACCAGCTAATATGAATCAAAAACAATTTGATCGTAATGCTACACGTCAAAAATTACCACCAAGATTCCAAAAACAAAGATTGGCAAAGCAACAACCATCAGACAGTAATACTGTTGAATCTTCAAATAATAAAATTAGTAATACAAGTAATTTTGTTAAAGAATCAAGTGGAAGTGGTCCAGCACCACCACCAGCAATTAATGCATGGGACAAACCATTTACAAGTCAAATACGTGAAAATTCACCAGGTTTAACTGGTGATGTGCAAATTATTCCAGGTATAACTGGACAAGAACATGAACAATTAAATTCAGCTATTGGTAATCAAAGAAATTCACCAAATGCTACTGATAAAACAAGAACAACAATAAATAAAGAAACAGATAAAAATACAAGTGATAATGCATCATCACCACCAGTTCAAACACTTATTTTTGAAAATACAAATTATTCAAAAACAACAAAAACATCGACAAATATTGTCAATCAAACAACATCAGATATTGCTGTTAAATCTAAATTTAATCAAAATCATATGAAACAATATAAACGTTGTACTGATAGCGATGATGATCAAATAAATAGTCTTCATTCGCAACATTCCCATCATCAACAACAACAACAGCAACAACAGCAGCAACAACAACAACAACAACACCATCAACAGCAGCAGCAACAACATCAACAACAGCAGCAGCAGCAACAACAACAACAACAGCAGCAACAACAACATCATCATCATCACCATCATCATCATAATCAGCAACAACAAGCAATGGCTGTTGCATTTTCAAATAAAACAAATGAATTGGTCAATGATAATAATAAAAATCAACAACAAGAACCAATACAAATGCCAATTTCATCATTTAATAAAACAGATGATAGTGCTGATATGAAACTTGATTTTGATTTTAATTCTGATTTATCACAATTAACTGATGATAAAACAAAAAGTTTAACTATGCCACGTTCAATTCATATGAGTGGTAGTGGTCACAGTACAATATCACCATCAACTGCTGATTTAAATTTAAAAATAGCATCTGTTAAAAAAGTATGGGAATCAGCAACAATGCCAACAGTTGTTGAACATGAAGATGGTAATGTTGTAAGTGGTAGTGGTAATAATAATACATTTACTCAAAGTTTTGAAAATCAAGATGTTGATGATAATTATAATCCACATCAACAATATAATCAAAGTGGTATGAAAAATGACATAACAACATCAACAAATGTATGTAAACTTGTTCCACCACAAATTAAACCACAACAACAATCATCTGGTGTACAAGTTACTGGTTCAACAGTACAAGGACCAAGTTCAATTGGTCCACCAGGACAAAGTCCAATTGGTCATCCACCAGCAAGTGGTTTACAGGGACCACTTAGTCCACCTCCATTTAATACTGGTCAACCATCTCATATTAATTATCAAGAATTTCCACAATATCCTGGTTCACAGGCAGCTCAATATGGCAGTATGTCTGCAATTCCATCACCACCAGCTGTATTATTTAATACTGGATCTGGTCAATTACCAGCTCAAGCAAGTGGTTTATATGGTGCATTCCAATTGGATCAAAGTAGATCCCCATTTACTCAATATCCACCATATGGACCATCATTACAAAATTCATTTAATCCACAAAATGTTTATCTTCAACATAATCCACCACCTCCACCACCACCACATGCACAAAATCAACAAACTCCAGATATGTATCAAAATAATTTATCACAATATCGTATAAATTTATCACAACCAACAGCAGCACCACCACCATTTGGACAAAATCAACAATTGAGTAATAATCCAAATACTGTGCTAATGAGTTCAAATTCAAATTCACTTATGTCAGCAAGTGTTAAACCAGCATCACAACAAATTGGTGCAATTGGTACTAAAGCACCACATTATCAAACTCAATCAGCACCACAATCAAATCAGGTATATATCAATTCAAAATTAAAAATTGTATTTTCTATTATTAAATTTATAATTAATTAATTTTGTTTATTGTTTTTTGTTTTTTTCTAGGTAACATATATACCTTATGATCCAAATCAAGTACTTGGTGGTAATTACATGGGTAATTCGGCACTTGTGCAGAGACCAGGACCAAGTGTACAACCATCGGCAAACAGCTATTATAGCGCCACGTCCGCCGGTAAACCTAACATACCTCTGTGTAAGCTTGACTGACCTTATTCCAGTTTAAAATTAAATTTATTTGTTTTTTTATTTTTATATTTAAAAATAACAATAACTAATAATAATAATAATAATAATAATTGAGGTGTTGGTAATATTAATAATAATAATATACATGGGTTAAACAATTTAATTAGTAGTTTGTTTTTAGAAAATAACAACAAAAAATTAACAATTAAATCTCTTACATCCTTTTGCATTGTGTTTACTTGTGCCTTATCTGTTTTTGTTGTCTTGATTATTATTATTATTATTACTATTATTGTTATTATTATTATTATCATTATTTATTATTATTATTGACGAATTATTTTAACAATAATAAAAATTGATTTTATTTACAGATGTTTTTCCGGGTTCACAAACTGGTTTTTATCAACCAGGTGGTGGTGCACAACAAACTAGTACCTATCATGGTCTTCAAGGATTTAATCAACATAATCAAAGTTTAGCAACTGGAAGTGCAACACCAGTTGGTTTACAGAACTTTAGTTCACAATTTTTATCAAATTCAAATATGCAAATAGCAGCAGCTGCTGTACAACAATATCGTAATCCAAGTGCTAGTGGTGGTGGTAGTAGTAGTAGCAGTAGTAGTACAAGTAGTTTACCAGCACCAGCAAATGCTGCAGCAACATTTCTCAATAAACATCAACAACAAGAACAACCAAGACAATTAAAAAGTCCATCTGGTAATCAACAAGATGTTCTTGCTTCTGTCTTTAGTTCAGCCCCACAAATATCATCACCAAAATCACGTAATTGCAAACAACAATCGCAATCACCACATCAACAACAACAGCAGCAGCAGCAGCAACAACAACAGCAACAACAACAACAACAATCGTCAAATCAACATCACAAATATCAACATTATCCCGGTGTTAGTCAGTCTGCTTTGGTAGGCAACTACAATAATTACGTATGTATTTAAATTATATATATTTAAATAATTTATTTGTTGATTATTTAATTATGAAAATTTAAATTTTTTCAGGTATTACAACAAAACGTTAGAGGTATGGGTATGCCACGTGGTGGTGCTATTCAACCATCCCAACAACGCTATCCACCTCCAATTCAACGACCAGTTGTACCATTTCCACAAGGGCCAAACAATCAACAACAACAAAATTGTATGCCCAATCAACAACAACAACCACAACAGCAACAACATCAGCAACAACAACAACAACAACAACGACAAAATCAAATAAATCATCACAGGCCAAATATGCATCAACAGAGAAATATGAAAATGCAACAACAATATTATTCTGGACAAGGTCAGTGCCGCAATGGTCAGTTTCAATTCAATTAAATAATTTTATAATTATAAAAAAAAAATATATATTGAACAATCATTTCAAATAATAAAATATATTAATAACAGGTAATGTGAAGATGGATTCAAATGATAAAAATGATAATCACAATGATAAAATTGTTGATCAAGCAAGTGGCAACAAAAATGTAACACAAGAAAATGACTCTAAGGAAGAAGTTAATCAGCAAAATGAGTAATAAATAAAATTTTGCATGATATAAATAATCATTCAGCTTTTTTTTTTTTTTTTTTTTTTTCTCTTTTTTAAATGTAGTAATTGCCAATAATAATAATTATAATCGATTAATTGTAGCCAGGTTGATTGATGATTTAAAATTATTCAGCTAAATAAGTGCAACGTGTCTCTTGATGATTTCATCGAGATAATATAATAAAGCTGGTGTAGCTTTATAGTCCTTGTATGAAAAATGTTTTTTTTTTTTTCTTTCTTTTTCTTTTTTCTATTCTTATTTTTGTTTTGTAACATTGAGTGTAAGATAGTTTTATTCAATTTATTTCCAATTATCCTGTCAATTTATTAAAATCATAAAAATCTCTATTGTGATTGAGAAGATTTAAAAATTGTTAGTGATTTAAAAAAAAATAATAATAATAATAAATGAAAAAAAAAAAAAA
>MKYW01000016.1:1431331-1511197 GCA_015776835.1 Aphidius ervi | reverse complement strand
AAAAAAAAAAAAAAAAATAAAACTGTGCACGTGTCTCCTGGTGCTCGGACAATTATCTCCATATTGTGGAACTAAAAATTAATTATAATCAACAAGAACAATTGTACTATATTAGCCTGCTCTTTGATTGCAGCAAAAAAAAAATAATAATTAATAAAAAAAAACAACTTGCTTAATAAAAATAAAAAATAATAATACATAGTATTTACAGATTTAAAAAAAATTTAAAAAAAAAATAAAAATAACCATTTCATTGATCAGAAATAATACTCTGTCATAATTCGAATAGATTTAATGATAAAAATAAAAAAAAAAAAAAAATAATAAATTATAAAAATAATAAATTAAAGTGTTTCGATGTGAAAAAAATTAAAAATTTAAAAATTAAATAAATAATAATTCAAGTTTTACACAAAGGCCAATGCGCTATTCAACCATATAATTCACTCAACTGCCAGTCGCGTTTACGACAATTAAACATTATTTTCCACGTCATCATTTACTAATTATAATAATAAATTTAACAAAGAAAAGAAAAATTTTGAAACAATAATTGTGAAAAAAAAATGGGTTTAATGAAGGATTTTTGAGTGCCTTCAACGCGCTGCCGCACAAAAAAAAAAAAAAAAAATTATTTTAATGATCTTTATNTAAATTATTTAAAAAACACGATTCACGACCCACACACCAGCAGATTATTACCCGTTGAATGTGAAAAAAAAGAAAAAAAACAAACAAACAAATGGAAAAGAAAAAAAATAAATAAATAAAATTAATTTAAAAATTTGGTAGATTGAATGTTGAGGTTTTAGTGAATTATTATTAATAAAAAAATATGAATGGTTGATTGATGTAGGATAATTTAATAATAATAATAAACTGGAGTTTAAACCAATAATAAAAAAAAATTTAAAATATTAACTGACATCAGCAATAAAGTCTGTTTTATCACATGATAAATAAATATTTGCATTTGCATTTTAATTTTTTTTTTTTAATTTATATTATAAAACATATAATCAAAGCATTTAATGGGCTTTTCTTTTTTAAATAAAATTATTATTATTATTATTATGACTATTATTATTATTGATATAATTATTATTAAATGAATTTTTTATTATTTAATAATGCAAATAATATTTATCATCTTCCCAGTCCTTAAACGAAAATAAAATTTTTAAAATTAAGATGTTACGATTTTTTTTAAATCAAAATATAATAAAAATAAATAAAAAAAATTAAACAAAATTTCAATTAAATTGGCTTTTTTTTTTATGTAATAAAATTAACACTTTATTTGGAAAATTGAAACATACATGCGAAAAACAGGTGAAACATTATTATATATAGATAAATTTCTTTTTTTTTTTTTCTAACAATTTTTTTTTTTTTTAAATTTTAAATAGTACAATGATAAAAATTGAAAAAAAAAAAACAAAAACATATATTAGAGTATTTGATTTTCATAAATTAATAAATTCAACTTTTTAAATTATTAATTTTTCTGCTTGACTTTCATGCTTTAATTTTTTTTTCTATTCATTATTTGACTAAAATAATTTATATATTTTTTCTTTTTTATATTTCAAATTGCTGCTTCAAAAAAAAAAATCAAGGCAGCTTGGTTTTTACAGTGAAAACCAGAAGCATTATTTATTTTATTATTTATTTATATATATATTTATTTATTTATCAGCCACAACGTAGGATTATTATTATTATATAATTCGGAATATTATTAACGTCGATCTTTTGATATAATAATATTTATTTATTTTTTATTTTTTTTTGGCACCAATCACAATATTATTATTTGGCACTTTTTATTTGATTTCGCTCCACCATTCATTGCGTAAATGAGCAATATATTTTATTCTTTATTATATAATAAATAATTAATTATTCGTTGAAAATAATAATAATAAAATAATAATAATAATCTGAACTTGTGCGATGATTAACAATGATTTATTCTTGTTCAACACTAATATCAACAGTTCGTACTCGTGATGAATCAGTTGGTAATATTTGAAGTCTTTCTGGTTCTGCATCAAGCATAATAATGCACATGAAACTTTTACCTGATACTTGATCCCTTGGATAAATAGTAACTGGTGCAAATTTATCAACAGTTCCATCAACATATGAACATAGCTTTTTATAAACTTGAGGAAAATGTCGTCTTAATGATACACCACGTTGTCTTAATTGTATTTGTATATTATTAAATCCAATTTCACGTGTTTTTTTATTTGATATTTGTCCGTCAATTGAAGGTGAAGATGTCAATACAAGAGTTTCTGGTGAATCCATTTCACGAGTTATATTACAAATTTTTGATGAAGCTGGTTGTTGTTTAACTGGTTGTATAGTTGTTTGTAATGATGATGATGAAGCTGATACTGTTATTGATGAATTTGATTGATGTCTTACTGTTGATTCTAGACGTATTTTACCGCATCTTGATACAAGTTGTCTTTCCCAACGAACAGCACCATTTGATGGTACTTCACTAACAACACAAACAGCAACATAAAGTACTAATCTTGTTTCTGGATTATAAGTTTTACATAATCTCATAACTTCAGAATAAAGTTCAGCACCCATTTCACTTGGTAATAAATCTAACCATCTGACATATGTTGGTTCACCAAGATCTTTAAAGCCATTACTAACAAATTGTTCAGCAATTTCAGGACTTGAAAAAAAACATTTAACAACACCACGACCATGTGATGTGTATCCTTGTTTAGCTAATGTTGATATATGTCGAAGACAAGCTTGATCCTCTTTAGCTGATGATAAAATTTGACGACATAATGTTCCAGCACGATAATGTAAACAAGTTTTGCGATGACGTTGCCAATGGGCTCTTCTACATTCTTTTGAGCAATAGAGATATGTACAATTATGACAACTCTTGTATACTTGACGTGCCTCTGTTTGACTTGTTGTATTGTTACATTTATTATTACGACATCTAACAACTTTGTTACTTGTTGCAGCATATGTACCACCATTATCCTGAGTATTGTCAAATGATACACGACGATGATGATTATTATTATGATGATGTGAATGAATATTACTTCCTCGTGATGATGATCTGTATGGTGGAATAATATCTGATCCCTCACTTTTACGACGAACAAGTTGACCAACATTATTTGATGATGATAATACTTCTTCTTGTCTATTTCCAGATGCCAAAATTTTTCCATCCTCTTTATCATTAGCGAACTCTGGTTAAATAAATAAATAAATAATAATAATAAAGTTTAACAGTATATTTATAATTAATGAAAATGATTAAATGAATGAATATATAAAATTATTAAATTATAATTGAAAATCATATGTATAATTATGTGTTTGTGAATATATGTCTGATGGTTTCTTTTTTTCTACAACAGGTCACAATTATTAAAACTATAAATTGACGATAAATAATGATGTGATTTTATTGCAATGATAATCGTAATATTTTAACAATATATATATAATTTTATTTGTGATGGAGAAAAGTGAGGATCGTCAGAGCAGTAACTTACATAGTCCTCCTATCGTGGAGGTCTTGATGTACTTCATTGTAGCTTTTTCCATTTTTATTATTATTATTTGCTGTTGTTGTTGTTGATGATGATGATGGCGTTGTTGTTGATGTTGTTGTTATTTTATTATGGTGATGATGATGATGATGATGATAGTGATGAATAATTGCTCCACCAGGGCCAGGACTTGGTGTACGTGATGTTGGTGGTAGACCAAGAAGTGAGTCAAGTACATCCTCAAGTGTTGTTGAACCAGGACTTGGTTTATTATGTAAATGAGCTGTTGCTTTGGTCACTTGATCCTCTTCATCGCTCTGTCCCGATCCTAACAATTTCCAAAATTCAAATATCCCGTTTTTTTTTTTTTTTTTTTATTTTTTATATTTTGTGTTTTTTTTTTTTTTACATCATCATCATCATTTAATCATCTCTTAATTAACTAATAATATTTATATACTATCAATAAGCCAATTAAGAAATACTTTGTGACCTTTAATTATTATAATTTTGTGTTTGTGTGATTTTAATTTGAAAATAATATAAAATTATTCAAATAAATTATCAAAGCAAAATTAAAAACAATTTTTTTTTCTTGACAAATATATATAAGCATAATAAAAGCAATTAAAATACTTACCAATTTTTTTATTATTAACATTTAAATTAAATAAATAAATATATATATAAAATACAAACAATGATTTATTTATTTTTTTTTTTTTCAAAAATACGCAACTACATTGAAAAATAATATTAATAATTATTTATTGTTGTTTAAATATATTTTAATTATTATACTTTTTTTATTTTCTTTTTTTTTTTAATAATAGAATAAGCTTCAGTCTCGTGACAATTTTTCACGCAACATATTTTAAATAATTATATTTAAAAAATATTTTTTACTTTCAAAAATAAACTATAAAATATCAAATATATAATGTGAATAATTTTGAAAATCTTTTACTTAATATTTCAACAATATTTAATTGAGTATACATGAAAACTTACATAACGAAAAAACGAGAAAGAGACAAAAAAAAAAAAAAAAATAAAACTATATATAAATTACAATATCCGACGAGACGATTAAAAAAAAAAATAATATAAACTAGCTGTAATTAAATAATTAATGCACATACACAATAAGTGCTAAATATTAAAATTGTGAAGACAAGTACAAACAATTGTAAAAAAAAATTAAAATATTATATATATTTTTTGGACTAAATAGTGCAAACACTGACAATAATAATAATAATAATAATAATAATATAAAATTATCAAACAAGCACCAATTTATATATAAAAAAAAAAAAAAATTCTCTAGCCATGATATTTTTATTTCTNTTTTTTTTTTTATTTACAAATTCAAGGCACTAATTAATATACGAAGAATATTTAAATAATTTACAAATAATAAATGATTGAATGATTTAAATAGATAAAAAAGAAATAAAAATATATATATATTTCTACAAGAAAAAAAATAATATTAATCCGCTAGGCAAGTAACAACTCACCGCGGTGTTGTCGTTGCTGCACTAGTCGTTGATGATGATGATTACGCGATAATGGACAAATACCATTATTTTTATTAAAATTTAACATATTATTATAATCACTTGATGTATGTTTTTTTTTTGGTGTTAAATTAAGATATAATTCAGATGTTGATGTATCAATAATACAGCTACATGAATCACTACCAACAGCATTACATTCAGTATCTGTTGGAAGGCTTATTGGTGTTTCAGGTGAATCAACTGGTCGTGTACCAACAAATGAGCTTTCCATCCAGCACAATTTAACGCTTCCTTTTGTTTTTTTTTTTTTTGTTTTTAATAAAAAAAAAACAATTATATTATTAAATTATCTGTAATACATAATATATTTTTTAAAATATAGTATTGTTATTGTTAATTAATAATCTTTAAATAATTAAATAAATTATTTTGTTAGTTTTATATGAAAAAAATTAGTGTGTCAGTAAGTTGGACTGTAATTATGATAATGATTAGTTATAAATAATAAAAAATAAAAATAATAAAGTTACCTCATTGTCGTGTATTGAACTGATGATGATTGTTGCGGGATAATTTTTAACACTTATTTAATATATATATATGTGTTTTGTCTACTATTGTCTATTTGCTTAATGATTATATACATACTTATATATATATAAATAAATATTTTTGTATATATATATATATATATATATTTATGTATTTGCAGTAGAAGGTCACAATTGATTTTTGGTCGGGGCATATTTAGTGCTCACCTCTGGGGCTCATGGATTTTCCGCCAGCCCTGTCGTCCCACTCGTCGGGTCGAGGCCGAGGTGACAATCTTCCATCATCATATTCACCAACACCACCATCACCACCACTACTCTCGTGGCCACTTTGCACATAGTGTACTATTGCTGATGTTACTTCCTTTATTGAATTTCTAACTTCAAGCTGTTGACTCGTCTGCTGATTCTAAATTTAACGAGAAAAAAAAAACATGTTTATTTGATGCTTTTGTAGACACTTTAAATTGAATTATTATAAAAAATATTTGCACTGTTACAAATACTTGAATAATAAATGAAAAAATTAATTTACCTTTTTAGTTGTTTGCAGCTGAGGAAGTATACCTTGAGCAAGACGTTCAGCTGGTGTCCGAGGATTAGCAAGACGTTCTTGTGATCGCCAACCAAGATATGGTTGTCGATGATTAAATGATGATCTTGCTGAATTTGCTGGTGAACTACCAGCACTATTTAATAAACTAGTACTCCATCTTGAAAATACTGGTGGTGTTGGACTGGGACTCAGTAAAGGACCTTAAAAAAAAAGAAAAAAATCATTTAAATTTATTATTAATAATTAAATAAATTAAGAATAAATTACCAGTTGTATTTTGACGATTAGAGGATGATGATAATGAAGACAATGATGTTGTTTTTGATCCAAGTGATCGCCAACCACCATGCTGTGATGCATCTGAGTGTCTTTTTAATCTAAAACCACCATCACGTGCTGTTAATGAATTTTTATACCAATCAGGTACGTTCAAACGTTGCAATGATCTTTGAACACGTAATTCATGCTCACTTGGTACACGTTCACCAACTTTTTGAAGTTCATTCTCTGGTGGCTGTAACATTTAATAATCATCAAATGATTTAATAAATAAATAAATAAATAGAAACATTATTTTGATTAAAGTAGTGATAAACAATATGATGTTTTACTCTCAAGCTGTTGCCAAAGAAAAAATTAACTAATAAAATTATAACCTGGAGTAAATTTTTGTCGAGATAATCTTCCATAATAATGCCAAGTTCTAGTTGAACTGGTGATGATATTTTAATGCATGGGAGCTTAGTATTATCAAACAGATTCATCATTATTTATTTATTATTTTCTATTCACGCTGTTATTATTTCAAATGTTTTTTAGCAAAACCTGCAAGTAAACTCATGTCTTACGCAGCTAATTCACATTGTCTTGTGAGATTAAATAATCTCAATCGATAATAAAATGCCGTTGTCATAGAAACCTAGTAGATTATTATTTTTTAAAAAAACTGGAATTTTGTAATAAATTTTTATTATGTGAATTGCCAATTAAAAGACTATAGATAATCATTTTTTTTATTTTATGATATCTAGATAAATAATATAGATGGATATCTAGACTACTGATAAAAATAAATTTTTTCTTTGCACTGGGTCAATTCTATATTAATCGTTTTTATCTTTAATCAATTTATTTATTTATTTATTGTCAATATGTGTAGAAAAATATATTTTTTGGTGAAATTAAAAATCTGTGCTTTTACTGACGAAAAACTGAGTGGTTGGACAAATTTCAAGTAAATAAAAGAAAAACAAAAGGAATTGAAAAAATTCACTTCGATTTACATTGAAATAAATTATTACATTGAAAAAATTTCATGAAATAATGAGCATTTTTGAATCGTTATTGTAAATCCTTCAAGCTGATTAGATTTTACAAATCTTGTTAAAGTAGTTTAAATTGGCTTTATTATCCTTTCAAATTTTTAGTAGGCTTATGAAATAGTTATTCATATTATGTGAAAACTCCAAAAGTATTTGGCAAACATAATAATTAGTAATATCGTTCTGCAATGCACCAGTCAAGTCTTAAAATAAATTCTAAAATATATTTTCCAAATTTTTCTTTTTGTTTGAACGTTTAGTAAAAGCAACTAGAACACATACAGAAAACAAGTATTATAAACAAACTAATTGTGCAAGTCAAATATAGCTTGAAAACAAAATACATAAAATTTATATTTAAAATAGAATTCCATATATAAATTGTCATGTACACATCACTTTCATTTGCCTTTCATGAATCAAATGAAAGTTAGAACAATGACAAATAACATTTCATTTTAAATAAAAATATATACTTTAAAAGTTGTATATATATTTTTTAAAATAATATCTATTTAATAGTTTTTTCAAAATGTTTGTACATACATTAGTTACAAATCAAATTAAATACACATCAATAAATTAATATTGTATAAAATACTGTTGATTTAGAAACCATAAAAAAACAAACAGTAAAATTCATTCACAGCTGTGTAATATACAAAAATAAAATTCTTCAAATGGACTTGTTTATTTATGTTTTTTACCCTTGTTTTTACAAGAATAAAGTGGATATTTTTTTGTAATTATTATTTCAAAGATAAACCTTGTATGTTGCATAATAAAAATTTTTAAAATAGTTAAATTATTCTTAATTGTAATGTTGATTGAAGTAAATTAAACAACAGTTCAAAGACCTTTAATTTAAATTAATAAAGTAATAATTAATTAAAATATTGTATTTCGCTGAATGATACTCAATGACAAATAATATGAGGACAACAAAATACAGTTAGTCAAACTGTTAGTAAAAAATTTATATCAATGTGGACGTGAGATGTGAAAGAATCACCTTGTACAAAGATGGAATATTAAATATATATTTTTTTTTTGTTTATCAATTACACCTATTTGATGGTAATTTGTCAAGATAATTTTGTTATAAAGTGTAAATTAAAATGACAGAATAAACGTAGGTTTATTATTCAACCTAATTTGATAAAATTATTTATTTATTATTAAATGAAAGATAAATAATCAATTGATATGTCATTATTAATGACATAATGCAATTATCATTAAAAGCTCTCAATTAAAATTTCGAAAAAAATAATAAATACCGAAAATTAGTTGCAAACAATTAATTAATTTTAATTATTAAACATCATCGGTCTTCCGGACATTTGATTGGTCATTGTTTTTCTCTCACTTACTCTCATATGAATTTCTTTCTGTTTGCCTTTTTCTATTATTTTTTTATTTATTTCGTTAGCAACAAAAAAACAAAAAAAAAAAAAGAGTGAGTGAGACATAGTTTGTTTTTTTGTTGCTAACGAAATAAATCAAATAAACAAAGAGTGATCTTCGAAGGATTAAATCGGTAACATATACGAGCGCTTGATAGACCGCGCGACACATAAAATGTTTATTGTTTATTATTGTTATAGACAAATGCATCAGTAGAAATCCACAAAAAAATATATTTTACTTCTTCAAAATGTCCTTTATTTAATGAATTTTTCAGAAATACTGTGCAACGAATATTTATTGTAAAAAAAATTGTTTCAACTTTTAAAAAATTTTAACTTTATAATTTTCAACTGGTCTTTTTATTTTGAATATTTTTTTTTACAATAAATATTTGTTGCACAGTATTTCTGAAATATCCATTAAATAAAGAACATTTTGAAGAAGTAAAATATATTTTTTTGTGGTTTTCTACTGATGCATTTTTTTTGAAACAATATTAAACAATAAACAATTTAGAAATTAGCGCGCCAATGTGCTCGTTTATATAAACAATTTACTTATCATTAATTATATTTATAAAATATAAATAATAATTACAACAAGACTATGATTCATTAATAATTAATTTTGAATTATTTAAAACAAAAAAAGTTACCAAAAAAATATAACATGTTCTTTGACACTAAATTGACAATTATTATAATTAAGAAAAAAAAAAAAACCACTAAATGAGTATCTCATTTAAACTCGAGAGTTTTTAATTTACTGAAGGGGATAAATAAGCCAGACAAGCGTAAAAATAAAAGAAAAAAAAAATGCTTTTAGTTGTAAATTTTACAAAAGTCCATTTAAATAATTATTATATTTTTTTTTGTTCAAAATAAATACATTTAAAATTTTTTTTGAAACATGATTAATTTAATTTTCTTTATGTTATTCTTGGTACTTGATAAATTTACTGATAAATTTAACAAATAAAGTACTGTTGCTACATAATCTCAACACTTAAAAATGAATGAATAAATAAATATTAATCAAAAGATTGATATTGCAAAAATTATTTGCTAACTGCGACAACACGATAAATCCAAGTAAAACTCGTTGCCCTAGACTACCCTTTCAAAATAAAACCGCAATTTAACAAAATAATTCATACTTGATAAATTTAGGTCAAGATCATCTAAATCAAGTACAATATTTACTATAAAAATGACTTAAAAATAATAAATAAAGTATCATTTTTTTTCTTGCAAATACCACAAATGCCTGCAATCCAATACTGTCTTTTTTTTTTTTAATTTAATTTTTAATAAACTACGTAACTTTTCAAGTATACATTTATAATAAATCCAACAATATGGATTTTTGTTTATTCAACTGTTTAATTCAATTACAAAATAACTATGTATCCAACTGCTACACCTGTTATTAATCAATTAATAAGAAAATCAATGCAAAGTTAAAAGTTTTATTTAAAACATCGCAATTTACAAATGGCCTTGGAATCATTTATTTTGCTTGAAGCTCAACAATTTTATATTCCAGCTTCCATCGTATAAATTTTTTCTTTTTTATATTCAGGAAATTCCAATAATATAAGCTATATAATGATGAAAAAATAGATCAAATTATTTAAAGCAACTTTGAAATTAATTAATACGAAAATTATTATCCGAAAGGAAGGGCAGTTACTGTCTCATATTACTTGTTTTTTATTGACACACATCTAATCGCATTTAAAAAAAAAAAAAAAATCAGTCTTACTCAGGACGATTGTAAATTTAAAATACATATATATTTTTGCTCTTTGATAATCACTGTGTATTTAAACATGTGTTAAAACTTGATAACTTTGACATTAATTATTTTGTAAACATTACGTCTTTCTATCTTTAAATTTCAACATTATAATTTATATATACGTGTAATTATTTCAGCAAGAATTTCTTTCAACATTTTTTCAAGACGTTTATCATTAATATTGTTGGAGTTTTGATAAAATTTATTTATAAAAACCACACATACACAGACTATCTTGCTTCTGGATTTTTCATTTTTTTTGACACGTATAAATCAAGTCATAAATAATTTATATCAGTATTGTTATAATAATTGTAAAAGAAAAAAAAAAAAAATTGTATGAAAACGAAATTATAATGGCTTTAAAAAAATTCATTTGATTAATATAAAGTGAATGTCTTGTCACCTAAATAGTAAATACCACGACGAGGTCATGTCCCTATAGTTGGATTCACTAGAAATTTTTTTCTATGTATTGATCTTGATGAGAGGAAGCAGAGGGAGAGACAGAGATAAAAAAGAGGTATTCAGATAGAAGGAGAGCAATTGCTTTACAGTCAATATCATATTGTCTTTCAATAATTTCAACAAGTATATTTTAATTTTTCAATGATAATCCAAATTAGAGGTCAAGATGACGGAAGTCACATCCGCCGGATATTAATGATACGAATTTTAAAATATTATTAACGTCATTGTTTAATATTAAATAATCATTTACTTTGCACTATCTTGCCAAGTGTTTGTTATCGATTTGCTAACAAATTAATCTCAAATTATTCTCGCTAATTTTTCTCATCAGCAATAATTTCCTGTTATTTTTATTTTTCAATGACACAAATAGCTAATGTTCCTTATGACCTTAAAAACTTTTCTCTTATCTCTTTTTGTTGATTAAAATTTTTACCACTTTTTAACAAAAAAAAAAAAACTTGTGAATCAAGTAGAATTAAAATAAATAAATAAATAAATAAATACAGCTGTCAAGTAAATATATAAATAAGTAAATAAATAAATAAACTCACCTTGACAAAATGCAGATTTTCTTTATCAAGCAAAAACTCCATGGATTTATGTGGTCGTTGATTTATTTTTCCACTGTGATCACAATGATCATTTGAATTTCTGCAACCAGATGATGATGATGGTACACGTAATACGTTGTCATTGATGTTATCTTGATTATTGTCTTGATGATGATGATGACGTGATGTATGATTTAAATTTAATAAACTTTGAGTTTTTTTTTCGCCAGAATTATTATTTCTTTGATGATCGTTTGTAGTTTCGGCATCAATATCAGTTTCAAGAAGACCAATTGGACGTTGTTGTTGTTGTTGATGATGTTGTTCTTGTTGATCACACCAGGTCTGATTATTTTGATGATGTTGCATTGTACAAGTTTTCGCCATTTCAATTGCAATCGGATTGCCAAGATCAGATGTTGCACGCAGGCGCAAATTTCTGGTTACGCCCGTTGTTTTATTATTTCGGGTTGATGGACTTGGTGCACAAGCGCCACGTAGATTATGTTGATGTTGCTGGTGCTGCTGTTGAGGTGGCAAGGGTGGTTTACTGCTGCATACTGGCGGCCTCCCATTTTTTCTAAGAAACAAAAAATAAACATGTTATCAAATATTATTTGCCAGTTTATTATTATCTTCAGCTGATAAGACTTGTTTTTTAAATTTAAATTATGATAATTTGCAATTTCACAGAAAGTAGTAGTAATAATAATTATTGCTGACAAAATCTGTATGCCTATTTAGTCAACAAAAGTATACATGTGTCTTTTTATGACAGTATTTTATATATTTTATTTTAATCTATTTATATGCTTTTTGAAAATTTAAAAAAAAATTAAAATGTTAATGTCTAAACCCTGGCATTTGTGCCTTTTTAACTTGACTATTTAAAAATAATAAATAAAAAAAATCAACACAACTTTTTTTGGTATTATATTAAGAAACAAATAATGAAAGTTTAAAAAATTCCAGAGCGAAAGTTACGCCATTCTAACGTCATTTTATGTGACCAACAATTAAAAAGAAAAAAAAAAAAAAAAGTTTATAGACATGTTTAAAAACATATGCTCTTGGTAAAAAATAATATATTTTTTTTTTTTTTAAAAAAACATGGTATGGTGTGAGGCTTTGTACTCTAACTCTACAGCGTCAAATAATATTTCCGTTAATAAGTTAAAAATTCATTTGCTAAAAATAATAATGACGTTATTAAAATAAAATAAAAAAACAGTAGAATGAGTCACAATCTATTAATAAATTATCTGGAGTATCATCAAGTGGAATATAATCTTAAAAATATGAATTTTCAACACCTGATAAATGTGATAATAAAGCAATTTTAATTTGAAATAAAAAAAGTTGAGTATCGTCTCTAATAGAATGAATACCATTAAAAATAAGAGGAAATTGATTAAAATTAAATGGACGATTGACTAATAAGAGGAGAGCCGATGGGTGTAGCAACAGTATGTGGGCGGCGTAGTTAAATAAAAATAAATAAAAAAAATATCTGTCTACTAAGCAAATGTCTCTCTGTGCATTGACTCTGAACGTTGATATTGATATTAATAATAATTTATATTAAGAAAGAGATATTACACTGACCTCGTTTTTAAAAAAAAAAAAAAAAAAAAAGTTTAATATTATTTTTGTTGACTTATCAAGTATACATCCGGTTAACAAGAAATAAATTTATTATTTAACTTAATTTTTTTTTTTAAATATTATTATCTATCACTCAATTGCTGACGATAATAATTTAATATCAACTTACCCAAGACACGAGGCACTTCGTTCAAGATCAACTGGTCTTTTTAAAAATGCATCTTGTTCTTGTTTAATTTTTTCATCTTCTACTGGTGGATGCAACGGTATTATTATATAATCTGGTTCTGTTTTAATAGCTGAATAATCATATTTTTTTGTTTTATTATTAGAAACATCAGTCTTATTTATTTCTGATTTTGGTACTTTACTTCTTCCACTAAAACGTAATTTTGAAAATCTTTGTAAAAAACCACCAAGACCACCTTTTTTTTCTTTTCTTTCAATAATTGATATTGTTGGTATATCTTTATTTGTCAATGAATTTATTGATGATGATTCAGCTAAACGTTTTGCTGCAATTGATGACATTTCTTTTAAAATAATATCATCAGTTGTATTTTTTTTAATATTATTATTATGTAAATTAATTTCATCACTTGTACTTGTCGGTGTCTCGCACAACTCTGTACTGTTGTGTTGTTTCTCATGATTTTCTACCGCCACTACTTTTTTCTCCTTCTCCATTTTTTCATTATCATCATCATCATCAACAACATCATCATCAGTATTTTTCATTTTTATTATTTCAGTATTTAAATTTTCAACACAATTTGTTAAATCTTGTCTAATATTATCATTAACATTTGGATACAAATTACCCAAAAATGACATTTGTCTATTATTATTATTATTATTATTATTATTATTATTATTATTATTATTATTTGTATTATTAATATTATTGTCAATACTTGTCTTTTTAATATTTTCATCTATGGGATTTTTTTCCAAACAGGGAACAATATCAGTCTCGTCGTAATTATTATGATTATTATCATTTTTTCCAGAATCTGAAAATATAACCGAGTTTTTTTTTATCTGACTCAGCATACTGTCGGCTGATGTGAGCGATGTTGCTTCAGCCAATTCGCTACAAGCATCCATACGTTTAAACTGACGAGTTGAAATTATTTTTATATAATCAGATTGTTGAGCCAATTCATAACTTGGATTATTATAAAAGCGTCTTTGTCTTCTTGGTGAAGAATCTCCGTCTTTTTCTTCTTTTTTTTCAATATCATCATTATCATCATCATCATCATTTGATTTATTAAAATTAGTTATTTCATTAATTTCCCACTGTTGTGCCAACTCATAACTAGCATTGTTCTTGACTTTTCTTGATTGTTTTTTTGGCAATGATATATTTTTAATTGTTTCCATTGCTTTTAATGCAGCATTATCATCATCATCATCAATGACGATACCTTTTTCGTCATGTCTCAATTTAAATTGTTTAATAGCCTCGTCTACAACTAAATCAATGTCATTTTCTAATGCAATTGCCATTTCCAATACATTATTACTTGGATCTTGAGTTTTAACTGTTTTTCTTTGTTCATTATTATTATCAAAAAATAATTCATTATTTAATTGTAAATTATTATTTTCTAATGAATTACTTTTAATACAAATATTATCAATATCATTATTTAAACATTTTTGTGTTCTCACTGATGGTGTTCTTTTTGGACTATTTTTTTTTTCAACTTCCATTATTTCGTTATTATTTTGTAAATTATCTTCAGCCATTTTATTTAATAAATTATCTTTATCATTATTTTTATGCGAATAATAACCACATATATTTAAATCAATTGGTAAACTTGTTACTTTTGTATAATTATCAGATAAATTTAATTTTTTATAATTATTTTTAGTATTATTTTTTGTTGTGAACTCATTAAAAGCACTCGCAAGACTGGGCAAACTTTGTGGTCTAAAATTAAAATAACTTGTATTCCAATCTTGTTCTAGCTCATTTTTTTGGTAGTGGGGATCATCATTATTATCATTATTATCATTATCCTCTTCATTGTCGTTGTAATCATCGTTGTCATGGTGGTGGTGCTGCTGCTGTTGATGATGATGAAGATGGTGATGGTGGTGGTGATGATGGTGATGATGATGATGTCCATAACGTTGATGATTATATGATGTTACATTTGACGCCATATTGCTTGCTGCTGCTAAATTTAGAATTGATTGATGTAGTCCCGACGACGTCGAGCCAATTTGTGTACGTGCCAAGTCCAATATTATACCAGGCTTTTTCTTTTCAATACCAATATCACGTAAATCAATTGTATTACGATAATCCAAGGACGTTGAATAAGAATCACCAAATGTTACTTGTAATACTCGAGGTCGATCATCATCCTCATCATCCTCAACATCATCATCATCATCGTAATAATTATTTATACGATTGTTTTGATTAGAATTGTCAAGATCATCAGAGTCAGCTTCATACTCGTTATCTTCATCATCATAATTATCATTCCAACTATTTTGTCGACGTCCTCTTAAATCATTACTAGTTTTTTGTGACATTAATGATGAAAAATCATTGTTACTCATTAGCTCATCATTTTTATGACAAACATCAAGACTCTCAAAACTTTTATATGGACGTATTTTTGTAAAATCATTTGGTTTATTGATACTCAAGGCAAAACGTGTTGTTGGCACATCATTTTCATCAGCTTCAAGACTGTCAGGTGATGTATTATCATTTTGTAAATTAGCATTATTTGTAAATAATTCAAGTGAATCATAACTATAGCCAGACGGTGAAACTGTTGCACAAGTACGTTCAAGAGTTTCAAATTGAACTAGGGATGATGATCTTGATGATGATGATCTTGATGAACGTGGTGATGCCCAACCAATAAGATTAAGAGTATCAAAATCACCAGGTTTATTTTTTCTACGACGTTTTTTAGGAACAACTGAATTGCATTCACTACCACTTTGACTTCCATTTGTTTCTAAATAAAAAATATTAATTTTAAATAAAAAGATTTTAATAATGACTTTAGCTTTTTTTTTTTTTTTATTTAAATTATTATTTACCACTTGTTTTTTGAGCTGTTTTAATATGTATAACACTTTCAGTTTCAGAATCAGAGCCAAACCAATAAGTTGTACCACTTTTATCAGAATCACTGTGTAAATCATCAGATGTTTCTTCTAATATTGTTTCCAAAAAATCAACCTGTTGCACCAGTGTACTTTCTGTTAAAAAAAACGTACATAATATATATTCAGTATTTGAAAAAAAAAAAATAGCATAGCGTGCCAATAAAAAAGCAACAAGTTGTCGGCATATATGCAACAGGTGTTGATTTAAATTACACAATTTAATTCTAATAAATTTTGATTTAAAAAATATATAATCACGACGACAAAAGACATTGAAAAACAATGATTACATTGGATCTTGCTGTGAATTTAATACTACAGCAAGAATTCCAACTGTGAGTGAAATTAATATTTAAATTTATCAAAATAGAAAGTATATCAAAGTAGTTTAATCCCATCATCATGCATTATTTATATTTTTAAATTAATTAATTAGTGATCTTGTTAATATTTATTTATTGAAAAAAATTAGTGAAAGTTTACCATTTGTACGTGAATCATCATCATCATCAGCTGATGATTGAAAGTGACTTTGTTGAAAGCCATATGCAGGTAACCAAGGATTTGGTCCATTCACTAGATCTGATTCTTTACTATTAATTAATTGATTATCATCCATTGGAGTAATTGATAAATTTTCTTGTGTTTTATTCATTTTAAAATGAAAAAAATATATTTATTATTATTTTAAGGTTGGTAGACGATTCACCCAACTGTGAACAATTGTGGACCCCTTTTTCCGTCTTGCTGTTGTTGTTATTATTGTTGTTGTTGTTGTTATTGTGGTTTTTACCATCATTTTTATCTATTTAATAATAAAATATAATAAAAAAAAAAATTTATTTTAAATTATCAACAAAAATAATTGCACATGCGCGTATTAATTTGTAAATAAATTTAAAATCGGCGGGAGAGAATAATANTTTTTTCCACTACTTATTATATTTTTAATAAAAAAAAAAAAAAGTTTTAAAAATAAAAAAAAATTAATGATAAATCTTTTGATTATTTTCACGTTAAAAAACACATGTATAAAATTAAATAAATAATTATCACAAAAATTTTAATTGCATTTTGATTTTTTTTTTTTTCAATTAATTTATTGTGAATTTACACAATTATAATAATATTAATATTACATATTGAAACTTGTAGAACAAAATGGCGAATAAAAAGACAATAATAACCTCAAAATATTATTAATCGATCTGTTATTATTTAAAGAAAAAAAAAAAACAATAGTTTTGATATCCTATTTTTATTATTATTTATCAATGCAGGTTGCGAGTAAATGTCATATAGATATTTGTCGTGTAATTGGAGAAACCATTTTAGATCCAATAATACATAGAGTGCATAAAAGTGCATAAGAAGTGCAAGTTGCTTAAATACCTTGAACTTCATCCTCTAAAAAAAGAGGTAAGTGGCGTTGTTGTTGTTACGTCAAAACCTTTTATTACCAGAAACCACTAGATTCTAGTTGTTTTTTGTAATAATACAAGTTTGCAAGTAGCAGAGAGAAGACACTACTTGTCATCTTGAAGTATAACTAATTTAAAATGTAATGAAATTAATTAATAATAAGAAATGTTACTCTAGATTGTAATTAGATTATTGCTCTTTTTTTTCTGCAGGTGCCTAAAAGTGCATTTCCACAATTCACAATTTCAGACAGTAGCATACGTATGTACTGTATTACGTATGAAAACTTCAATTTTTCCCAACTGGAACTTGGACAGGAGAATTTCGTAATCGACATTGTTTATCGACTTGTTTTTTCTGTTAAATAATGAGTATAAATTATAAAGGATTAGCGTTGCACAATTCAGCTTGCAACGAAGTATTCCACCTTTTTCAAGATTGTGAAAATAATGTAAGAATTTGTCATTCAGTACTAGGTGTAAAAATATTTCCACAATGTCCAAGATCCTCAATTACAAAACATAATTATTAACTCTTTAACACATGCTGTCAAGAAAGGACAGTATCAGTCAACTTGTTTCTCATTTTTTTTTAAAGCCTATGTCAAAATAATACAATTTGTTATTTTTTAATCCTCATCACCAGTTTGTTTTTGAACCGACAACAACACCAATCTACATCTTGGTGATTCAGTTAATAATTTATATAATTTATTTCAGTATCCAGCACGCAGATTTCTTGGCAAGTGTTCTGAATTTCATAAGAATCTTCAGGCCTGCATTAAAAAACAGGTACCATTAATAATAAATTAAAATAATATTTTTATTGACATTTGCCATAAAAAAAAATCATTGCTCCATTTGTAATTTTTCTGTTAATATTTTAGAGAGAAATTCAACGTCAAACCAACCTCGAAACATCAAAAAAAAGACAACAACAAGTCAAAAAATCTGTACAAGATAACATTGGCATGTTATCATAAGTAAAAAAAAAAATTACAGCTCAAAAAACAACAATGACAAATATGTTACATAAAAATATTGAAGAACAGAAGAATGAAGATCTTAAAATTACAGGTGATGAATTTAAATTTCCTGAAGATAATGACATAACAGATATGCTAGAAAATATTTGTATGAAAAAAGGATTAAATACTGTTGCTGATCGTTATTTTACACCGTATTATCGAGTTAATTATCAAAAATTAAATGATGATATTTGTATTAGAATTCACAGCAATCGAATATGCATGATTTCTCTTGCTCCAAGTCATCCACTATTTGATAAAAATTGTCTTATTGAAAAAATAAGCTTTAAAGTAACAGATAAAGTTGACAGAGCTGAAAATAAAATTTCAGGAAAAGGCAAACGTGGTGCTCAAGCTCTTCAAGATAATTCAAACATTTGTATAATAACATGTAGCAATGGAGATACTTGGCCAATAAAATGTGGTATAAATGGAAAATTAATTGAAGTTAATGAAGCACTTTTAAGTAATCCAAATTTAATTAAAAAACATCCTCATGAAGGTGGTTATTTTGCAATTATTTTACCTAATATTAAATTGTATGAGAGTCTTAAAAATTCATTGATGACTGATGAACAATATCAAGCAATTCTAAGTGATCATGAAGCCAAAAAAAAAAACATTGATGATGAATCACAGATGCAATTAAAACGATCACTTGAAGTCTGTAATGTTTCAAGAGAAAACAAGGTACAAAAAACTAATTAAGAGATTATTTTTTAATTTACTTTAGTGATTGTTTCAGTAATAGTAGTTTGATTGTGAAATAAATTTGTTAATAAAAAATATTATGTTTATATTTATTTCTCTTATTATTTAGTGTAATAATTTAAATCAAATAATTTATTTGGTTTTTTGATCCATTGGCTTGTTCATACTATTTTTTATTTTTTAAATTCTATAGATGTATTTATAAAAAAACAAGAAATAAATAAATTAAAACAGTATATGCATTTATCATGATAGTAGAGACACAGGTAAACAAATTTGCTTGTTTATTTCCTAGTTAAATTTAGTGGGGGAACACCTGCAAGTGCGCAGAAGCTGAAAAACATATTTATATTTACCCAACCCTGCTTGAGCTGTGGTAACCTCAAGCAACCGCAAGTCTTTTGTTTATTTTCGTTCAACATCAAAACAGGATTAAACAGGATTTTTTTTTTGTTTGGAACTGAAAAAAACTACGTACTGTTGTTGAACAATATAATTGACAGAATATATATATAGTTATTATTATTTATAACAACATTTAATTTGTCAACGATGGCCGAATTATTAGCAATGGGAAATGACCTCTTGGAGAGTTGTGTTAAAACAGCAACACATGCAATTGTTTATTCAGGTAATAAAAATTATTAAACATTTGTTTTACTATTTTAACAAACATGACATGTATTTTTTTTAATGTTAAAATTTTTATCTATTATCCAGAGGGTGAAGTACGTGATAAAACACTGGAAAAACTTCGCAAGAGTGTTACACTTTACTGTGAACTTGAAGAAAAAATGAAAAACATGCAACAATTTTCACAGAAATATTCAAACACAGCAATTGAAAATGAAGATGAAATGAACAAAATTATTGGGGTAAGTTGTATAACAAAGTAGTCAAAAATTGTGATTAATTTATATTTAAATATTTATTAGGAATTTTCTGAAACTGCCAATAGTTCACAAGTTGACATTGCATCAAACAAACATATCAAGCATTTTAATCAACAAGTAACAGCAATAATTGGAAGTAAGTATTTTCTAATTAATTAAGCAGTACAATGACAAATTGTGTTTAATAATAATTAATTTTTTTAAAAGGTGTTGGAGGTCCAAGTAACAAGGATAATTCAGACGACTCTGATGATGATTTGGTTTTGACACAAGATGAAATAAATGTCATTTGTCCAATTACCAAAGCCAGAATGACTGAACCCATGAGAAACGTTCGTTGTGGACATGTTTATGATAAAATTGGTGTTGAAACAATGATCGGTTACAATAAGCGAACAAAGTAATTATAAAACATTATACATTGCTATATTTAATTTGGAAAAAAACATTTATTTAATTTGTTTAAATTTTTATTTTCAAGGTGTCCAATTGTTGGATGTGGCAATGATGAATTTTTAACCATGGATGATCTTCAACCAGACATGGTTACACGTGCTGTTCTTGACAGAAATACATAAACTTTACATTGTTTCATAAAAAAAACATATTTATTTCTAAAGCTTTTTATTTTTTTTTTATATTTATAAAACCAATATGTTACTTGATGAATAAATTGATCAGTATTTGAATTTAAAAAAAAAACAATAATAATTTTGTTTTCTTTTATCTTAAAAGCAATGTTTATTATTATTTTCTTTTTTGGATTTTGTTGGTGTTGTTGTTGTTGCTGTGATTGTTGTATATTTTGTACAACTGCATTTGTAGTTGGACTATCATGACTTGGTAATGGACTCAATCTTATTTGTTATGTATTTATATTTTTTTTGATGTTCAATAACACCACCACCACCACCCCCAATTGTTGGACTAACTGGACGTTTTTTTTTTAAATTACAATTTTTTAATAATATTAAATGTCTTGGATCATTAGCATTATTTTTTAGTTTGTGATGTTTGTAAATCACCACCAGCTTATCAACATACTGCAATTGAATGGTTATGACAATTTGTCTCTTTTTTGAAAGTTTAAATTATTTAAAAAAAAATTAAAATTAAAGAAAAAAACCAATTTACAAAGTTACTATGACTCATATCTCGACATATTTTAAAATAATAATTGTTACTTTTTTTTTTTTTCTTTTGTCAAACAGATTGTTTATTTATTTATTTTTATCAAAATGAATTTACATTGGCAGGACCAAATACCCAGGCAAAAATTTTCTCCAATTTCATCAGATATTTTTCCGCTTTTCTCCCTTTTTTTTTTTTTCCTCGTATCTGATGCAATTTGATGAAATTTATTAGGAAATTTACAAATGCATTTTCAGAGTTCCCTCTAGTGGGTGAACGAGGCCCAAACATGTGCAATATGCATTGACATTGGTTCACTCTTGTCTCTTGTGCTCTCCTGCAACCTGATTCTAATATTCATAAGAATAGTTAAATAATTGTTTAACTATTATTTAAATAATATAATAAATAAATAGTAAAATTATTAATTAATATTTGTTAAACAACAACTAATCGCCAAAATGTTTAGATTTTTTGTAAGTAAAATTAACCAATAAAAAAAAATTAACTCTGTATTTTTGTTTTAAATAATAATTACTATTTACTATTGTTTATAATTATTTAGGTAACATTCAGTCTTGGTGTTTATACTGGAATATACGTGTCTCAAAACTATGAAGTAAGTTGATAAATAATTTATTATAAAAACAGTATTTTAATTGAGGTACAATTTGTTTAAGGTACCCAAGGTCGACGATCCATCCAAAATTATTGAAATGATAAGAGATTTTGCTGAAAATCATAAAAAAAAGTAGTCAATCATCACTTAAAACAATAAACAATATGGTTAGGTTCATTGTAAATAATAAATCAATTATTTTCTTTTAATTTTTATTACTTAAAATGATTTGTTTAATCTTGCCAAAATGAAATAAAGAAAAAAAAAAAAAAGATTTGAAAAGAACTGAGTGTGTATTTTGTGTATTTTATGTATTTGGTATATTAAATAATATAAACTGTGTACAATATTAAATTTTTATCAACAAAAATTATTTATAAATAACTAATTCCACCACCGGAATATTCAATTCTTGATTGTGGTTCAACAAATGCAAGCCAATCAGATGCATGTGTTGGCAATAAACCCATTGATTGACATTTGTATAATGCAAGTGCAATATTAACAACTTGACCAAGGAAAAATACAATTTTTTGTCCCCAAACATAATTGCCCTCAATGACTTTAAAAGCTGCAACAAATTAAATATAATTTCCAATTATTATTAAATAAAAAAACTAAATTTAAATAAAATTATTAAAATATTTACTTTGTTGAACAGTAAATAATGCTTTAACTGGTCTAATAATCAACATTCCAACCATCATTATTGGAAATATTGATATTGAATTACCAGCCATAAACATAATAAATAAATTCATTGGTACTTGTTTTATTGGTCCCAATGCTAAATCCCATGATTTTTTAATTATCAAATGATTTGAATCATTTTCACGTGAATTTTCCATATTGTGTGACAATGCCAATGACGGTGTATAACCTGGTGGATTTTGTAGCTCTGTATTTCTATCATGTTTGTTTCTGTAAATTTAAACATTTTATTTATCAATTTTTTATGATAAATTATTGTCATGAATTATAAACTTACTTGTGGGTAAAATCAAGTGACCACTTGAATTTTTTAACTCCTTGTTTTGATGACATTTTTAATTTTTTTTATATTGACAACAGCTTGATTAATTTTAACACAACCTATATATGGCACAAACTACAGCTGTAAAAACTTTTGTCTATATGGGAAACTCGATCGATATTTTCTACAACTGACACGTATGACAAGTTGACACAGTTAAATGTAATTAATCAATTAAAATTCCAGCAATTGCATCAACGTTTTTTTTAATTTTTGTAATAGTTTATTAACGTTAAAATTAATTGTTAAATAATAATTAAAGGACGAGGTAAAGTGTAAACATCAAGTGACAGCCTGTTTTTTATTGACGGTCGGTAAAAAAGGAGCTCAAAATGGCATCCGTTGTTTTTTTTAATATACAAAAAAAAAAAATATATCTTTTTTTATTCGGTTCGATTTTTTTTACTGACCATGTAGAAATAAATCTAGATTATTTAAATTTTTTTATGTAAAAAAAAAAATTGATAAATAGTTCAACTAAATTTTTTATCACTCATATATTTATCTAAATGTTTTTTTGGGTCAATAAACAAAATTCGAAACGATAAAAGAGAAAAGATAACTAAACGGTATTATTTTTGTATAAAACATATGTTGGATTGTTATTTTTAAAAACAATTAAATGCATTGAAATTATTTTATTATATTATTGTACATTTAACAAATTGTCTACATGAAATTTATCACGCATTAAATGCAACAGACCATAACTACAATTGAGAGTAAATAAAAAAAAATTACAATAACGTATATATAAATTTGATTTAATCTTCACGATTTTCGAGGCCACAAAATTATTTATTCATTAGTTTCCGGTTTATGAAATACATCCATATGTTTTTTTTTTTTTTTATATTATCGTTTCTCTTCATATTTCATAATCGTCTATCACTGACTCGTTTTCCTCTAAACTATATCCCTTCCAATATAGATTTTATAATTATCTGGAGGGGCAATAAGAATGCCTGATGATACCCAAGCTGAGAAGTAAAAAAAAAAATAATAAAAACAAGTCAGCAATACACATACATATACTACTGGTATTGCTTTGATCTTCAACAGTCAACAGAGTGCAGCTGAGTGCAACAGAGTCATCGTTAGTTTCGTTCAGTTCGTTCAGTTTCATTACAACTGTCGTACGAAAGTGTAATTTAATTTTATTACTCCAATCGAAAAGAAAATATCTACAAAATAAACCAATTAAAGTCGATTTGAATTATTAATAAAATCATGAAGCTCAGGAAATTATTTCTCCGGGTTTTTGTAGTTGTTCTACTGATATCTTGTAAGTTTAATTTTTTAAATTAATTTAAATTGAAGATTTTTTTTGTTTTCTTGAAAGTATTTTATGTACACGCATCGTTGGTGAGACGTGTGAATATGTTATTCATTGACCTCCTGAAAAGTAGGATCCAAGGATGAAATTATTTGTCATTTTTTAAATTTACTTTTTTTAAAATCACTCGAAGCTTGTAGTTTGTACGCCGTATATTTCTTTAGATGATAGCAATTTAATAGTTTTAAACGTACATCGTTTACAAGTGAATAATATATAAAATATAATAAGCCTTGAAAATAATCAATTCATCAGCGTTGAACATAAATTGAGAGTAATCTTAATAATTATACTCGAATCATTCAATTCTCGAATAATAAAATTGTCGAGGGTCTATTACACACACTATTGAAAACAGTTCTTCACATTTTTTCAGAAATAATCACATAAAATAATATAAAATATTTCAAAACTTTATGAAATCATAAGAAATCATTTAAAAGTTTATGAAATCTTAGTAAGTCGTAAGCAATCATGACAAAATCTTTTAAAATCGTTGAAATCATGTGAAGTCACTGATACCACATACCGAAATTGAATTTTTTTTTTTAATTCTCAGAATGATAAATTATGAAATTAAAAAATACATACAAATTGTTTACTTGGGAAAAACCCAAAGTGACTCATCGATGAGTAAATTTATTTAAATAAAATTTAAATTAGACTTCATATCGAGATAACATGTATAAGCATAGGGAAAAATTTTTAGGTTAAACACGTGTGTTATCTTGATTATTAAGTCGATTCGACGGAGCATTTCTACCAGGGTAATATTATGGTTATTTTATATTTTAGATTACGATATGTAGAAGTGTTGTAGCTAATATAATTTTTAAGTAAATTTTTAACAGTTTTAAAAACTTGTTTTGATCAAAGCAACGCTTGACCTCTAACTTTTTGCCCCGATTATTTCGAGAATAAGACCCTAAAGGCTATAAATACAAAAAATAGTCTGGATTTCTTAGAATATACATCACGACTCATAGGTCAAAGTATATCATATATCATTAAAAAGTTTATCATTCTTTCTCCGAATAAAAGTACGCATATGATATGCGTTGTATTTCGAAATGGGATTATACACAATTTGAACATAATATTATATGGATGACACGTGTATCTAATAACACTCTATATGTAATTTTCTTTGGGCTCATATTTTCATGAATGCAACTATATAATTTCATCAAGTCGTCATTTCTTTTAATTTGTCTACAATGTAATATGTTTTTTTTAATTTCTGTTTAGGTGCTTTTGCTAAAAAAAGTAGTGGTGGTAGTAGAGGTTCCAGTTCCTCAAGCAGCAGTAGTCGTCGTAACTCTAAAACAACATCAAGGCCACATACACATACTCAGACAGAATCCAGAGGTATGTTTCACCATTACTATGATGAGTCAAGTTATTGTCAAAATAATTTTATATCCTCAGTGAAAAAATTGTAGCTGAAAAATCAAAATTCCATAATAAAACATGATTAAAAATTACACATTTGTTTTTGTCACCAGGACCAGGCTGGAATGTTCCTGATCACTCAAATTCACGACCAGTAGGAACACCCCCTCCTTATAGTAAATACCCATCTTCAACGAATCATCATCAACAACAAGCTAGTAATCCTAGTTACAATCCACCTCAAACAAATAAATATCAGCCATCAGCTCCAGTAGACCATTATAATACCAATAATAATCCTAATCGCTATAACACTCACTCTAGTTATCCAACACAACCACCCTCAAATGGTTACCATGCACCTCCCGCTTACAATGCACCTCCTGCCTATCATGCACCTGCCTATCATGCACCTCCTGCTTATCAACCATACAATCCTTACCAAGGCCATTCATCTGTACCAGGAGCTGGATATAATCCTCCAGTTGGTCATGCACCTACAACAGTTTTTGTCCAACAAGGAGGATCATCTGGCAGACCAGGAATTGGTCAACTTGCCAAAGAAGCTTTTGTTTATGCTGGAGTTAGTGCTGGTGTAAATGCTGCAGTTAACAGAATTTTACCAGGTGGTATTTCAGGTCACAGACATGATACTTATTATCCACCACCACAAGTTGCTAGTAATGGTGTTGTACCAACAGTTACCAATACTCATATAATCAATAATTATTATAATAATGGTACTTCTGTACCTGCTGGTGAACCTGCAGTTCAAACTGCAGGTCAACCTGCTGCACAAGTTAATCAACCTGCAGTTCAACCTGCAATTCAACCTGCCGTCCAACCAGCAGTTCAACCAGCTCAAGCTGGTGCTCCACCATCAGTGCCATCCAATGATCCTACACCAGCAGTTGTTCCTATTGGTGCCCCAGAAAATATCAACAATAGTCAAAACTCACCACCACCTGCACCAGCTGCACCAGTATTTGATGAAAATACATTTCCAAGTCCTTCAGGTGCAAATGTAACCAAAAATGAAGTTCTACAATTTACAGAAGATTTATTTACAAATGATAAGAACAATGCTTATAAATACATCACCATGAATCTTCAAGGACAAAAAACTGATGATTCTACTAAAGATGATGCACCAGAACCGTAAGTATATATAAGATAATTTATTGTATAATTTTTTTTAATTTTTAATTTATGAATTAGATTGCTGGTTGTGAAGGATGAAGCTTATGAAATTCCAACAATTAGAAATGTTGTTGCACTTCATGATAGTTTTGCTCTTGATGTAAAAGCTAAAGAAATTCAAAGCCCTGAAAAATACAAAAAGATTAATGACTTGTTGGAATCATTTATTGCTACAGATGTCATGAAAAAAACCATGACATTCTTATCTGATAAAGGTTTTTTGCCAGCTGGAACTCAAGAATACGAGTTTAAAGATATTCTTCGAGGAATTTGGTTTGCACTTTTCAAAAGAACAGAGGGTGAAGCTGGAAGTAGTGGATTTGAAACAATTTTCTTAGCTGAAAAATTTGATTCTGAAATTATTGGTATGCATAATTGGATATACTATGCTAAACAAGAAGCTTCAAAAAATATGAATTATCTTGGATATATAAAAGAAACAAAATTGGGAACAGTAAGTTAATTTTTATATGTCGAATTTTGTTGATAAACTGCATCATAATAATCCTAATATATTTTTTTTTTCATTTAGAATGGAGCAATTGTTAAGTTGCGTTCTTCTTTAAATGATGTTATTCAACCAGTATCATCAATATTCGTTGGAACATCACCAGAATTGGAAATGGCTTTATATACAATGTGCTTTTATGTACGACCCAATGTACCATGTCCTATTAAACTTGGAGGAAATGAATTTATTATTATCTCAAATGCTATTAATTATTATGGAAGAGATATTCTTATTTCTGGTTTTCCAGAAATTTAAAAAACAAAAATTTAATTAATCTACGTTTGATAATTTTTTCTATATCATTAATAATCTTTATACAATTGTATATTACAATACAAACATAAAATTTATCAGAAAAATGTACAAAACTGTTTGTTTTTTATGTATTGTATTATGTTTTTTTTTTTTTTTATTTTTCAATAAATAATATTGAGTAACCCCTCTATACTAGAAGTTAATAATGGTTTTGATTTTATTTTTTATAACACGATTAGATAAAAATTCCAGAAAGTTTATTAAACATCACATAAAATTTTTTTAAAACAAAATAACATATAAATAATTATAAAATTAACTGTTAAACTAATTAACATACAAAATAAGATTAATTAAAAATAAAAAATAATAATACTGGATGGTTAAAATCACACGATAAAAGAAAATAAAAATAGAAAAAAAGTGTTGAGATTTTTGGTGAAATGATTTTTGTGACAAAAAGAAAAAGAAAAACAACAACGAAAATAATTATTTATAAAAAATCTTCAGTAGAAGTTACAGTGGCTTCAATGAGTAGACCGAAATCAAGTTCAGCAAGACTTGCCTTAGCAGTAAGTAGATCCAAAAAAGTATCAAGAGGTGATAAACGATCAGCAGAAGGAAAAGCAGCAATACCACTGTGCAAATGACAATGCTGTGAAGTTCTTCCACGATTTTGACAAGCTTCACCTGATAAAATATTTGTAGCATGTTCTCTTGCACGTATCATAAAACTAACAGGATGAAGCCACTGATTGAGAAGTCTTTTGGCTCTTGATTTTGGTAGCAATGACAGCAAGTGAAGTTTTTTAACTGTATTTTCTTTTGTATCACTGATGTCTGTAAACAAATTGTATCGAATTTTAAAAATAGGAATAAAAATTAATAGCTAAATAAGAAAAAAAAAAAAATTAGATACCTGCAATGATGAATTTAGTGACATCAACTTGAAGTTCAAAGACAGATCTCTCAATGTACTGTAAAAACATGGAATACTTGAGACTCCGATAACCAAGGTAAGTAAAAAACGATGCAAATCCTTGAGGTACAGGAAATGCAACAACTTCAATTGCATAACGATAACGTTCCATTAGCATAAACAATAAATTTCTTCTAGTCTCATCAAGTTGATCAATCAAGACAAAACCTCTTTCTTGTTCAAGTCTTGGATCTACATTTGCTGCACGACAAATCATTTGACAAAGTAATCTTGAACTTTCTAATTGTGCTGCAACATATCTTGTTGCTATTGCATGTACCTGAAGTGGTGTACAAGAGACATAAGCAGTTGCTGGCATTTTTGTTGCATATTTTAATAAGTACATTGATAATTCCCGCAAATTAACAGCAACAATATGCTCCTGCTTTGAAGCAGTACAACTTTCAATTTCAACAAATGGTAATGTTGAATCAAGAAGTTTATTACCACGATTACTTGTTATATCACTAAATGATGATGCTGATAAAACAAGTCCACCACTTGGTGACATTGGTGTGCTTGATCTGGATAATGCTTCAGGCTGATAGTACGCCAATGACATTAATAATTTATCACTTATTTTACTTGGATTAAATCTCGGTTTATTTTCACTTTTTTTTCCAAGATTATCCCAAAGTCGTGTCCACAAGTCACTTCTGTATGGCATTAAACGTTGCTGTGGTGACAACAACATGACAGAAGTATTCAACAATTTTTCATGACTCAATGTTATATTTAAATCATTAATTTTTGAATCGTAAAAAATACATTCTTCAACAGTCGTGATAGGTAACAATGAAAGCAAAGGAATTGTATCAGGTAATAAATTTTTTTGTACCAAAGAATAAGATGTACCCATTAGTATTTCTTGCATGTATTTAACAACATTTAGAGAACTTGGTTTGTCAGCAATAATTGCAACAAGTGCAGCAACTTTATCAAAGTCATGTCGATGACATAGAAAATAATGTAATATACCAAGTCTCACATAAATTGATGACTCTTTTTTAAAAACATCAACTAGAAAATCTGTTGGAATTGTAAGAGTAACTAGATCCAATGTTGGTAGATCAATAGTCAAAGTATTACATACATCATCATTGTCAGAATATTTTTTTTGATGTTTAGTTTGATTAAGATCAAGCAATGGAACAAGATAAGAAGCTGTTTGTGAAATTGCTGATAATGGTCCACAAAGAATGTGACAACTGGGATCATGAGTGACACCAATTTCTAAAACATGAGTAAATGATCCTTGAACAAAAACAATCATGTAATCATCTGTTATAGAAAAAGTTGGTCGCATAAGTTTTGCTTGTGACCAGGGTATTCCAGGAATAACACAATGAATAACACAGCTATGATGAAGCAACGTTACAGAGTAAGCAAAGTGTACCCTGTTGGAATCACTGAGGGATGCATTAAGAACATTCTCAGGTGGTTGATATGGTTGGTACAAATAATGATGACAAACACAAACTACGCCTTTTGTGTCAGAGATGACAATTAGATCAAGAGAACAGTCATGAACACGTAATGGTATCACATCATCCTCATAGGTACCACAATTACCAGTGTTAGGTGTTTGTGGCAAATTTAAAGGAATATTTAACACAGTTTCATGTGGTAACTCATCGTGAAATTGAAAACCACTTAATGTTGGACATGTATTTGTTATTTTAGGTTTAGCCTCATTGTCATTTTCAGTTACCAAACTTGTTGGAGCTCGACGATTATGAATATGATATAAAACTTGATTTATAGTATCCCACTGAGCCCAAAAAAATGTTTTAACAATAATTTCATTTTTTAATGATTTAATTGTGTTGATATCTGATGATTCAAATGTCACTGTGTACATTGTTATGCATTCTTGATGAATCATCACAAGAAACTTGTCATGAATACCATTATTTTTGTGTTTATATAAAAATTGTATTCGTACTTGTTTACGTCTTTCAGTATCTATATTGTGAATTTTTTTATCAACTGCATCAAGTTCAATAACATAAGTTTGATAAATTTCCACTTCATCTGGGTCTTGTGAATTATTTTTAACAGTATCATTGTCATTTGGAGTTGTTAAATTTTTTAAATCAAGTGGCTTTTTGACAATGTAACCGAGGAGTGTATGGTTTTGATTTATACTTGCTTGTACAATGTTTAAAATCATTGAAAATTCATGGATTATCTAAAAAAAATTTATACAAAATAGTTTAGAAAATTCATTAGTTAATTTTGTATTTAATAAATCACCTGGAGTAAATTTTTACATCTATCATAGCGTCCAATGACAGAATGGTACAATGAATTTTCTGTATTTTCGTCGATCCAACAAACCAACAGTGATCCATCCTTTTCTTGACCTAAGAGTTTCCATTGCTCAGCTTGAACACAATGAAATGTTATCAATTTTTAATGAAAAAAAAAACTTGTATTACTGATAATGTATTTATTTTTTTCAATTATCTGTAAATGACACAAGAAGGTAAACGAATTTCATGAGAAAATAATATTATGAATGAAGTGTATAATATAAATTTAAATTAAAATAATTTTTTAAATATTAACATAGTAATATATTTAAGTAAAATAATTAAATCATGTAAAAATAAAATTAAACAATGTTATTGTATAGTTTTTTTAAATAAAAAACATACCTTTGACATTTTCTTTGTTGAGCAAAGCATAAAGTTTACCAGCAAGATTTTCGGCCATTATTACTTGGCTTGAAAAAAAAAATAATTAAAAAATAGAGTAATTGAATAGTTTTAATTTAATATGATTTATTTAATTTAAATTATGTTATTTATAAAATATCATAATGTTTATTTTGTTGGGTATTTATTTACTATTTATCGACTATTTATATGTAAAGGGGAGTGTCCACTGTCCAGTGTCCACTATGCAAGAATATATTATGCGCGTGCGTTGAGGACCCCCTCCAAGTTTAAAGTACCACATCATTTGACAGTCGCTCTGTTTTATGGTTATGTTTTGTTGATTAAAAATAAAAAAGTACATTGTTTTTTTAAAAATATTTATTATAAAACAATCACATTGTATTATTCAATTGTTTGTTTATTTATAAAGTCAGTATTTAATAATAATATTATTTTTTTCTGGTTTATAGATATTTATTTTTTCATTTTAAATTGAATCATGGATGTAAATGATAAAAAATCTAACAAAAGATTAAAAAGTGCATCACCAGATAATTCAAATCATGAAAATGATTTACCAAAAAAGAAAAATTCATCACCAACTATTAGAGAATCATCGCCTGAGTATAGAAGAAGATCATCACCATCTAGAAAACGACGTTATTCACCAGACTACAATAAAAGAGAATTTACTGGTCGAAGATACTGGGACAATAACAGACGTAAAAGTCGTCGTTATTCAGACGATGATACTGATAATCATGTAATTGGTGAACGTTTTTATGGTGGTGAAAGTAAACACTCATCTCGTGATGATAGAAGAAGAAGACGTGATGATGAACATGACAGAGAATCAGAAAAAAAAGATCCATCAGTAATTCCACCTTCTCAAAAACGAACTGTTGATTTACTGACATCAAAAACAGGTGGTGCATATATTCCACCAGCTAAACTACGGCTTATGCAATCACAGATCGATGACAAAAGTGGTGCAGCTTTCCAGAGAATATCTTGGGAAGCATTAAAAAAATCTATCCATGGTCATATTAACAAGGTGAATACAAGTAATATTGGATTAATTGTTCGAGAACTTTTTCGAGAAAATATCATTCGTGGACGTGGCTTGTTGACTCGTTCAATAATTCAAGCACAAGCAGCTTCACCAACATTTACTCCGATATATGCAGCTCTTGTTTCTGTTATAAATTCCAAATTTCCTGATATTGGAAAATTATTATTGTCAAGACTAGTTAAACAATTTCAACGAGCATTTAAACTCAACAATAAACCTCTTTGTATTTCATCGTCAACATTTATAGCACATTTAGTTAATCAAAAAGTTGCTCATGAAGTAATTGCACTTGAATTATTAGAATTACTACTTATTACACCAACAGATGATTCAGTTGAAGTTGCAATTTCATTTTTAAAAGAATGTGGTATGAGATTAACTGAAGTTTCAAAACAAGGTGTTCTTGGTATTTTTGAAATGTTAAGAAATATTCTTCATGAAGGTAATCTTGATAAAAGAGTCCAGTACATGATTGAAGTTATTTTTGAAGTAAGAAAAGATGGATTTAAAGATCACGAAGCTGTTCCTGAAGAATTGGATCTTATTGAGGAAAAAGATCAAATAACTCATTTAGTAGAGTTAAATGATAAAGTAGAGTCACAAGATATTTTAAATGTATTTAAATTTGATTCTGATTATATTAAAAATGAAGATGAATACAAAGAATTGTCAAAAGAACTTTTAGGCTCGGATGATGAGTCAGGAAGTGGTGGAGATGATGATGATGATGACAATGACGAAGATTCAGATGCTGAAAATTCTGATGAAGAAAATAAAAATAAAGATGGTGTTATTATTGACAGTACCGAGACAAATTTACAGGCATTAAGAAGAACAATTTATCTAACAATTCACTCATCTGTATCACCTGATGAATGCACTCATAAACTTTTAAAAATGCAAATGAAACCAGGTCAAGAAATTGAACTTTGTCATATGATTCTTGATTGTTGTGCTGAAATGAGAACTTATGAAAAATTTTTTGGTCTTCTTGCTGGACGTTTTTGTGCTATCAATAAAATTTATATAAGTCCATTTGAACAAATATTTAAAAGTTCATACGAAACAATTCATCGACTTGATATGAATAAATTACGTAATGTATCAAAATTTTTTGCTCATTTATTATATACAGATTCAATTAGTTGGGTTGTTTTGAATTGTATTAAATTAAATGAAGAAGATACAACCAGTTCAAGTAGAATATTCATCAAAATTTTATTTCAAGAATTATCTGAAATAATGGAACTTCCAAAGCTCAATGCAAGAGTTAAAGATGTCACTTTACAAGATGCATTTGATGGATTATTTCCTCGTGATGATCCTAAAAATACAAGATTTGCTATCAACTTTTTCACATCAATTGGTCTAGGAGGATTGACTGATGATCTTCGAGAGCATCTTAAGACAAGACCAAAAACTGTTATCCAGCCTGTTGATACCAAAATTAAAGCATCATCTAGCTCTAGCTCATCATCTAGTTCTAGCTCATCATCTAGCTCTTCATCATCATCTTCTGATAGTTCAGGTAATTAATTTCATCTAATAAAAAATTCATAATATATATTAAAAATGTAATACTAAAACTTATAAAATTAAAACAGATTCATCATCATCATCGTCATCATCGTCTTCATCGTCGTCGTCTTCTGATGATAATCGCAAGAAAAAAAAGACAAAAAGGAAGTCAACAAAAAGATTATCCCATAAAAAGAAAAAAGTTGAAAGCTCTGTTGGACATCATCGTACTTCATCATTATCAAGGAAAAAAAATAATAAAAAAGAAAAGAAAGAAAGAAAAAAGTAAAAGTAAATAAAAACAAACAACGTGGTAATTAATTTTACCAAGACGACCAGAGGTTTTAGCTTGTTAATATAAATTTGCAAAATCATTAAATGTAAATTTTAAATTATAATAAATAAGCCAAGTTTTACATCAAAGTTTTTTGGGCTCTAGTTTATTTATTTTTTTAATTTACCTTAACAATATTACTTGCTAAAATTTTTTTATTTAACTACAGGGGAATTGCAACTTTGTTATATTTATTGTTGAGGAAAAAAATTATTAAAATAAATACCAAACCACCACCACCAACAACAACAGATGAACCAAATGACATGAATTATTTTTTATTTTAAATAATAATATTATTAATTATTGTTTGTTTATTCAACTGTTAGTAGTTGAAAATTGTTTACCTGAGTGATAGACACTCTCTATTCATTGGGGAACCACTCTAGGAATCAATAGGAAATCCTAGGCCTAGGCCTAGGCAATGTATTTAGTTTATTTTCTAAAAATAAGAGGGTGTTATCAACTTTCATACGTTTGATACATAGTACTGTATAAAAGCCCAAAATAATAACAACACAATATCATAACATTGGTAAGACTGTGTGTCTGTGTCAGATTCAGTCAGATTGTTGACGATTGCTTGGTGTTGCTTGGATATTTGCTTTCAGACACTTTCAGAGTTTCAGTATCCCGCCAAAAAACTAAACTTCAACTACCGTCAATTTTATTTGTTTAATATTAAACAATTAATTAAAATAAGTAAAAACCAAGTAACTTCAGTGATAAAATGGCTCCTAATAAGCAACGTGATTACGTCAAAGACAAAGGTAATAATTTACTCCAAAATTATAAATTTATTTTTACAGTTTATAGAATTTCTAACCATAAAAAAAAAAAAACTAATTACACATATTGTAAATTAAATTTTATCATAATAATGTTTTATTTTATCAAACAAAATATTATTATTAAATTATTAAATTGAATTTTTAAATTATTAAATTGTATTATTAAATTATTAAATTGTATTATTAAATTATTTAATTGGATTATTAAATTATCTAATTGTTTAATTATCTTTCAGAACAATTGAAGACTTTTTTTGAAGAATATCATACAATTGACGATAAAAGTGGCGACAAATGTTTCAAGTATAGACAACAATTGACAAAAATTGCACACAGAGAACAGATTGCATTAAACATCAACCTTGATGACTTACATGATTTTGATGACAGTCTCGTTGAGGCTATTATTAAAAATACTCGTCGATATGTTAATTTGGTTCTTGAGGTAATTAAAAATTGTTTAAATAAATATTTACATATTTTTATTTAATATATATAACTTTTTGTTTGATTAGCTTGTTCAAGAAATTCTTCCAAATTTCAAAGAACGACATGTACCACCCAAAGATGCTTTGGACATTTATATTGAGCACAGATTACTCATGGAAGCAAGAAATAGAAATCCAGGTGATCAAAGAGATCCAAGAAATAAATATGCACCTGAATTGATGAGAAGATTGTAAGTATAAATTTTTATCTAGATATTATAAGCATTTAAGATGAAAATAAATAAAAGAAATAAATTTAATTGTATATTTATTTTTTGTAAATTACAGTGAAGTATATTTCCATAATTTTGATACAGCAAAACAAGTATCTGTTCGAGATATAAAAGCAAATTGTATTGGTAAACTTGTAACAGTACGTGGTATTGTAACAAGATGTACTGAAGTAAAACCAATGATGGTTTGTGCAACATATACTTGTGATCAGTGTGGTGCTGAATCATATCAAACAATACAATCATTGAGTTTTAGACCATTGGATACATGTGAAAGTGATGATTGTAAAGTTAATAAAGCTGGTGGTCGTTTGTACATGCAAACAAAAGGCTCAAAATTTGTTAAATTTCAAGAAATTAAATTACAAGAACATAGTGATCAAGTACCTGTTGGTCATATACCAAGATCATTAACAGTTTATTGTCGTGGTGAAACAACACGTAATTGTTTACCAGGTGATCATGTTATTGTTACTGGAATATTTTTGCCACTATCTAAAACTGGTTTTAATCCAAGTGCTGGTGGTGCCCTATTAAATGAAACATTTCTTGAAGCACATGAAGTTATAACATTAACAAATATGCAAACAATAAGTGATGCAAGTCGTGAATTAACACAAGAAGAACTTGAAAAATTTACAAGTGATGATTTTTATACAAAACTTGCATGTTCAATTGCACCAGAAATTTATGGTCTTGAAGATGTTAAAAAAGCATTATTATTATTACTTGTTGGTGGTACAGATAAAAAAAAAGGTGATATTAAAATACGTGGAAGTATTAATATTTGTCTTATGGGTGATCCAGGTGTTGCTAAATCACAATTACTTGGTTTTATAACACGTCTTGCACCAAGATCACAATATACAACTGGTCGTGGTTCATCTGGTGTTGGTTTAACAGCAGCTGTATTAAAAGATCCATTAACTGGACAAATGATGCTTGAAGGTGGTGCACTTGTACTTGCTGATCAGGGTGTATGTTGTATTGATGAATTTGATAAAATGGCTGATGCTGATAGAACAGCAATTCATGAAGTTATGGAACAACAAACAATATCAATTGCTAAAGCTGGTATTATGACACGTCTTAATGCAAGAGTATCAATTCTTGCTGCAGCAAATCCTGCATATGGTAGATATAATCCAAAACGTACAATTGAACAAAATATACAATTACCAGCTGCATTATTATCACGTTTTGATTTATTATGGCTTATTCAAGATCGTGCTAATCGTGAAAATGATCTTAGATTAGCACAACATATTACACATGTACATCGTACTGGTGTACAACCAGTAACTGATAATCAAGCACTTGATATGGATCTCATGCGTAGATATATTGCTATGTGTAAAAAAATTGAACCAACAGTTAATGAAGATATAACTGATTATATTGTTAATTCATATGTTAAAATGCGTACTGAATCAAGAAATAGTCATGATAAAACATTTACATCAGCTAGAAATTTATTAGCTGTATTGAGATTAGCAACAGCACTTGCTAGATTAAGATTATCTGATACTGTTGAAAAAGATGATGTTGCTGAGGCTAATCGTCTTGTTGCTGAATCAAAATCATCAATTAATAATTCAGAATTACAAACAACAAATAATCATCAATCAATGTCATCAAGAATATTTCGTTATATTGCTGAACTTGCTGATAATAGTAAAACTGTAACTGTTGCTGAAATACTTGAAAGATGCATACCACAAGGTTTTACTGATGCACAAATTAATGATTGTATTGAAGAGTATGAAGAACTCAATGTCTGGCAAGTTAATCAAGCTAGAAGTAAAATTACTTTCCTCTAAGTGTGCACCTTTTATTAATTTTACATCTTTTTTTTTTTTAATATTAATTTATATTTGTATACACACGTTTTTTTTTTTTAATTAATAAAAACATTTTTTTTCATCAATTTAATAAAATTGTCTTTATTTTATTTTTAAAAATATTTTAAATTAATTTTTTAATACCTGGTAATTTATATTGCTTAAAATAATTTAAATTTTTGAATTTTTTATTAATTAATTGTTATTTATTTTTCCCTATAATTGTTTTCAATTTTTTTTTTTTAATTTAAATCCAATAGAAATTGATAAATATCATTTACACCTGCAGACGTTTTTCTTATTCACCTTGAATAATAAATTTATCCCCAACACCTGGTCAAGTTGGTGGCGTCTCCAAGCGGTATTACATCAACTTGAAAACCACCTCTTATTTTATTTTTCCACCTCCATTAACAAATTCTCCTAACAAGTAACAAGCCTGAACAAACTGATCAGTTGTGCGCCAGACACGGTCCTTTTCATAGCCATTGTATTTCGGTTCGTTAAATTTTGCAAAAAAAAAAAAAAAAATGTATATAGTTTATACTTATTAAAAAAAAAAAAAAATTAGCAAATTTCACAATAGTGCCAAATTAGTGGTTTACAAACACATAGTATATAATTAATTAAACAAATTAATAATTTTAATAATTTTAATTTTGGAGTTATTGGAATTTTAGTCATTTATAAAAAGCCAGTTTAAATGTGCTAGTTATTTTTTTATTTTATTATAGCTTGTGTGTTACACTATGAAATTATTTAAAACAAAATTGTGAAAATAATATTATTTTTAAAATTGAGTTGAAAAATTTAATAGAAAAATTACAAAAAGTGATTTAAAAAATAATTTGTGATTTAGTGATTTAAAAAATTAAAAGATATAAAAAATAAAACAACCATGCGGTTAATAATTTTATTGTTTTTGTGTTTGTGCATCTGTGGAGTGTTATCACGTTCATCAAGATTATCAAGGAGTAATAATGACAAATGTGAATCTGTTCGTCCCTTTTTTGAAACTCTCAATGTCACTGTTGATGAAATTAAACAAAAGGATTTAACCACGAGTATGTTTTAATTTACATTATACATTTGTCGTTTTATTTTTTTTAATTACAAATTAATTGTAAGCTCAGATAGTCAAATTAATTTAATAAACTACTTAATATTTTATCGTATTGGATTTATCACTTGATGCTTGTATTAATTGTTCGTAATTCATTCAATTCAATACACAATATTAAATGCATTTAAATATTGAATAAAATAATTATTTAATTCGTTTTGTTAATTATTTATTTTATAATTTTTTAATGTATCTATGAATAACATTTATATCGAGGAATCATCAGAGAAATTTGAATAAATATATTTACTAGAAAAAAAAAAAATTACCTTCATTGCAAATTCAGTCGTAATAATTTTTATTTTTTTAATTTTCAATATAAAAAATAATATAGATTTGAAATAAATCTTGAGATTAATGACAATGACAATTTTAAATTTTTATTTTTAATAATTTTTTAATTAAAAATCAATAAAATGATCCTTTTATTTTTTTCTTTTCTGTTATCATTATTTAAATTGCTATTACTATTTCAAATTTGCAATGCTAAAATTATATTAAGCTATCAACAAATAAAAAAAATGTATCTATTCAAAATTTAATTTATTCTTTATATATAATTTTTATCTTTTTTTAATTTAAATATTTCTTCAGCACGTGCTGAAATAAATAATGCGAGGGATTTCCTCACCGAACGTGTCAAGTGATCTCCTTACTGGATCTAATCAGATTATTTAAAAAAAAAAAATTTTCAGCCTTTTATATAAATATCAATTATACTTTTTTTGTTTTTTATCACTAATATTAAAAGCCTGCTTAACAAATAAAAAAAATTCAACAACATAGAGACAAAGTTTCATATCTTTTAATGATCAATAGACAGACTTGAATTCAAGTGTTTCAATTGTCAAATAAAACGAAAAAAAAAAAATACTTAAAAAATAAAAAGAAGATCATGATGATGATTATCTAAATGAGGCCTCTTCAGACTCAAAGGCATAAAAAAATCTCAAAGCCAGACAAAATGTCGCTGTTCCGTATATATTCAAAAGCTTTTTTTTTTATATTTATATTCACGTTTGCATATTATAACTATGACGTTTTTTTCTTTCATTTTTTATTGCCACTTTTTTTTTTTTTTTCTGCATTCGTTTTTTATTTTTATCACGCAGCACTCATTGAGTATGGTAGCAGATAATAAATAATAATAATTTTGCAAAAAAAAAAAAAAGGCTAAATAAATTGTCGACAATAAATTAAGAATTTTTTTTTGTCTATTATATTTTTTTTTTATAAATAAATAAATTTATTATTTAAAAATGAGCTTTTTATTTTTTTAAAACATTAATAAAATTAAATGAAATAACAATATAATTAATAGTAAATTTGTTGTTGAATAAAATTGTATAGAATTTAATTTATTTCTATATTAAGTAATTAGCAAAACAAAAAAAATATATAAAAAAACTTTCCTCTTACATGTCATCTTGATGGCAAGCAATTTAAATATTTGTTTTTTATTCAATTTAAATATTTGCATATATATAAACATGCAATTAATTTGTCATTGCTATTAGTTTAATAATAATAATTTTTATTTAGTGATATTTGATTGTTATTTTATACATTGTTCAACTGTACGAAGCAGACATGTCAACTTGTCGATGTATTAAGAATGACTTGATAGATTTTATAGAAAGGTCATTACCCTTTCTCGAGATATTAATTTTGAATGAAACACATCACTGAACAATCTTCGATTTATATATGTGTATTTATTCAAGTAAATCATCAACTCAGCATATGTGACCTTATTTTTAAATTTGCTAAAAATTTTAAAAGTCCATATATCCAAACTAAACAGTATCTAGCACAAAAAAATACATTTTTTTTTTCCACAAATAATATGAGTTGAAAAATAAATTAAATTGCAAGAAAAATGTGTTTTTTTTTTAGTAAAAAAATTGCACACACAATTAAAGTATGTATTTTTAATTATTTTTAAAATGAATTTTTAGAATGAATTTAACTGAATTTATTTTAAAGCTTGAAATTTATAATAATTCATGTACTTGTAAAAAAAATTATGAATTTTTATTACTCCAAATTGATGACGTTTTTTTAATGCCTTAATTGACTGTTAATTTTTTTAGCTAAAATAAAAACAATATCATTAAAAATTTCTAAAAATTAGAATGTTTCTAGTTAGGCTTGTTTAAAAATTTTAAAACGACAGTTACAGGTTCACATCAGTGTTAATTCTATAGTGTAAAAAAATATTACTAAGCTTGGTAAATAATTAAATAAAATGAAAAATGAGAAGAGAAAAATAAAAAACAACATTAATATGCATTTCATTAATTACTAAAACAATTATAAATTTATTATTTAAATAGTTCACACGTTTATAAAAAGCATTTTATTATATTATAAATTATCTAATCTCTAAAGCTGCGAGAATTAAAACTTCAAGTAAAACAATAATTGGATTATCTTTTTGTTTATTTTTAAATAAATTATATATATGAAACTGATATATACAATAACATTTTGATCCTTATTGAGTCACAAAGAGGTGTCATCTTATATCTTTACGAACACAGATCACTGAGGTTATTGAACTCACATTAAATTTATCTACATCACATTATAATTGATAAAAAAAATAAACAAATAAAATATACTAACAGCCTCCCACCTTTCTAATATAACTGAAATATAATTTTATTATTACACAGTATAAAAATTACTCTGCTCGAATTTTCTTTAAATTTTAAAATATTTTTCTCCGTAATTTCTCCACGTTTTCTCCGTATTAAATTAAAGCTTCTCGCAGTTTTTATAGAAATGAAAAATATCACATTTTTTAGTTGAATGTATTTTATCAAAACCAAAGAATTTTTGCTTGGAAATTACTTGTAGATGTTTTTAATTTTAATCAAAAGATTCGGGTGTGTAAACAAGGTTAATTTACTGTATATGTAGAGTCATGATTAACTCACTATTTCCAAGAATTTGACATGATAAAAATCTGTTAAGAATATGTTATGTCTACGTGGATTATTTGTCATAAGAATTCTTTTATCTGTTATATATTTTGTTGATATAAATATTTAGCTTTTGTTTCAAATTAAATTTTTTAATTTTAATTTAATTTTTTTTGCTCATAGCTAATTTTAAAATAATTACATTATCCACAAAGAAAATAATACAATAAATAATTAGTAAAAATTATAAATGTATTATTAAATTTTTTTATTATTGCAAAAATAATTTTATAAAAATTAATATTAAATAATATAAATTAGTCCTTTGTACAAAATAATTTTAAAGTTTCCATTTTTTTTATTATCTGTAGCTTCAAAATTAAAATAAATTAATGAAATTTAATTAATAAAAATATAGGCTATTGAAAAATAATATTCTTTACAATTAAATTAGCATGTAAATTATACAATTATTCTTGCATGATTACACAAATTTATCGATAATAAACAAGTAATAAATTATGTTAAACAATTTGTTAAGGATATAATTGTTATAATTGAATTAATAGATATGTTATTGCAATAATTTTTGCACCTGTCGTCAAACATACATGGGTGCTTGTTATAAAGAGACACGTAGAGACTTTCAGTAACGCCTACCACTCATATCAAATTATAACTCCTGTTTTATTTATTTTTTTTTCATTCATTTTTACCATGTCTAATCACGCATAAAATTATTTTTATTGTAGAGTTAATATATTTATATATTTATTTTCTAGAAAATATTTGTGGTGGACAGTGTTGCAGTAAAAAAGCAGAAGAGCAATTGCAAGACCATGCACGTACAAACTTTCACAGTCTCATCCACCATCACAGTAGGGTACTCCAGGGCCACCTGGCAAGGACCGCTGATACTGTAAGAGGTATGTATTTACATTTTTGTCCTTGAATTTTTTAAAAACTTAAAACTAACTTGATTCAGTTATTAAAAATTTAATATTAATTGAACCAATAATCCTCCAACGTATTTATAAATTTTAAAAAAATTAAATAAATTTTTACGTAATATTTAATAAATAAACTATTTAAAATCGATTTTTTTAAAAATTAAATTTCTTTAAAAGTTGGTAACAATTGATATTTTTATTTAAAAAATAATTAAACAAATATAGAGAATAAAAAATAGTTGTATATTCATGTCATCTTAAAGATGCTAGAATTTTAAGAGGAGAGTTACAATATAAACCATTGTAAAGATTATATATGTGTGCTTGTTGAAAAATGTGGTTCAGCATGCTTGAAGAACGTCAAAAAGAAGGAAAAAAAAAAAAAAAGACCTGTTTTTCGGGGAATGCATGTGCATTCTCACACACCTTTGCAAAACTATGTCGTAGTGTTGAGAGATGTTACCATCACGTGACTCATGCAACATGGCCGCTTTGAGGTAGTAATTTTGAATTTATATATATAATATAATATGAGGAAGCATATAAGCGTACACTTAAAAATTAATAATAAATAATTTAAATTTTTGTATATAAATTAAATTTAAAAATGCAATAAATGTACTAGAAGCTTGAAATTTCATGGAGCAATTATATAATTGAAAAATGAAAGAAAAAAAAAACCGTTGGCCCAATAAAATCGGTGGTCCTTTTCACCAATTGGAAATTATAAATCAATACTTCAACGAGTGAGAGTATCAAGTGTAATTGATGCTAGATAGAATTTTATTTCTAGAAAAATATTTATTTGATTTTTGTTGTATTTTTATTTGTCATTAATTTGATTTGATTTGATTTTTTTTTTTGCAGAAACTGTGACCACATTGGCACGACAATCTGAGAACAAAACATTAAATTTATTTGAACAAGTTTATCGTTCAATGTCATTGCTCACCAGGCCATCAATTAGGACACTTTATCAAGCGATGATCGATCATGTTAATCTAACAACAACAATACCCGATGACGTTCAACAATCACAACGTATGATGTTACAAGAACATTTAAATAATTTTTTTACCCAATTATTTCCAATTGCTTATCATCATGTTGTTAATCCAAATAATCAAGATTTTACTGATAAATTTAAAGAATGTCTTTATGAATCAATTGATGGTATACAGCCATTTGGAGAAATACCAAAGCAAATATCACACTCTGTAAGCAAAAGTCTTGAAGCAATGAGGGTTTTAATTCAAGCACTTCAATTTGGTGAAACAGTACTTGAAAAAATTGATTCAAATTTATTTCAAAGTACTAGTTCTCATCAGACACTTTGCAATGAGGGATTGTTAAAAATGACTTATTGTCCCAAGTGCTCAGGTCATTCATCAGTTTCTGCTTGCAAAGGACTTTGCAAAAATATTGTGAGGTAAGTGCTGGTGGGGCTTTGTAATTATATCAAACAATGTAAAATCCTTTTTGTGGGACCAATTAAATTGAAAGTAAATTTAGAATATTCATTGAGAAATTAACTTTATAAATTCCATTTTGTCATGAGTAAGAAATTACTCTGTAAATAGTTATGTAATTTTTTTGATAATAATAAACAAACAAATAGAGTCTGTGTGAGATGCTGTCTAGTTTGAACATTAAACTCTTGTATACGCACAATAATTTTGTGAGGCTATATAAATATTATAGTGGGAGGTTAATAAGAAAAGGAAGGAGTTGATGTAATTCAATCGTATGACGTATAATTATAACATAGAGGGTTCAAGCCAGTACAATTTGTAACGAAGAGCCAGAGCAAAGTTGAAAGTTTTACAATAATTTTACAAAAAATTCTCATGACAATTTTCAGTTGTTATTTTATTTTTTATCGGTTCTATGTAGATTAATGCTAATGAAATGTTAAATGCGAATAGTATACTTTTTCTACGAAACACTGAAAAAGGCGATATAAAAAAAAAAAACGAGTGAAACTTTGCTTATTACTTTAGCAAGATGATGTTGTAAAGTGACATCACCACATAGGTGCCAGCTGTATATAGATTAAGCTTCATGTATGCGAGCGTATGTGGGTTAATGATAAAAAAATGTAAATCAATGATAAAACAAGTTTGTTATTTTAAGTGTATAAAAATGAGCAACATCACTTTGGTTTTTTCATAATATAATTTAGAAACATTAAATGATTTATATAAATTACTAATTTAATGTTTGTTTTTTTAAGGGGATGTTTGACAGAACCAGCATCTGAATTGGATCTTGCATGGTCTGGCTATGTTGAGGGTGTTGAAAGATTGGTTGTTTCAATTGTTGGAAAAGCAGATTTGGGTTTTAATGCAGAAAAAGCTATCAAAAATTTGGATGCCCAAATATCAGCAGCTGTCATGGACGCTATGAAAAATGGACCAGCTCTCAAAGAAAAGGTAAGTTTAATATTATTAATATATTTTTTTTTATAATTTTCTCAAAATGGTAAAGACGAGTTTTATTATTGATAAAAAAAAAAAAATTATGTCAGTTGGTTTCCCACATGTACAAACTGAATTTTCGAAAGTACATTGATTATAAAATACTGGCAATAAAAATAACGAGTCAAATTGTTATTTTTTTTTTAATTTGAATTTATCTGGGATTGACCGGATGTTGAGTTCCCTCTATTTGTGAGTAGAGGGTTACTTGCATATATGAGACTTTAAACTTAACAAACTCGGTGAATTAATTCATGCACGCGATATACGACAACGTGCTATTCGTTGCTGACCAATTATAAAACATAAAGCCGATCACATTGGTTGTATAAGCATGAGAAAGAAAAAAAAAAAAAAATTGAAAATACATTCCAAGATAAATCGACTCACCATCATATATGGTAAGAAAGACGAAGAAAAAAAAGCAAATTATTTTTTTTTTTTTTTTTCANTTTCAATATATTTATATATTTTTTTTTTTGTCTTTTTTTTTATTCACTCTTCGTTACCAAAGTATATATGCGGCAATGTATAATATGTGGCATATTGGAGAGGGAACTTGTTCGCCGAAGAAGGTGCCTGCGATGCGCGGCTCTTAATTAAAAGTTTCACACGGGTTACGGAGCCGTGCGAACGGCGACACGGGCGATCTCAAACTGTACCACTGCATGTTTTTATTTTTTCTACTTTACTGATTTTGATCGTTCAAAATCGATTAACCATGTTAAAAAATAATTTCAAATATATTTAATGCAATTTTTTTCCTCTCGGCGCATAATTATTAAAATACATATAAATTAAATTAATTTAAAATTAACGTATCAATTCTTAAGAAAATAAATTTACCGTTATAAAAAACAAATTTATTATTTTTCCTTTGAAAAAAAAAAAAAAGAAAAGAATATTTTCACTGAATTTAAAAAATAATTATTTATTTTTTTTTCTAGTTAAAATGACAAAAAGAAAGAAAAAAAAAAAAAAAAAATTGAAGCTTAAGCAGCATGCTTAGGCTGCATGCAGCTTTTGACTTATCCTCTCTACTAGTGGTCCAACTGTACTTTAATACAATATTTTCTATTCAACAGTAGGCCACTTTAATTTATGTATGACTTTTTCCATTTAAACTGTCAAATTTTCGTACCATTTTACACCTGCAAAATAAATTTTCCGGAAAAACAAATTATAAAAAAAAAAAAAAAACAGAAAAAAACAGGAAAATTGAAGTTATAAGTTTTGTTCGTTTTATTTTNTGTGGAAAGAATATAATAAGTATCATATAGAAATGACCGGATACAAACATTATGGGCGATTGGTTTAACAACTAGGAGGTCCTCAAAACTCCAGACCAACAAAACTAAATACATTGTGACTTGACAAAATTAATTGTTAGTACACTTTTACTTTTAACCAGCGCCTAAACAGTATTATTTTGAGTTAACTCGGGAAAACGACTTAGGATTGGGGTAAAGACTAAAATTTTATCCAAGACAACTGCACAAATTTTCTGTAGATTTTTTCAGTGCACACAACTGATATTCACAATTACAAATTACATATAAAAATTTGACTCTTATCATTAGCTAAATATTCTATAATTTATTAACAAATTGGATATAAACTTTTGATAAAAATATAAATTTATCCAATTTTTTTAAAACGTGTGCAAATAATAATAATAATAATAATAATAATAATAATAATAATATTTTCCCGGTCTAAAAGTTTTTTGTAAATGAACTTTAAACATTTGTTATTATAATAATCCATGCTATGTATACATGACACTGAAATAAAATAATTTTTAATTCACGTATATTTGGTTAGTCAAAAAAAAGAAGCAGACATCACAAGTCATTTATAACTGTTGAAATATAATCCTAAAATCAAACGAATTTGAAAAATTTATTTCGTCATTAAAAAGGATAAATAAACAAGTATTAAAATATTTTTTTTCTAGAAGACTTTTAAAAGTAGACATGTTCAATAAAAAAATAATACTTTTTATTCAAAATTTAACTTGAAGTGATAATTAAAAAACCTGTATTTTCATAAATTTTCAAAGCCGCGACTGTCGCAATAAACTGTTAAGTGTCAACTTTCGCATATCACATTTTTTTTAAACTAATAAAATAAATAATAATCAAGATATCAATTCAATTAAAAAATAAATCAATAGTCAAATAATTAAATAAAAAAAACGATATATAATTTATAAAATATTTGCTCAATAATTTTATCGTTTCAAATTGAAAAAAAAGAGTTAATAAAAATAAAATTTATTGTATTTCAAATCGACTGTAGTTTTAAATAAAAAAAAAATTCATTTCTTGTAATTTCACCTGAATAATCATATGATTTAAAAATTTTCAAGACAGGTCATTGTTTTCCATCTCAAATCAAAGAATCAAATTCAAATCTTCCATCGATTATGTTAAAAAATAAAAATGTTCTTGTTCTCTGTTTCTTATTTTTGATGGCATTAAAAAATACTGCATTCTGCGTGCATTACGTGTCTGCATTCCACACTGGCCTTTTGCCTTCTTCGCCTCCAGGCTGCTGTTAAATCTACCGCTCCATGTATATATATATATGAAATATATGCGAAGTTGAAACTGTGGGTGGAGATGAGAACAAAATACCACAACTCGAAGAGGAAAAATGATTGTTATACGAAGGTTGTTGTAGGTGTGCCCCAGTGTATCTTTAGTTCAAGATGATTTTTTATATTTTTTAAATACTCCTTTTGAATTTCTCCCTTTACCCCCCTTTATCACTCTTCATTATTATTCGTCGCGGCAGTTTTGTACTAGTATAAACTTCGCACACGGTCTCCTTTTCACCAGGACTTGTTTATCGGTGTTTCACTTCAACTTACTATTTCATTCTCTTCTTTCCCTTCTACTTTTTTATATATTTTTTTTTTTTTGGTTGTCTCATTATTATTCTTTTCAGCCCTTCAAGGCTTCGTGTATAGTATAAATGTATATATATATTTGTAGCATGAGTTTAGTCTGGCACGGGTGCCTTATTTTCGTTGGTCCGAATTCTTTCTTTCTTCATTCTTCATATATTGTTTCTTTTATATTATTTTTTTATATTATTTATTTTTTTTTTCTCCGGTTTGAGTACCTTGCTGCTATAGTTGTTCTTGTGGGAGAATCGATTTCCTCCTCTTGCCTCAGTCCTCACTCCCTTGCCTTTCCATTGGGTCTGCAGTTTGCATGAAATTCCATCTGATGGGAAATCATGAATTCTATACAGATAAGATGACCTTGATAGATTTTTGTTTATCATAATTATACACTTATATTTAGAAATTAAAATTTAATTTTAATTAATTTTTTATGTATTAATTGAGACACAGATTAATGTAATTATTTTATTTATTTTTTTTAACTATTAAAAATGATTAATTTTCAATGCGAGGGATCTTCTTGAAACGCAGGAAAAAATGAAAAATTTTTCTCTTTTTTTACAGACTCATTTCAATAAATTTTACTTACATTAATAAATAGCTGAAAAATTTATAACTAACATTACAAGTTATTAGTAAATTTATACGAATTATTTAATTTTATTTATCAAATTATAAAATCTAGTTTATTTAAAAGTACATTGAAGAGTTATTGTTATTTTGCCAACGCTAAATAAGTTAATATCGCAAAAAAATATAAACTTATTGAGGGCACTATTTTATCTGCAGTTTGCTTGGCTGTTGTAGTGTTGTGTACACAGTTAGAAGCAAGTTTCTTCTACTCACATTATACTTGTTAAATTTTTTGTATGCTTCTCTTTTTATATATATATATATATCATTGATGTATATAAATACAAGTGCAAATGCACACTTGCACTTGATTCTTCTTGCTCACAATAATTTTACTTTTTTTATTTAATTTTCTTTAAAACAGTTTTTATCTATTATTGTCAGGAATATATATCATTTTTGTTTTTGACTTTTAAAAAATTAATCAGCTTTATGATAATGGAAATTTAATTTTGTATCGAATAATTAAAAATATTGATAGAAAATTTAAATAGTTTTTTTCTATGTCGACATTGTTGGCAGAATATTCATGAAAATTAGGCATTATTTTTTGTAGATTTTCTTTGATTTAATATTGCTCATTGACAAATTAAATTGTTGAGAAGGTAAACTGTTTGGTGGATGAACAAATTTTTATACCATTAGTTCAATGACTCGATACTCAGATGCCTATATACGTACTGTGCACAATAAAACTGACCGGTTATTCGGCGCGTTTTGTGCCTTTTTTTATACCTGCGTGGCCTCGGTTCAAAAAATTTTTTTTTGCGGGTAAGTTTCAAAATTTTACATTTTAAACTGAAATGGATATCCAAGTTCACCTATTCATTGAATAAAAAAATTTTCAGGGTGCAACTTTAGCCACTTTACCTTTTTGTCCCTGTGGGGTAACATATGCGGGGTCAACAGATCAAAATTACTGCTTTTTTATTTTTTTTGCACAAGGAAATCTTTAACTTATTTTATTTAACAAATATGAGAATAATTTTAGAGAAAAGTTAATTAAATCATGTTATCCATTATTTATAATTTAAAACGCGAATTAGTGTTTGAACCTGGGATGTCAATGACTCCAAAAAAAAAAAACACAAATATATATTAATATCACCATGCATTGATAGTGAACAAAAACATTTATAGTAAAAAGCTCGTTCAACTATTGATAAAAATATACCAACTACAAACGATACAGCAATAGTAAGTGATGTTTTAAAAAATGCAGATAAATATTTGACGCGTGAAACAATTTAGTGAGCAAGTCGTCACACATTCGTTCTACATGTTGATGAGTTTAAAAGTTTTACTGTCTGTTATATATACTTGGCTCTATATCTCAACTAAAATGAGACACGAAAATCATCAGAAGACTACTCATCCAGTACTTTCACCCCAGACCAACTATTCGATAAATTTATCTTGAAAAATTCTTTGGTATTTCGTTTTTTTTTTTTTTTTTTTTTACGANTTTTTTTTTTTTTTTTTTTATTCTATTTTGGCGCTGAGCTGCGAGATTGTTAAAACACAAGGTTGGATTTATATAGAAAAATATATTTTTGCTAATTTTAAATAACATTTATCGAAATATCTGTATTTTTTTTTTAAATCATATATAAAATTTATTGATTATTTTGTATTTATAAATTTATAAATTTAATTATAATCATGGTGGAAATATTTTTTCGTATATTACTCTGTAATTAATCTGTATTTTTCCATCAATAATTTTTATTCAATTATAAATATTTAATTATTTTTTTCATTGCAATGATATTATGTGATATTTTTTTTTAAAATAAACTCTCTTCATGTACAATTACGTAACTGAAATTTGAAGCGTAAACTTTTAAATTTTATGATTAATTTCAACAATGAATTTAAATTAAATAATAAAGAAGATTGATACAACATCAGACTGGCCAATTTGTCTTTAACTCTTTATATAAACTGAACACTATATAAACAATTTCTTTTGTTGATTGATCAGATATTTTGCTCACTAATGATATCAATGTATACAGATGTATATAGAATGTATCAATGATCAATGATCAATGATCAATGATCAATGATCAATGTATATAGAAATATTTCCACTTAAGTATTGTAGATTATTTTTTAATTTTTATGATAAATATTTAGCTTGATCTTCGTGCTTAAATACTGTCATGAAAAAATTTAACATAAATAATCCCCAACAATTTAATACAACAATATACTTAAATGATTTTTAAAACTGTTAAATACAATTTAAAAAAAATAAATCAAATATTTTAAATGCTTTTGTATTAGTTGATTAAATATATGAATTTTAGTAAATTATTTAACATTTTAATTTTTTAATGAAGGATTTTAAATTTACATTTACACCTGTCACAAGACATCCGAATTTAAAATAATTTTCTTCGAATTATATTTTCATCGTTTTATGACAAATTTTTAATAATTTTTTTAAATTTTATTTGCGGTATTTGTCACGTTGTGCTTATTATATTCTAAAAAATGATATTTGAAGTTTGTCGTTTAGTTGGCTCTTTTAAAAGAATAATATTTGAAAATATTTAAAAAAAAAGGTTTTTACTTAAAATGAAGATTTTTTTTCAATAGTGAAAGACACACATATATATACAAACTATTATTTGTCATGTTCTTGGCGATGACTAAGGGCGTTTTGACCGTCAACTTTGAAAGAACCATTTCTTATACAAAAAGTCTTGAAAAAACCCAAGTCTTTTAGTACTATACCCAAGTGGGCACCCATTGTGTTATGCACCTGCTGACTAGTCGGTCTCTAGACCTTGCATTTTCAAATAATTTTCAAATGAAAAAATAAAAATTCTTCAAGAGAAAAAAAAAAAAAAANAAAAAAAAAAAAGACAGACAGACAAGGAGAGAAAGTTATGGAAGACTATGAAAGCCAATCTTTTACCATCCATAAAATTTGACAAAAAAAAATATATACATATATATTTTTTTTTTTTCAATATAAATTCATTTTAAATGTAACATGATAACTATATAAGTACATGAAATTTTGAGGCTGTAAGATTGGCAAGTTGCCTTACTTCTTAAAGTCAACGACCCAAGTCTGGTTTTTGATACTTAAAGACGTTACTAAATACATAAAGTAATTTTTTTTTTTTCCAACATTTAAAAATAAAATATCTACCTGAAAAATAAATAGTTAATCTAATTTTTTTTTTTTAAATTAATTTATTATTATTAGCAAAAAAAATTAAAAAAAATAACTAATGAATTATTGTCATTAAAATTTTAATTCTATTAATTCATGAGAAAGTTTATTAACATTTTCAATTAATTATATAATAAATTAACGCAATTTTTTACTAAATTGACAATCAAATTTAGAAATCAAAATTGATTAGATCAAGACGATTTACGCGCCAAATATCATTATTATTTGAAATGATTCAACTAAAGTGCAAAAGAAGAATTAAAAAATGCAAATTTTAATACGGTATAAATATTTTGAGAGAAATAAATATCTTTCGGATGCAGAACGTCAAAATAAACCAAAAATATATTTAAAACTGTAAATAAAGTCATAAACGCTAATTAAGAAGGTAACCTTATACAAAAATAGGTTTAATTTTCAGTCGGTTTTTCGACACATGTAATCTAGACAAGTCGTATCATCGAGAAGCCATAACATTTGTTTTTTTCTCTCTCGTTAAAAAAAAAAAAAACGAAAAGATTAACATCTCAAGAAATCAACAAAAACAGTTGCATATAAAATTGGACACTGTTGAGTGGTTAGATCGCGGGCCACCTAATGTTGTTCATAGTTGACACATGAGAGCAGTGAACAACCAACCAACCAACCGATCGAAAGGAATGTAGAGAAGGTCGAAAAGATTAATAAAAGATAGAAAATGACCGTAAAAAAGATCAAAGAAGATTGAAGAAGAAGTTAGAATTGTCCGAATTGGTGAACGAGCCTGAAAAAACCTGAACGAACTCGCACACACATCGAAATTTTTTGCCTGCACACAACGTTTTCTATTCTTTTTTTTTTTTTTTNTGTTTTAGTTTTTTTTTTTTCATCATTTTTTTTTCTTTTTTGTATTATTGTTTTCATATATACATATATAGTATACCTTTTACAATGCTCTTTTTCATCTCTTTGTCTATTTCGTTATTCAGCAGGTTAAACTCTCACATGAAGACTGAAGAGATGACCACCATAAGCTCTCACCATCCTCAAATCATACACAATGCCCGCATTTATTCATATTATAAAATTCATATATATTTGTTGTGTTTTTTTTCTCCATTTTCAAGAAATAATGAATAGTAAAAGAGAAAAATAAAAAATGTATAAGACAGACAAAGTAAAATATATGTATATATAAAAAATAGATGAATGGGGCGAAAAAAACTGAGCGGTTTGTCGATGTGTGAGAAGCAACATTTTGTCTCAATAAGTCTTGAGAAAAAAAAAAAAAAAGAGAGAACGGAAGACAATAGTGAAGAATATTTAGCTGAAAAAGCTCTTGCTGTGTAGTTTAGTTGTAGCAGTTTATGTGTTGCTACGTGATTATGTTGCCTATGTTAAAATCTATATAGTTCTTCAGCAAATTTCTGAAGGCCAACTTCTCTTTTTATTTTTTTTTTCAACACTCATGTTTTTTATTCATCATCACTCACTTTTTCGCTTCAAGCACTTTTATTTCTTTCTCTTTTTTTTTTTAGCATGACGCATGTTATATTGTTCTCTAATTTGTTACATCAGAGTAATGTTTCAAGTCCTGATTATTATCCTTGACAGATAGTCTTTTTTAGTGTCATGCATTCATACGAGCTGTACTTGGTTTAATATATGAAAAATTATGAAAAATTGTTGAGATAAAAACAAAGTAAAGTATAAATCATAAAAACTATAAATCAATGATGAATATTGTCTGGTTTAAAAAGCTAAAAATATGTATGGGGTATTCCATGTAAATTAATACACTGCTTTTCTTGACTTTCTTGAATTTAATCAATTTTTTTTTCTTGATGAATCGAAAAATATTCTTAAATTCATTTCTCGTTTTTTGACACGGTTAAATGACCTTTGAAAAAAATATATTAACAAATGAATTGAAGGAGAATTTGCTCTTGTGCGTTTGCTATTTATAAATGATATTAGATGATATCATTGATTCTTAAAAGATGATGATGAGGGTATAAGGATACTATGAGTAATCGCCAAAATAGTCCGTTATACACTAGAATTCTTAAGAATGAATTTCGGAGAATGTAAAAGACCGCCATTTTATATGTATGTATTATTATTTTAAAAACACATTTGATATTCCGACAATGTTTGATTTTTAGATACTGGCAGACTCTTTAACATGATGTTTCTTTTTTTGGGAATTATCAAAATCTTAATCTGTCTTTTCGAGATCTAGAGCACAAGATAAGTTTTTAAAATTTTCAAACAGTTAGTGTTACATATATAAACAAAGAATTTTTTTTTTTGATTTTTAAAAAACCACCATGAGAATAGTTAATTTTGAATTAAATTGAAATTTTAATTCAGCTAGAAAATTAGCAACAAACTTGAAATTTTTATTATTTATTTTTTGATTGTAATATTTTCTTTACAAATCAAATATTTTTACATATATGTTTTTTTTATTTTTAATAATATAAATTTTAAAAGTTCAAAATAATTTAGAAAAATTCCAGTTGAAAAAAATGATAATAATTTGAATTATTTATCAAACGATCTAAACCATATATAAAAATTTTGTCATTACATGTTTTGCCATTTAAGTTTTTAATTTATATAATTTTTCTGTTAAATGTTTTTTTTTTTTATCCACAACGATTAGAGTTGTTAGATGTTCTTACAAAACTTTAAATTTATTTCGAGTTATATTAAATATTAAAGGTGAGCTAATACACGTATAAGGGTGACTTGAATGTCGTTGAAAAAAAAAAAAAAAATATAAATATAAATAACAAGATGAAAGAGATGAGGCGCACCCTCGCATTCCACACATCCTTTTGGCCGTTGTGTCCAGTGTAGCAGTTAAATACCGTGTCTTTGATTTGCCGCGAAATGGGTCTGAACGGACCCATGCGTCGCTTCCAATTCTGCTTTGCTCTATTATATATATACAACAAACCAATACAACCTATACAAGGTATAGTCTCATCGAAGAATTAAAAAATAAAATATTATTTTTCACTTTCACAAACTAAATGACCGTTTGACAAAAATATCAAAAAAAAAAATTTTAAAAATATCACCTAGAATTAAACTAAGCTTTAAATTATCTAAATATTTTTCTAGTAATTAACTTTTATTATTAAATTTTTTAAAATTATCGTGGGAATATTGTGTCGATAATTCGAAATTGGAATTCAGATTACTGAATCGTGAAGATTACACAGGATTATTCCAAAAATTCTAAGAAATCATTTATTGATTACGAAAAATCTCAATCGATTACTATATATAATAATTATTGATAAATTAAAATAAATTTATAACAACATTAAATTAATTATTTACATTTTATATGATAATAATCGAAAATAAATTATAAATTAAATCAGAATTTTAAGAATTTCATGAGATTACAAGAAAATTACATGAAAAATATATTTGATTTTGTAATCAGATTACAATAATTGGATATTACATGCCTTCGTTGTGTGTATATAAATTTTTTTCTCTTTTATAAATTAATTATTGATACTATTTTTTAATTTATAATTAAATTATATATTTTTTTTTAGTCATTCAATTTGCAATACTCGAAAAAGTAGTCAACTAATACATGATTTATAATTTCCACTACTTTTTTTATTATATTTAAAATGAAAAAAAATAAAAAAGTTATAATAAATGTTTTTTTTATTTTTAATAAAAAATTCGGCAATTTTACCAAGTTAGTATAATGATGTCAGATATACGAAATAAATTGTGATACGACAGGAAACTTTGGACCCACTGACTATCTGGGTGTTCTTCGTATTTTTAATTTTATTTTTTTTATTTAACTTTTTGCATATTTATTATGTTATTTTATTATTTTTATTAAACATAAGGTTAAATATATTTTTAGCAAGCAAAAATGTTTTTTTAAATAAATCAATGATTGAGTAGATGTATTGTTTCTTTTCATTTCTAATTTGTAATAAATAAGGATGTATTATTTGTAATTTGATTGAAGTGAAGCCTTTTAAATTACTTGTCGAGACGATGAATCAGTTTTCGATATCCGGTTGAATATACATTAACTTTATAGCAGCTACAGTGTGAGGATTGTGTGACTCACCATGATAATCATGATGATGATGATGATGATGGGGAGACGATACGACCTATGTGGGCAGACAAAAATATATATGTGTGTATAATAATATACATGTAAAGCATTGGTGTCTATATCTCGCACATAAATTTAATTTTAGTTTAGCAAAAAGGTGAAAATGACGATGAAAAAAAAATACAAATAAATAAAAATAAAATAACAAGTTTACGCCCACACTGGGTGGCAAGCAAGCATCATTGTCTTAATCAGTGAGAAAGAAAAAAAATAAATAAATAAATAAAAATCTTCTAGCTTCTGTACAAGTTGACTCTAAATTTAAAAAAAAAAAAAATAAACTTTTTTTAATATATAAATTGCAAATTAACGATAAGATTATTACAAAGCCAATTTTTTTTTTTTTTTTGAGATACAGACATGCACAGTTAAAAAAAAATTATACAATTTAATAAATTAATTTTATTATTTTTTTAAATTTCAATTTGACATTTAAATATTTAAATAACTAGTTAAATTTTTTAATAAAAAAAAATAAATTTAGTTAGTCATGCAATGTTTTTTAAGTTGACCATATTTAATTGTTGCTATATAAATTTCTTCATAATAAATGTAAAATATCATTGATAAATCATTCAAATAAAAATATAAAACATAATATTATTTTGTAGTATAAATAAATTGAAATATATATAATTAAAAATATCTATATTTTTTTTGTGTTTTAGGTGAAAAAAGCCTGTGGTAGTTATGAACTCAAAAAGAGTAGATCTCTAAGTGATTTTGACAATCACAGTTCATCTAAAGAAGCTGGAGTAACATCTGGTTTAATGCGATCATCAAATATTGAAGATCGTTTACCTGTAACACATACCAGCAATTTTCGTCTTGATCGTCCAGATCCTTTACAAACACAACTTGGTAATTTTGTAGCAAGTATCGTTGGTTCTCGTACTTTTTATGGTACATTGGCTGATTCTATATGTGCTGAATATCCTGATACAGAATGCTGGAATGGTGCACGTATTGGAGAGTGAGTATATCAACTTAATATATATTATAATATTTACAAAGAACAAATATTTAAATTAGAATTTATATATATTATTTATTTTCTTTTAAAATTAATTATTATCACCAGGATAATTTTTTTTAAAGGCTTTTCTTTATTTTTTCAAATTTAGTAAAATATTTTCACAATAACAGTCAGGTGAAGCTACAATTATTTCAATTGAAAACTTTTTTTTGACTTGTAAATTTATGTTAAATATGAAATACCAATTGGAGTCTAAAACAAACAGATATTCCCTTTTTATTTGCAGTTCAAGACAAAATTATTCTACTTACAAAGTTCTTGATAATGGAGTATAATAGTATATCAAATAGAGTATAGTAAATTAAACAAAAAGAAAAAAAAAAACATTACGGTATAACCAGTTGAAATACAATTAACATAAATAACAAGTCATTGAGCTAGTTAACTTAATATATTGGTATAATGTGCGGTTTAAGATCGATTAACAAACTCAAGAACCAAGTGAAGAGATCCTCAACGCAAAGCTTTGGTCTTTGAGTTGCTTCAATGATTCACTTGGCACACCAAATTGATAAATAAAAAATATACTTCATTAGTACTTTACTATAAAAAAATATTTAAAAAATTAATTAGTTTTATTTATTAAAACATTGATTTAATTTATCAATTAAAATTTATTGACAGTGTATATTTTATAATCAAAGTTTCAATTTGATGATGGAAAAATAGTAAAATATATTTATTTATATTGCTTGTAAAATATACTGTACAAAATCAATTGGCTTTTATTTTTATTAATTTGAAATGTCATAAATTTAGTTGAGTTGTCATGTGGCTAAAAAAATCATTCACAAAAAAAAAAAAATATATTTACACAGATTGAGTTGTTGTTTTACTCGATGCAATTTCTCATGATATGATGCAATAGCAATGCCAATGATATTAATTAAATGACAATATAAATATATTAAAATTTAAATCAACAAAGGATTTAAATTACCCTGGCTCATTCGTTGTCCCAGCAACAAAATCATATTGGAATTTCTCCTTGAACCAGATGCCCTGCGCTTTTTTTTACTCTCTTATTTCTCTCTTGTTCTTCTGTTTGACCAATAATCTATAATGATCTGTTGATGATTGAATCAAGAGTCAAACGACAAGTGATCAATCATCATATAAATTTCTTATCATCAACTATGATAATATAAAGTTGTTAATGCAAAAACTGACTGTGTAATGTTTCATTGAGTATCAAGTATTTTTGCGTATTATTTTTTTATATACACTTGATGAAAGGAAATAGCTTGTATTTGTTTTATATACCACTTATGTGTTGCATTTCATTGATTTTTTTTTTTTTTTTTTCTGCCCGGGGCCATCGCAGAAAATAATGTCTCAGATGCCATTGGAAATAAAGACTGGCATTTTATTCGCGCACATGCGTAAACGAGTTTGTGATTTTCAAACTGACTCATTTCCAAAAAGAATCTAGTTTGATCAATACATAATATTGTGTATATATATATATGAATAATACTCCTCCCAAAAGAGTGTGTTATGTATCACATTTAACCACATTATATTAGACTTAATTTTTCATTTTTTCTGGCTATAAAAAAAATTTAAAAAAACAAAAACAACACATGTGTTCTAATTTTATATTTATTGATAAAAAATTTAAACTATTTATCTAGTTTTGAGCTATATTTATCACTCAAATGATCATTAATTTTTCATCTTTAAATATTGAAAATTGAATATTGCATAGCGAAGGACAAAAGTGTCGTTTAGGGTCGAGTAAAAAATTTTACTCCCGGGTAGAACAAGAGCTGAATTTTTTACAAGACATCAAAACAACATTTTGTTCGAGTTGATCTTTTTCTTCTTCGATGTTCCAAAATTGCTTTTTAATTGGCCCAAAAAAAAAAAAAAGCAAGATGAAAGCTTTTGCTTGGGGAGCTTGGGAAAATAAAAAAAAAACAATCAGGCACCAATGGATGACGACAATTGTCAACGACACTATACATAATTGTTTTATTTTTGGTCCAGCAAACATGTATGAAAAAATTATGTACATCACGTGGGTGATTTTTATTTTATTATACTATTTTGTACTAGATATTGACAGCTGAAAAACATGACTTTGTCTCAGGGTCATCTTCAATTCATCTTATGGATCTTCTTCCAATTTTTCTTTGACTAGTCATCACTTTTTCGGGTCAAGAACTACCCTCTTTATGCATGCTCATACAAAAATCACGTACTCTCCCTGTTCTTGATAGATAATATATACTTTTTCAAGATTGAAAATGTTTGAAATAAAATCCATTACTATATGATCCACAAGAATAGGCGTATACACTTTACGATTAATCAATCTGACCTGGAATGCCCTATATACAATTTACACTGCGCAGTATAATAAAGATAAAATTATAATAGTAATGAGAAGAAAAATAATATTGTTGGATATATATATATATATATATGTTTGGCGTAAACGACAGAGTGGCACCAGTTTGCTCTTATTGCCAGACTCATGGGCGCCTTGACGTCTATCAGACTTTATTTTTCGCTACAAAATTTTCTCCTTGAACTCTTTCATCTCCCTCTTTTTTTTTTTTTTNTTTTTTGCTATTCATGTATGAGAATATCTGGACCAAAAGTTTTTGCTTGTACTATTATGTCATAGCTCGATCTTCATCATGACTTTACCAGCTTTGCTTATGTACGACCTCAAAAGTCACGCGAATAACCAACCAAACAAGTTATTATAGAAAAAATAAATAAATAAATAAATGTCTTTGAATGACCTTGATGGCTATAAATCACATATAAAATTTATTTTTTTATTTTTATAAACAATTTATTAATAATTTAACGAAAAAAAAAAATCTTGTAAAAAAGCAAAAAATAAAAAAACGTAAAATATACTCGAGCCTCGAAACACTGAAAAAAATAAATACAAATTTTAAACTGTCATGTTGAACGCCTGATAAATCTTATTTTTATAAAATATATATATTTTTTTTTTTTTATTTATATATCACGTATTTTGTTCCAAAGCACATAAAAATTCTATTTTTGATATCCCTGACTATCAACAAAAGTCATATCAATAATTTTTACATCAATTTTAAAAAATTATTTTTAATAAAATTTTGAAAGGCAAGATTTGAGTCAATTTTTTTTTGGATAGAAAAATTTTGAAATAAATTATAAATTATGACTTGTTACTATGTGAAGTTTATTTGAATATTTTAAAATTTAATTATCACTCGTTTCTCTGATAAAAATTTGGAAAAAACCAATTGGAAATATTTTTGTGTAATCAAAAATTAATCCTCTTAAATATTTTACCAAATATAATGCTATTTCAAATATCAAAATTAATTATTGTTGTAATAAAAAAAAAATAAAACTTTAAATAATTTATTAATTTTTTAAATTTTAGGTATACAAAAGCTGTCGTTGATTCGAGTTTAAATGCTCAAAAATATAATCCAGAATTTAATGGTATTAACACGACGATATCATACCTAAATTCAAATACAAGTCAACTTATTGATCAACTGAAACATATTAATAAGGTCAGTATAATAATATGTATATAATATTTTTTTAATTTGAATTATAAAAAAAAAAAAAAATGTTTTAATTAAAAAATAAAAAATTATTGTCTAACAGATGATAGAGTCACGATTATCATGGGATAAAGATCCCAATGTATATTACTCTGATCAACCAGAACTGGATGGATCTGGTCCTTCATCTGGTGAAATAGAAATGTCTGGATCCGGAGAAGAATCAGGTAATTTAAAATTTTTAAAAATATTTCAAACATTTAAATTAAAATCTTCATCAATCTTAATATATTAATTAAATTTTATTTTTATTTTTTTTCTAATAAAGGAATCACATCAGAGGAACCAAAAATACTACAACCAGAAACTCCAAAACCTCCATCAAGTAGTGCCTCCATGATGACCAAATCAATTGGATTATTGTCATTACTTTTGCTAATTTATTATGTAAATTAATAAGCAAAAGTTGATGCTAATCAATTGACAAAATAATTGTAGAAGAATTTATAAACAAAAAAGAAAGGACAATGATAAAAAATTTGAATAAAAAAAAACAAAAAATCTGCGCATGAGCGATATTATTGACTGACAGTGAGACAAAAATGAAAGTAAATCGTAAATTATCCATCTTCAAAATAATTACGTTTTTATATTGGCAACTTAACGTCTAAGGACAACATGGATCCTCGCCAATTAAAACAAGTAATAACTCAATAAATTATAGGGAAAAAAAAATAACTAATTAATTAACTGCCATGCTATTTTTTTTTTTTTCTTTATAAAATAATATAAAGAAACACGTTAATGCTCTAAAATATTGATAAAAATTTAAATATCAAATTTTCTTGTTTAATAATAGCTGTGTTAAAATATTACATCAATTAAAAAATTATTTTATTGATCGTTAACTCGTATAAAAGATGGAAAATAATGATTTAATGATATTCAATTAGAAAAAAATAAAAAAAAAAAAACATAATAAAATTGTTAGATTGTGTGCTGCGTGCCGGCGCGTTGGCCTGACACTGTGTCTTTTTGATTAATTAGCCGAATTAATCTTTTATTATTTTTCTTTTTTTTTTTTNGCCTTTTTCGATAATACAATATTGTCCGTCGTGTGATTTTTTTTTTTTTTTTTTTTTCTCGTTTGAGTCAATGATAAAATTTTTAATTAATTTTTATTTCTTGGAGGAATTATTATTCTACAATTTAATATATGACATTCAACATCGGTTTTAAATACCAGTCAATTTTATTTGAAAATCCGCGCAGGTACGTGTGACGTAAAAGCAACTGTTTTAACAAAAGCGTACAATTTTTTTAAAAATAATTTAAATGACTGGCACGAAGCGTGTTGTTGCATGTGGATATGTGAATTAAAAATATTTTTTTCTACCGAACGATAAACATTTAAAAAAGAAAAAAAAAAATTTAATTATTATTTTTCTGCTATTTATATCCAGTTTCTTTAAATTTTTCAAACAATTTTTTTTTTTTTTGTTTCGACACTTTTTTATCTTGTTTTTTGCTCTCTTCTTATTGTTTTTTTTTTTTGTCTTTTTTTTTTAATTTTTAAATCCAAAAATTTTATTCGCAAGAACAATAAACTTCGACGTAATTTAAATAACTATTATTATTATTATTATTATTATCCATATTATTATTGAATTAAATTGTATGCTGGATAAATGATTTTGTAAATAGATTTTTTTTTAATTTTCTGTGTGCCTGATGTATTTATATTTGAAAAAGAAAAAAAAATATTGTTTTTTTTTTCTTTAATGTATTTTATATTATTTTATTAAACTATAAATAATTAAAATCATGTAATTATTTAAAATATAAATAATTATTTTTAAACAACATAGTGCGTTATGTTATTAATAATTTAATTTGCGTTTAAGCTTTACTGCAATTTTTAAAAAACTTAAAATTTACTAAATGATCATGTTCAATGAAGCATTGTTCAGCCATTAAATACTAGTTGAACTTTTTTTTTTTTTTTAATACGATTTTTATTGAAAAANGAAACTTTGTATTTCAATCGTTGGTTTATTTATTAGGCAAAAATAAATTTTTATATTTCTTTGGCTTTTTCGAAACAATACAGAGCAATAAGTAGAGTCTTCCTAAGCATATATATACAAGAAAAAAATTAATTTCTAAAATAAAAATTGACTGGACTTTGAGCTAATAACAATAGCTTTTAAAATTTTATTTAAAAAAAATTATTATTTGTCAAATAAACAAACTAGCGAGAGAAAAAGGAAAAAAAAAATCCAAAAACATACTTCATCACGAGAAAGATATAACAAGTAAAATTAAATTATTTTCTCTTTCAAGTAATGAATTGTTTTTGGATGCACTTAAATATAGCAAATGATTAATAATTTTATTTTCATTAATAATTTTATAACCGTCAATATTATTAATCCTCAATTATTAAACAAACTGACTTACTTTATATGCTATCATTGTAATAAGTTGATTTTTTTTTTTCATTTTAAACAATATTTTTTTTAAATAGCCACGTAAAGTTTACGTATTATTAGTTTATGCCTACTGCGTTTGGCGGACGTCTGTGATTATGGGAATTTTCTTTCACTAAAAAGCACTCTTACAAGTATTTTACTGTGCATTGTCTATCATGTATGCAAATAATTTTTACTAAGTAAACTGTTCACCATAACATCAGCATATTAATAACAAAAAATAATAATAAAAAATAATTATTTTTTATATATACATGAACCTATGCAATGTATAGTCAAATATTTCATAAGAAATTTGATGAAATTTTAGTGAAAGAATACAGCCCTATAAATTAAAAAAAAATTGTAATAATAAACAATGGTTTTTTTTTAAACTCGCCAATATGCATTTGATGTAAAATTAAAAAATAAAAAAAAATTTATTTAAAAAATAGCTAAATTTTTTTTTTCTACTTAACATAAAGTTTTTTTTGATTTTACATCAACTGCAAATTTAGCACATTATGGCCTCTTTAAGATGCAAAATAAAGTTGTTAAAATTGAATTAGCAAATAATTCACCGTCAATAAAAAAAAAAGAATATATATATATAATAAAAAAATGTCTTTAGTCAAACATTAATCATTTAATTATTATTTACCTGTAATTTATAATAAAAAAAAATTTAAGACTAAAACTAAAGGCAATTTATTGTATAATTAAAACAAAAAAAAAAAAAAAAAAATACTTGATTTCTAGCAATAAAAATGTTTATTCAATAATAAAATTATAATCAGTTCATTTTTAATATAATCCTTATTAATTTTTACAATTATCCAAAAATGTTTCAAGTATTTTTATTAAATTTTCAATACCATCAAGATAATTTTTGTCAACAGAATTGTCTTCTGCTGGATAAACATGAGCAAAATCAATCATAGTTACTCTGACCCAGTCTGGATATGGTTTAGATGGTTTCATCAATTCACTCAAGACATATGTATAATCCTGTTTCATTTTAATCATTTCAGAATCATAATTATTTTCAACAGAATGTGTACGACAAAGTGTGTGTATACTTTTTTTATCATGTCCATTCATTTCCAGGCATTTTGATCTATTTGTCAATATTCTGTTATCTTTTTCATGTGTATTAAAATTATGAGAGCTTGAACTTTTTTTTAATTGTTTTTTGTCAATTTTCATGTTTGCAGAGCTGGACCATGATGGATAATTTGTTGGTATGTTTGAATAATCATATCTTTTTTCAATTTCATTTTGATGATTAGTACGAAGTGCATGTCGAAGTCTACTTGCATCATAAACAATTAATACTGAACTTGAATAAAATCTTAGTAATTTTTGTGTTCTAAAAAATGCAAGAATTTTCCAGAGTGATGTTAGCAACATTATCAATAAATTTCTACATGGTGGACGATCTGGTGCTATGTTTAAAAAAGTTTTTAATGCTGTAAACAAAAAAATAATAATTAATTTTTTTATACAATTGTTTATGAATTTTTTTAAATGGTTTTTTAATGGTCTACCTTCAACAACAGTTTCAGAATTTAAATTTTTTCCATCATTCTTGTCGAATACCTTGAGACATTTAGTCATAACATCAATCATTCGAAAACCAGTAATAGAAAAACCATATGCACGTTTTGATTCAGCATATTTTTTATCTTCTGATGCACGTTTATTTTCTCCAGCAAGTGGATCCCATGTACGTTTACCAATTTTTATATCTATAACACAAGGTTCTGACATACCTGATGTTGTGTTACCCAAGGCCAAAAATTGAACAGCTAAAAAAAATATTTAATTTATTATTACAATAATTTTTAAAAATATAAAAAATACAATTTAATTTTTAAATTAACAACTTACTTTCATTAAATAAACATAATTCTCTAATTCCACAATATTTAGGTATAAGTTTTGACAATGATTTATAAACAGGATCATCTGAATTTTTAACTTTTTCATAAAAATCAATTTCACGATCTCTTAAATGTTTTTTATCTCCTGATTTTAATATAATTTCTTCAGATTCAGAAATAATACCTGAAATAAATATATTTTAATTAACAAATGTTTTATTTTTATTTATTTATTTATTATTTTTTCAAATACCAAAGGTCTTTTTTTTCAAGTCCATTCGATGTCCAGCAACCTGAGTTTTTAGTAGGTGCATTCCACAAGGCAAGCATGCTTTAATCTTCATCATGATTTGACCTTCATCTTCTTTCACTTCTTCTCCGTTGAGTTTCATTTTCTCAAAGTTATTCTCCATCATTTATTACTTATTAAAATTTTATTTATAAAAAAATTAAATTTAAACTATTTTCAAGTGTTTTGGCGCAATTATCAAAATTAGAAAAAAAATATATGCAACTTCCGGTTGGCAAATTTACCGGGATATTCAAAACACAAGTAGACAGGTTATCATTCGAAATTATTTATAATAAAAATTTTATTTGTTTAATATAAAATCAAAGTAAAGACTGAGCACCCGTGGGAAACCAAAAATGTTGTCTATACACTCACAAGGCTAGATGACGTCATTTTATATATTCATTAGATATTATAAATTCAAGAGATTAATTATCATTTAATAAAATAAAATAACAAACACAATTGTTTTAAATAGTTTATGTTTAGATTTATAATTATTATGGCACTGTAGGTTATACTTTAGTGAAACACTTGTTGTGTCAATTAAAAAATTTTCAGACTATTTTTACAGAAAAAAAGAGGGTTGTATAAAAGATAAAAAGAAAAAAAAAAACTTTCAAATGTTATCAAATGTTTTGTAATACTAACAATATTACTGTCCACTTATCGGTGACAGTGTTAATGGAAATATACATACAGTCATAACAAGTAAAATTTTTTGTACATTTTCTTGGACGCATGCGTGAAAATGAAATGACGTGCATTCGTTTATTAAAAAACTCTTTTTTTTTCGATCTGCAATTTTGCTCTGTAAATCTGTAATACCGACAAAAAACTGGACGATGAAAAACAACAATAAAAGCGATAAAATTCTCTATGTAATTCTCCAGGTTTTCTGATGATGATTCAGTTGTAATTTGGTACATCCATGCAACAATTTCAAGTTAAATAATATTATTTTTACAGCTTTCATTATTATTTATTATTGTAACAACTTATTATCATTTAGTATTGCGTTTTTTTGACAGATTGCAATGAATCAATAGTGCCACTTTGAGAAACAGATCATCCCTGTAAAATTTATATATAAAAGTAAATAATTTTTTTTTAGTAAATTAAAATAGAAAGGTAAAGACACAATTCATGTATCTTCATATATTTAAAAATAATATTAGTAGAAATTTATTTATTTGTTGAAAGAAAAGCTTCAACTGGCTTTAATTATTTTTCAACTTGAATTTGATCGCGCAGATGCCTGCGCAAATGTGCAGAAGCTAAAAAAAGTCCCAGTAAAAAGTACAACAACATTGGTGTGTTTATATGACTTTTAGACTTGACTGTACAGCCGACAGGTGGTCCATTAATGTGTTTTGGCGTAAGAGACTTCACTTTCGTATATTTATAAAAGTAAACAATCTAACCCTACATTTTCATAACTGTTCATAACTAATATTCGCTAATATTTAGATAGTTTGATAGTTTGATTTAATATAAACAACAGCAACATCAACATCAGTCGACACTTTAATTAAGGTAAGACCTTTTTTGTCACTTCATGTACTTAATAATATCATTTGTTTTGATTCATTTACTGTGACTTATCACCATCATTATTATTCTCAAGTTAAAGACATCACAAAATTTTTAAATCACTCGTTTAATTTTATTTTTATTTAAATGTACAAACACTATTATTATTATTGTTATAATTATAAATTATCAACTATAAATTACGCAGTCCACTTGAGACACCTTGTATCAAGATGAGTGCCTAAACATTTTGTGCAACAATAACGAGCACCACATGGAATACAGGTATAATTACTTGGAAAACCACAAACAGCACAAAAATGTCGTTCAGGAAATTTTGATGGTGATGCTTGAGCTGATGAATAGTTTGGTGGATTTGGATTATTATTAGAATCTTCTTCGACAAGCTGAGTAAATGTTTTACGAAAACGTTGTTTGTAATAATCAGCAGAACGAGCTTTTTTTTTTCTTGGTCCAGCTCTACCATCTAATGATTCTTGAAACTTTGGTACTTTTTTACTCATTACTGGAACAAAAATAAGAATGATTTTTGATTATTTATAAAAATATTACAATAGAATAATTACTTACCAAGATCAGCATGTGGATCATCATGAAAATTGTCGAGTTCCAATGCGTCCAATGCTTTTTTTTGTCTTCTTTTTCTTGCAGCATCATCAAGTACTCGTTTTTGATAAGAATCTTTAATTCTACCTGACTCTCTTGCTGCCATTTTAACTCTTTGATATTTAAAATTATATGTTAACTTTACAATCCTTTGTCAGCCAATGGAAATGACATACGATCCATAAGTTCATCAACCTTAGCTTCTAATTCTTCTAGTATATCAGTTGATATAAATAAATGTGTCTCGTCAAGATCTTGAAGTATGAATTTTTTTCCCAACTTTTCAGTGTCATCCAGATACAGAAGGAATTGTTTCATAGCAGGATCGCTAAAATAAATTGATAAATCATGTCTAAAAAACGTGTTACCATTGATGAAAAGAGAGCTAGAATATTGGAAATATTCTATGATTCACAAGAATTTTTTAATCTCAAGGAAATTGAAACAATTGCTTCAAAGGAAAAAGGAGTTGTTTTGCAATCAGTCAAAGATGTACTTCAAGCTCTTGTTGATGATGGTTTTGTCAAAACAGAAAAAGTTGGATCTGCTAATTATTTTTGGGCTTTTCCAGGGTTATTATTTTTACTTTATTATTTTAAATTCATCTTTTATTGTTCATTAAGTATTTAATTATTTTTGTTTATTTATCCAGAGAAAAAATAACAACATTAAAACAAAAATGTGCTGAATTGATCAACTCAAATATGGAATCAAAACTAGAGCTAGAAAAACTTCAGTTTGAAATAAAAACAAATCAAGTAAGATAAACAATAATAGAAAATAATTTGACGTGAAAAAAAATGGAAAAATAATTTGTTTATCTTCAGGTTGGCAAAGAAGACACTGAAGAAAGAAGAAATCTTTTAGCAGAATTGGAAAATTTACAACAAAAAGAAGATAAAACAAAACAATTGTTGATGCAATTTAGTGATAATGATCCAGAAGTCATAGCTAAAATATCAAAACGTGCTGAGGTATTTAAATTTTATTATTATTATTTTTTTAATTCTCAATAATTAGATGGATGCATTTTTTTACATAATCATTACTGTTTTAGGAATATAAAGCAGCAGCAAATATTTGGACAGATAATATTTTTGCAATACAAAGTTGGTGTAAAAATAAATTTGATATAAATGAAGAAACACTCAACAAGCAATTTCGCATACCTGAAGACTTGGATTATGTCCAGTAGAAACAAATGGTTTTATATTTTTTTTGTATAATTATTTTATTGTTATTATCAGGTACTTACCATTCAACTAATATTCCTTTTCTAACATTTACCATGTTTCACAATTGTTGCATAAAAATTAATAAACAACTCCATTTAATTTTGAGGTTATGTTAATGTCACTTTTTTTTTTTAATGAAATTTTAGACGTTTTGCTTCTCTCTCTCTCTCTCTATTTAGATGATTATTATTATGATAATTAAATCTATAGTATAGTATAATATTATTGTGTGTTTTTACTATAGCTAAATTGAATAAGGTTCGCACCTGTATCTTCTAATTGCTTCTAATGCTTGGAACAGAGAAAACAATATAAAAAATAAATATGCGCAGCCGCATTAGAAACTTCCTAACACAAATACACACAAATATATATATAGAGCTTAGAAAATTGTATTTACCAACAGCAGAGAGAAATAAAATGGACATAAAATTCAAAAAAATATTTATTTTATTTCAAGATATATTTGTGTTCAATAAAAACATACTACTGACAAGGCAACCAAAGACAAGTAGCACAATATAAAAAAATATTTATACAAAAATTGCAAAATTTAAAGATTGTTTTTTTTTTTTTTTTTGTTACAAAATTATTGACTTGTTATTGTAGAATTATCATAAGTTCCATTAATGATCCGTTGAAAAATCTCAGTATCATTAGCTGTATTCATTTGTAGATAAGGATTTATTACATCAACATCATCATTCTGGTCAAAAACACCAAATGATGTTATAAAAACATTGAGAATTGTCACAAGAAATATTCCAATAACAGTCCAATTATTAGCACGATTAGCATGATGAACATCAGCATCTTGCTTAACATCATAACGACTGTTCCAAATGAGTCCAATACCAACACCAATTTGTAGCAACAGGCTCAATGATATCATAACAAGTGATGCCAAAAAAAATGGATGTTTTTTTGATGATAAAATATAGCGAAGTTGATTTGCGTTGGCTGATATTAACGCCAGATCCATCATGCCTTGAGCAAGGGTTTTTTTTTGTTGATAAACATTAACATCAAATTGTACTTGAGAAACAGCACCAGGTGGTGAGTGTGGACTCAATGATCTTGATATAAGACCATTGTCTATACTACGATCATCTTCATAATGTTTATTATGATTAACTGATGATTCCAGGTCATCAATCTCAATTCCATAAGTTGTTTTTGGATAATTATTATCAATATCAAGTAATGGTGATGTTCTTGATGATTCTCGGTGTCTCATTTGCATTGACATCATCTCCGGATTAACTTCACCACTATTTTCTTTTTTTCCACTCATTATTAATTTTTATTCTAATTTTTAATATCAAAATTCAAATCCAAAAGCTTGTCTAATTTTTAATATTATTATTCAGCAACAGATTATAATTTATTTATATTTATTTCAAACAGAAATAAATTAAATTGATATTATCACATTTAATTAATTAAAACTTAAATAACATGATAAATAAAATCAACGACACTTTATTTTCACAACCACTTTAAATATATTTTATTTTAATAATAGTTTATTATTTATATATAAAAATTTGTTTAAAATATATCCAATTGATGTTGTTTCTTTTTATTTATTTTTTATATATAGAAGTGACTTTGATTGTTGGTTGAGAGAGCCGATCTGTGCTGGTCAAATCGCTTGTGTCTCCCAAAGTTTTTTCAAGGCCAAAGTCTGTTCGGGTCAGTGCTACTGTTTGTATTACTCAGAAGAGCCGAACGATTAAGGAATTGATATTATTATTTTTGATGACGTATCAGTGATCTATCCTCCAAATGAAAAAAAAAAATATATATGATTATCATGCGTATTTGAGAGAATTTTTTTAGGTCACATTCACAAAACTACTATATAAATCAGTCATAATATATTTTTTTCTACTAATGGCAATTTTTTAATTGTAAAAAATTTTATTTATTTATTATATTATCATTTAATTAACAATAGTGTTTTTTTTCATTTTCTATTTAATTATTATTGTTGATTTATTATCATTTTTTATTTTTTCATTTATTCCATCAAATTAATCTTGAAAAAATAATTATCCTGACATGAATTCATGTATTTTTGTAATAAGCTTTCATGATTCTTTGATATTGAGCTCTTCTGGTTGTCAAGGAATAAACAACCTCCCACTTTTGTCTAAGGTCTAGACTAAGACAGTCAATATAAAAAATTCAGAGTAATAGGTCAATTTAAAACTCTATTAAATTTCAAATAAAAAAGCTAAGTATATATTTATATATACATTTATTTTAATTAATAATTAAGTTGAGTTATTTTTTTACATGCAATCAAGACAAAAGTGTTGTCATCAGTGTCAAGATAGTTGGAAATTAGGTGAAAATTTAAAAGACAATAATTATTGTATTAAAGACAAAGTGTCATCTTCAAATGATCATGGTTTATCAGGAAAGCAACAAGCAATTCGTCAAAATTCTGTTACCAATAGATTTAAAATTGCAAGAAAATTTCATGATGTCAATCTTCAGCATCAGCCTTTGCCTGATAAAGTAGATGATTCAGCATTTAAAAATATTCGATTGTATCATGCAAAACAATTGAGCAAATCAACACCAGATCTAACGAATGACATTGAGTTGCTAGGTAAACCAAGAAGTCGAAAAATACATGCAAGTCTTCAGTATGGACCTAGTCTTGGCTGCAAAATACCCACGACAAACATGGACTTGGCAATATGTTGGGAAGCACCAATTGATCCACTTTATGAACCAGCTAAAACAGTTCATATTGATGGATCTGATGGTGGTCCAGCTCCAGCAATATTTGCTCTTGTTCAGCATGAAACAAAAGATGAAAAAATATACAAAACACCTGTCGAAAGATTTGAATCAAAGTTTAGCAATGTCAGAGGACACTGTCAATATAATCCAGCTGTTCATCAACAAAATTATACTTTCAATAAGGCCACTCATCACTCATCAAAAGATGAAGAAGCTAGAAAATTTAATGATGATATTTGTGATAATTTTGATTCACTTCACATCACTGAGCCTAGTCATCGAGTTACTTCAGGACTATCAATGAATATACAAGGAAAAAGTTATCAACCTTGTCATTCTGATAATTATAAAGCTTGCAATTGCAAAGATGATCCACCAAAAAAATTAAAAAGACCTATATTTTCTGCACCAGCTTATCGAGATGGTTTAAATTATCGTAGAAATAGATTGGCAACACAGGTGATGATACCACGACCGAGGACACCATATGCAAAACGAAATTTTTGTATTGATACATTGGCACCACCATTTAGCATTGTTGAAGGTAGTCGAGACAGTGATTATCCAGAGCATTGGCGACTTGCATCGGTATATCAACAGTCATATAGAAATCCAAGAAGAAATCCAATATGATTCATCAGCATAGTTCAATTATAGACTTTAGATTTATTATATAGACAATATGTTATTATATTTTATAGAATATATATTAAATTATTTTGTAGATAATTTATTTGTTGATGTCTTGTTGAGATAAATAGATGAAAAAATTTTTTTTTAACTGTTAATTGTTAATTCATTTGTAAAGGTTTTTTTTTTAGTTTTCCTCTTCTTTCTTCTTCTTCTTCTTCTGGAAAATAATTTGTCTAAATATTGATCCAATGCTGTTCCTTATTATTTCGTATTACTTTGTATCGATCTGTAAACACTCAATTTTTTTAAAAATTATTATTTGAAATTTCAATTAAAGTCATTGCCAGTAGTCATTGTTGTATTGAAAGAAAAATTAACATAAACATTTAAATTAAATTTTGCATAAATAATTGATCGAGTTATTAGATCCAATTACATATAGCTAATAAAAAAAAATATATAAAAATATAAAAAAAAATAAATTTGCGATGAGCCAATGACCTTAAAATAAAAATTGATCATCAATAAAACCAATTGCTTAATTCTGATACAGCTTGAATTAAAACACATATTTTCTAAAAAAAAAAAATTCAACCTCGATTATATCCCCACAACAAACTTATTCAAATAGTCAGATGTTTCTGTAAATAATAATAATAACAAGACAATAATAAAAAACAAAGATAATGGTAATGAAGATATATAGCAACAGAGCTCAATGAACAGTTATTACGCTTGTGTACAGTTTCATACACTTGGGTAATGCTAATCAACATACGCATGCGTGAATGTTGACGACGATGTTGATGATGATGATGATTGATCAGCTGATATGATTCAATTACTTGGCTCTCGTGTACGTAGTATTTTCCTTTTGCTCCAACTTGGAGCTTCTTGGAGCCTTGTCAGTTAATTTATCATGTGATAATAGGCACCAAAAAATTCCAAGCACACATTAAACAATAATAGGATATATTTTTTAAAATAGAATAATTTTTTTAATAATTGAATAACAATGATGGTAAATAATGATGAATCTGACAGACATCAGATTAACAAAGTTACAACAAGTGTAACAAGTGATACTGATGACATTTCTTATCAGCTTCCAACTGAGGTATCAAAAAAATTATTTTAATAACAATTTACTAAATAATAAACATTATTAATAATATAAAAAATATTTACAATAATAGGTTATCATCCATATAATGTCCTATCTATCTGTAGCAGATAAAATGTCAGCTGGATTAGTTTGTCATCAATGGCATGAATCATCTTTAAGTACAAAATTCATAGATAAACAAGCACTTGTTATAAATCGTGAAAAAGATAATTTACAAATTGTCATGAATACATTGTCATTATCACAAAGATATTTTTATCATTTTATATTTGAAGAAGTTGAAGTTAAACGTTCATTACCAATTTGGGATAAATTTGGAGAAACAATTAAAAGTTTAATTATGGTAATTTATTTTTATCTTCATTAATTGAATAAATTAAAATAATATTTCTCTTTTTTTTCTCAAGGTCTGTTGTGATCTAAGTGAAAGAACTTTAGTTAATATTTTAAAATACTGCAAAAATCTACAAACACTTCATATTAATGATTGTCGTGAGTGTTTCATGTCTGGTTTATTGTTAGATGATAATAATGATGTTAAAGAATTATCAGAAAATTTTCAAGGTTTAATTGAATTAAGTCTTGCATCAAATCGTTATTTAAGTGATGCATTGTTTAATAGATTTGTATCAATATGTTCAAATATACAATCATTGAGCCTTATGGATTGTCAAATATCATTTCATTATGGTTTGTATAAAAAATTTTATCCTAATAAAAATTCACTGGCTGATCAACAACAACCACAACAACCATCAGAATCTGTACTAACATTTTTAAATATTTTAAAATATATAAAGACACAATCAAAAAAAATAAAACACCTTAATTTTGGTTGTACACTTATTGATAATAGTGCACTTGATACACTTTTAAGTGTTGATGATTTAAAATTAGAAACATTAAGATTACGTTCATGTGATCAATTAACATATACTGGTCTTCGTTCATTGGCATATCAAACGACACTTAAAATACTTGATATTAGTTCATGTACAAGAGTTACTGATGCAAGTCTTTTATGTATTTGTGAAAATCTTGAAAATATTGAGAGTTTAAATATACGAAGATGTCGAGCTGTTACTGATCATGGTATATCACAAATAAAAAGATTAAAAAAATTAGTTGAACTTGATATATCAGCGTGTGATCAATTAACTGGTTGTTCAATAACTCAAGGACTTTGTCAGGTTGAAACAAATAATAATGTAGAAACAGCAAGTAATCATGAAGATAAAAAACAAGAAACGACAAATGAACAAATTATCAATTTAAATTTACGTGTATTTAATGCAAATGCATTAAATTTAGATGATAAATCAGTTGAATGTATTGCAAATTGTTTTCCAAACTTGCTACATTTAAATCTTGGTCATTGTTTTATTGCTGTTACCGACAAGACAATACAAAAAATATTTGAAAAGTTAATTTTATTGAGAACATTAAAAATTGCTCGTTGCGATAAAGTTAGTGATGCTGGTATAACTGGTATGGGAGCTAAAAATCGTGAAAATAATTCAACAATAAAACTTGATAAAATAACACCAGATTATAAATTACGAATAAGTCTTGGATCTAGAGTTGAAAAAGAAATTGTTCGTGATGCTAATAGAAAAAAAGAAGTTATGGAAATGTGTGAGGATATTAATTCATCATTTGATTTTGATATTACACCAGGATTTTCATTAATTCGGCTGAGGGGACTGACAGAGTTGGATCTAACTGGATGTAATCGTGTGACTGATGTTAGTCTTAAACATGCATTTACATTTTCAGAATTAAAAATACTTGATCTAAGTAAATGCCAGCAGGTAATTTATATTATGTTTTTTGTATTTTTCATTTTAAATAATAATAATTTGTTTGTTTGTTTGTTGTTTGTTGTCAGATAACACATGTGGGACTTGATTATCTGACGCAAAATAATCAAGCAATTGAGGATTTAAATCTTTCTCAATGTCACAATGTGACAGACATTGGTATTCTATATGTTGCACAAAGATTGCATCGATTAAAACGTTTACATTTTCAAGTGAGTATTTTTTTTTTTTATTTTTAAATTAATATTCAATACAAGTTAATATTCTTATAAATATTTTTATGAATCATGTTTCTTTTTTTTTGTTTTTAATGATTATTCGTTGTTTTTTTTTTTATTACTTGTGTAGAGTTGTTCACAACTGACTGATCACAGTCTCGATTCAATAAAATTATACTGTAAAAGTCTCAAGTATTTGGATGCACGTCTATGTCGTGGTATTTCACTGGCTGGAATTGAAAGCTTGAATTATCTACATGTCAAGTATTCTGAATAATAGGATATTTTTATGATCGAAGGATATAACTTATTTAATTTAATTTAAATTAAGTATTATAAAATGTTATTTACTACGTTATTTTATTTTCTTTGTATTGAATATTTTAATATTTAATAAAAAATATTCATCAAATGTTAAAAATTTATTTTTTGAAATAGTTATTTTTATGTTTTAATAATTATCAAAAATTATAATGTCACAAATATTTAACAAAAAAAAATATTCATGCTGTGACTTTTTAAAATAACAAATTATTTTTTTTCACACAATAATGTCAAACTTAAACAAAGTAATCCATTGTTATTTTTTTTTTTTTTTTCAAATATTTAACAATTGTTTAAATAAGTATTTTTATTATTATGCAAACAGTATAAATATTTTTTATGATTTTCAGTATTTAACTTTTGATAAGAAACAAAAAAAATTTAATAATCAAGGACATGGATTGTTAACAACAACATGATATACAAATATATATATAAATTTCATCGGCCAATTATTATTGTAATACAATTTTGTTTTTTATTTTTGTTTTTATAGTGAAATTTTTTTTATTATTCTTGTTGTATGACATATTAAATTTTCAAATTTATATCTTTATTTTATAATAAAGTTAATTTAAACAATAAAGATTAGTTGATTAATTTTTATATTTTTTAAATATTTATTTTCTTCATTTAAATATCAGTCGAATTATTAAGAAAATATTTTTTATATTTTATAAAACAAATAAAACAAAATCATACGTATTTCAATAGTTTTTTTTTTTTTTATTAGCTTAATTTTTATTCCCCAGACATTTATTACAAAAAAAAAAAAAACATTAATATCTCGCTATTAATATATATTTGATAAGTCAAACGGTGTACTAAAATATTATCAATTAAATTCATAATTTAATAAAAATTAATTAAAGTAAGGTACTACTACTATGTCTTGGGGGGTGAGAAATTAATTTTTTTTTTTTTCTTTTTTTTCAAGTATTAATTTTATTATTTTTATTATTTATTAAAAAAACAAAAGATTAGTCCTTTAGTATAATATTTCTATATATACGTATGCATGGTTTAAAATTGGTTGCCCGCATCCAAAATTAAATAAACGCCAAAAATAGATGATAATTTCTACAATTTAATGATTCGAAATTTTCATTGTTTTTATTATTAATTCAATGGCAAAATTAAATTTACTACAATGAAAAACTATTGAGTGAAATTATGATAAATCAAGGTTTTTCCATGAATTTATGATTTTTTTAAATTTAAACATAGACTGGATTATAAATTTATTAACGAATTTTGTTTTTTTTTTCAACTTTTTTGTTAAAAAAACAAGTAAAAAAGAAAATAAAAATGTTAAATTTAAGCTTATTTCATTTGAATTGATTTTTTTCTCAATAATTTTGTTTGTGATGTATGATAAATAATAGCACAAAATTACTTTAATTAATATTATTTATAAAATGATGCTTTTTATGTATTTTTTTAATTTTTGCTTTATTTTAATTTTATTATATTTTATTACTATATTGTTTATTTGTGAATTTACTTTTTTCTTTACTGCCTAGTTTATGAATATCCAATATTTTTCTCGACAGGCTAAAAGAAAAAAAACCAATTGATTTAAATGTATCAAAACGTAAACGAATGTTTGCATGATCACTTTGTTAATTTTTGTTTATAAATAATACAAAATTTCATCCATTGAGGTAATTAGAATGAAAAAATAACGAAAGAAATAAACATCAAATTATTAATATTAATTAATTTTTAATTAGAAAATACATTAGCTTTTTTTTTCATATAAATTATTTTTTAAAATGCCCAATTTTTTTGTTATCATTAAATTTTTACAGAACTTTTCACATTTTTTTTTTTTTTGGTATATTGTTGTACGATACTTGGACACAATAAATTATTGTCACTGAACATTTAACAAAAAATAATTTAATTGAGCAAACAGAGTTATTACTTCTTGTGCTTTAATGATCTGCAATCATTCGTGTCAGCTATTTTTATTTATAATCATACAATGATTATAATAATTTTAATAATAATAATGAAAAAATAATTTTACATTTTTTTGTGAAGAAATATTAAAATAATAATATTAATAATAATAAACTGTTTATTCAGTCTACTTAATTTTGAAATATCACAATAAGTATAACAAAAAAATATATAAGCCCTTATATGTAGGACGAAAAAAAAATAATAATAATATATTTTTATATTTATGACAAACCAAACTCACCATAAAATACGTATATAATTTATGAATTTCCACTTTTATTTGCATTTGCATCTGAAAGTAGAGATTCAACCAATAATGCTTTGCTGTCTTCTAGATCCAATGGATCCGGATTGTAACATTCAGTGAGTGATGATGTCGTTCCAACTGGCGATGTATTATCAAACATTTCATCTGAAAAATCTAAAATGCTTGATGGATTGTACGCCATTAATTCTCCACCAGCTAAAAATTAAAATATTTAATTAATTTTTGTTATATTTCAATTAATTATTTTTATTTCTAATGAATGATAATAATAATTTAATTTTTATTCATTTACCATTTGTTTGTTCCTCAGAATTACCCTCACGTGGCATCAAATCAAAATCAGGATTCATTGGAAAATCATTACAAGACATTAATTCACCATTACTAGATAACTGTAATTTAAATTAACAAAAAACAAAATAAATCTTTAGCTAAATGTTTAAATAATATACAAATAAATAATTAAATTTAATTATTAATTTATTAAATGATTAAATTGTTAAATTTTTTTTTATTTTTTATACATACCACGTCAAAGAGTACACTGGCATCAAAACCTTGAAGTTCTCCTCGGAGACACTGATCACGTATCATATCAAAATTAGCTTGAACTTCATTAATGTGTGAATCAATCTCTTCTCTGTATATTTCAAAAATTAAATATTAGAATTTTTGTTTATTTTTATTGATTAAAAAACTAAAATTACAATCGATAATTTTATAACTTGATGTAATAAATTTGTTTTATTAAATCTCAATTTAAAAAATAAATATTATCCAAGTAATAAAACGTACGATTGAAATTTTAATAAAATAATTATTAGTAAAATTGATGATAGGGAAAGTCTCGGTTTTACTAAAAAAAACCCATGGTTCAATTTAAACTTACATAGGTCCTAACCTGGTAGTAGCATCATTTCCTGACAAGGTATTGATACAACTCAATGACAAATCTTGTGTTTTATCACTTGATCCAGGACTATTTTCATCAATTTGTTGATCGTTTGTAAATGATCCACTTGTACCAACATTATCGGGATTTTCCATATTAGGAATGGTGAGTATATTATCTAAATTTACATCACCATCATCATTTATATCATCATTTATATCATCATTTATATCATCGGTAATTAGCTCATCATGATCATGATCATAATCATCATCTTCATCACTGTCATTTTGTTCAGTCATTTTATTTATATTTGCAGCCATTGCAGCAAGTTTTGAACTTCTAACTGTCTTAACTGGTATTGGTTTTCGTGTAAATAGCACTGAATTTTTTGCCTTTTTTTTCGGTGGAATTAATGGTACATTTTTTGTGTCGACAGCATCTTCCATCTCTTCATCCTCCAAATTCATTTCGACCATTAGTGTTTGTTCCCTAAAAATCGACGAAGCGATGTTTTTTTTTTTTTCCAGTTTCGAAATTATTTGTCATGAGAGATATCAATTGCTTATATTTAATTAAATTATGACTAATATATTCAGCTTCTTAAACTCGATGATGAAACGTTAAAATAATGAAATATTAATTATAATATACATGAGATTCAATCATAAAAATTCATTCACACTAGTTATGATTTTTCTTTCTAATTTTTTATACTAAAAAGTTTATAAAGAAATTTTATTGATTAAGAAAAATGATTTTATTATATCAGTTTTATCATCGAGAAAATAAGAATAACGAGAAATTAAAAAAAAAAGTATGAAAAACACAAAAATGTTTTCATTTTAATGTCAAAAACATTTTTTAAAAACACTTTTGCGCAAATTTATAAAAGTAGCAATTATATTTTTTCAAAGATATTCATTGTACTTTTAAAAAAAAAAAAA
>MKYW01000016.1:1405475-1431323 GCA_015776835.1 Aphidius ervi | reverse complement strand
TAAAAAAAAAAAAAAAAAAGAAAAATGTTTATATTGACAAAACAAATATAAACTAAATTCAATGAATATTTTTTTTAATTGTTTAAATTATTTTTCAACAATAACGATTCTAGTAAATATATTTTCTGAGTATAAAACTCGTTTGAAAAAATTAAAAAAAAAACAAACACTCAAAGCAGTTTCAGTAAATTAGATCAAAGTCAGCTTTAAAATTTATAATCAAAAGATTCATAGTATTGTTAAGAACAATGTGATATCAGTCAGCCAGTGAAAACAAAAGCTCAATAAAATAAATATAAAAATATTTGTCTTTTAAAAACTAACTGTCATGCAAATTAATGGAGAAAGATAAAAAATCGAAATTCTACTAAAATTCTAATAAACATTATTAAATAAACATCAAATGTATTTAAAAAAAAAAAAAAAAANAAAAAAAAAAAAAAAAAAAGACAAATAGTAACCTGAGCTCTTCTCCATTATCTGCTGGTGGAATCGTTATTTTCACTGGCATCTTGTGTTTCCTCCTATTAATGTTGAAATGGTTATGTTTATATCAGTAAAAGTTTTATTTTTTCTAAAAGAAAATTTTAATTTCTTGTTTCTTAATCTTTCCACTCACTAACTCAAAAAAAAAATTCAAATTCACATCGACAACTGAAAATAAGAAATTAAAATTTCCCCCAAAAAGAAAGCAAAGAACAGTTAATTTAGCAGCAATTTTTTTTTCGTCTTTTGAATAAATTAATTTGACACAAGTGTTTGGAAAATTTCAGCTAATGTCAGTGATGATTTAAATGAACTAATATGATTAAAATTTTCTACTCGAAATAAATTTAATAAAGAACCTAGCAATTATTCAAAAATTATATGAACTTTTTTGTTAATAAAAATCATAAATGAACTTTAGCTTTGATTCATTTTAATTTTATAATTAAATTATTGTTATTTTTTTTTAATATTAAATGATTCAATTTTTGGGTCGTCGAATACCATGGGTTCAAAAAGAGAGAAAAGACAAAATTAATTAATGAAATTTCAACATACTTTTTTTTTGGCTTCAATGGATGTTTACGTTTTGGACTCATCAACGATGTTTGGAGGTATTCATCATCATCATCGTCATTGTCAGCAGTCAATGATTGTTCAAAAAGTTGTTCTGATTCTTGAATTTCATTGTCCAATAATCCATCAATAGACTTGGGACTTTGTACAGATGGATAATGATGATTTTCCAATATTCTAAAAAATAAAATTTACAAAAATATTAATTAATTATTTTTCTGTAACCCTCTTTTTTTACATGAAATTAAATTGTAAAAAAAACTTTCATCAACAAGCAGCAAGATAACAAAGAAAATATATTTTTAAACGGAAATTTACAAATATATTATTTGATGAAATCGCGTAAATCTATTGTAAATTATTATCAATTAATTAAAATTTTGAATATTGCATCAACATTATTATAATTGACATAAAAATTTTTAAAGCTTTTAAATAATTTATTATTTTAAAATAAATTAAACTTACTCTGCAACAATGTATTCTGAATCCAAATCTGGATTGTGTTCAGTTTCATGTAACTCGTGAATAACTGGACCAGTTGGTGATGTTCCAGACTAAATTAAAAAACAAATAAAAAACGAAAAACAATAATAAAAAATGTATAATTTAATTAATGAAAATTTAAAAAAATATTTAAACATACTTTTGGAGTTTTTGATTGTTTATGACGTTGATGAGAATCAATCATCAATGGATATCTTCTTTTAACAGATAATCCACCATTTCTATTTGGCTGAACAAGAGTTACCAAAAAATGTATTAATTTATTAACAATTTCTTGTTGTTTTGCATGTTTTCTTCTTAACAAAGAAATTTCTCGCCATAATGATTCATTTTGTTGTTTCATATGTACTAATTTTGAGTCTAAATTTTCTTGTTTACCACGCATTGTTCTTACTTCAGCCAAAACTTTATTCATTGCTTCAGTTTTTATTGGTGGATGAGAATCTTGTATTTTACTTGATGCAATCTATCGCATCAATAATAAAAAAAATTAGACACATTCTAGAGCATTTTTGTTATTTGTTTTCTTTGATATCAACATGTAAATTACCTTTCTTTTAATGTGCTCCAATAAATAAGGATGATCTTTGATAAAATATTGATGAGCAAATTCCATTTCATCTCTGTCACATTTTAATCCTCCTAATTCAACTGATACTTTTTTGTGAAAACCATCTAAATTTAAATAATAAATTAGTTGAATAAAAACAATATTATTATTTATTTTTTAATAAAAACAATTAAAACATTGAATTAAAAATATTTATACTTACACATATTCAATTGTCGTACAAAACTTGCCATATTATTGTGTTTATAATAGTGTGGTAATAAATCACGAGCAAATTGTGATGGATTTCTTATGAAAAAACTTCTGCCATTCTAAAATTAAATATTAAAATTAAACATTCAAGTATATTGACATTTTTTTTTATTTCATAGTATAAATAAAAATATTGACAATTTGGGTTACATAATATCAAAATAATCCAGTCATTTACCAAAAATAAATTTTTTTTCTTCATAATAATTAAAAAAATATTATAAAATCACAATTATATTATGCAAAAAAATAATCAATTTTTTCTATTTAATAAACAATTTAGGTTGAAAAAAAATACAAGTAAACAAAAAGTACATCATAATAACAACAATGATAATATTACTTATTATTATTATTATTTTATAGAAAAAGAAAGGTTGAGTCAAACGACCGTAGGAATTTTCCACAATTATTTAACAACAAAAAAATTAGTATTTACAATTAAATGACAATAAAAATAAAAAATATAATTGGAACATGATAAACAAATTATTAGTCTAATGAAAAATGTAAATTATTTTCCTTCATTTTTATTTTGAAGGTTGTTTTTTTTAAGGTAATACAAGAAAAAAAAAAATAAAAAAGTAAAAAATAAAAAATAAAACATTTCCACTTGACAACAAAGTATGATTAAATGTGTTGTATATTTAGACTGTATAAATAATATATTTTTGGGTTTAATGACAAATACATTATGATGATAAATATAAATACTTACAATTGACCAACAAATAAGGTCGTCAGTCTCAGGATCTTCAACTAGTTTCCATAATTTACCCAAAAATGCCGGGACATTTGTTTCAATTTCCGTAACAGTACGCATTTTAATGATATTATTAACAATCTTATTAATTAATATTATGTCACAATTATTATTTATTATTATTTTTTTTTGTTTATACTGTTTTATTTTTTTTTATGTTTTTATTATACGTTAGACCTAAGTCGTATCTCTCTGACCATTGCTTGCCATATTCAACAGAAATGGCTGTCGCTATTTATTCGTATGACGATGTTAACATGTTTTCGTGTGTTTTCGTACGGAGACCAAGGTTGGGTAAATATTTTTGTCAATTTAATTTTTTATACTTTTACATGTATAATACTGTGTAAAAGTAGTCATTTTTTGGTAAAAATTACCTCAATAATTTGCGCAAAATCACGCAAAAGTCGAAAATCAATGAATTTTTTTTTCACGAATGATTTAAATTTTCAAGTTGATTTTTACTTCATTTATGTTTTTGTAAAATAAATTTAAAAAGTTGAATTAATTCTTTATTTTTTAGTCAATAAATTTAATTTGTTCATGGACTTATAGAGGAAACAGACCCTTCACTTTTAATATTACTAATAAAAAGTTTTTTCTGAATTTTTTTTTCAACTCGATCAATTTTTAAAAACGATCGAATAATTACGGAAAAAATACGGATAAATATTGACCTGACCCAGCTCTTGTTGTTGTTGTTAAATGTTGGGTATAATACAAGTACTTTACATATGCAACTATTGTCAGTCTAGTACTCATGTGAAGAAATGGCGAGAGATATCAAATTTTACAACATTAAAATTAAAACAATTACTGCTTATGCCTAGTGACTGTCAATTGTCAACAATTGTAAAATGTCAATAATTGTAATGTAAACCTTATTTACATTAGTTTAATAACAAATATTTCTAACATGAATTAAAAATAAATAAATAAATAATGGAATTTGGAATATTTACTGCTCGTCGTTCATCAAGTAGACAACGTTGTTGCATAGAAATCTGTCGTTCACGTTCAGATAAAAATTTAAATTTACGTTATCATACTTTTCCAAAAGAAAATGAATCATTTGTCAGTGTTATTAATTCATTTGGTAGTGTAGAAAAAGTTGATAGATGTAAAGCATGGAAAGAAGCTTGTAAATTAAAACAAGTAACTCGTTCAACAAGAATTTGTTCATTACATTTTTCAAGAGATGATTACATACTACCAGGTAAAAAAAAATATAATTACCAATTGTAATAACAGCTATTATATTTTATTATTTCATTTGCAGATGTTCATACAACTCGAAGACATTTAAAAAAAACAGCAATACCTAAACATAATTTAATTAATCAAGAGGCATTAAAAAATTGTGAAATCGGTAAAATAAATAAGACACGCTCTGATCAATCAGAAGAAGAAAATGATGAAAATTTAGAAGAAGATGAAGAAATGATTGTACCAGAAAAACGTGATATTAGTTGTGAGAATGAAGATCTTATTGATGTCAAGACAGAAATACTTTTAACAGATAAAAATGAAGAAGATCCATCATTGATAAAATTAACTGACATTGATACTACTGAAGAATCATCTAAAACTGTTGAAAATATTTCTGTAAATCCTCCATTGAATCAAATTTATTTTGCAATTTCTCCATCATTTATTATGCCAAATGTTGTTCCACCAAAATCTGTAAAAGATGCTCAAATGCAAGTAAATACTGATGATATTGTACCAAAATTTACAAGATTTATTACCAGTGATAGTGAGTTAAAAGTAGCAACTGGTATTGAGTCATTTGCTGTGCTCAATAAAATTGCAAAAATTGTTAAAACATCAAATGATTATAAATTTGAACAGACTAGTAGCCGAATGAATACAAAAGATAGAATTATCATGACAAGTATTTGGTTAAAACAAGATTTATCATATAGTTTTTTATCTGTTATGTTTAAAGAATATTCAGCACACAGATGTCAACAAGTTATTTCTAATATGATTAATGTATTAGCTGAATGTTTAAAAGACATTGGTAGTAAACAAGTTCATCGTTTTAATAAAAAAAAACAAATATTTAGAGTATTTGAAACAAAAATACCAACAAGACTTGCATCAATTGTTGATAATATTACTATTGTTATATCAGCTATTTTAAATTTAAATACAAGTTCTGATGATGATGATGACTCTGACAACAATAAGGATAAATAAATAGAAGCATAATTTTTAAAAAATGTACAGTTTTACTAATTTATGTTTAACGTTACAAAATTTTCATTTTAAAATTATGTATTTTTTTTAATTTAAGTTTTGTTTTTTATTATTTATAAAAAAAAAAAAAAGTATAAATATATATAATTGAATGAATATTAAATTTTTGGATTGATATTTTTATTTTTATTAGTTATTATTACCTTTTATAGAATTATCTTTATAAAATATTGGATATATTTTCCATTAAAAATCTGAAAATAATATTAAACAACTAATTAAGGTATGTTAAGCAATAGTCCTTAATCAAAAATTTAACCTACCTAGTGCTGCCAATTTTCTATGTAGTGTATATCGGTGTGTACATATGTAATATGTACTAGTGTATGTATATAAATAAATACCATGTGTTAACTTGTAAAAAATAAAAAAAAAAACATTTATTTATTACAAGGATCTCTTTTCTCTCCAATTTAAATCTGTAAAAAATTATATTTTGTTTGAGGAAGACAAAAAAGTCTTATTAAAAATATTTAAAATTGAAATTAAATTTGACAAGTCATAAAAATATTAATACTATTAAAAAAACACTCAAGTAAAATATGTCTACTGCAATAAAATTATCTAACTACATAATAAAAAAAACATCAAATGCTGAAGAAGTATTTAAAGGTTTAAATGGTGTATTTTGTGTTTATAAACCAGCTGGTGAATCAAGAATTAAAACTAAGCAAAAAATACTCAAAAATATCTGTAGAGGTAAGTTTTAAAACAAACAAAAACAACAATGATGATATATTACTAACAAATTACTTTTTAGACATGACTGAACTTGAAGTACGTCCACCAGAAAGCTATGTACGTATTGAAGGTGAAACAGATTCAAAATTAACAGTTAATATTGAGCCAAGTTATGCTGATCATCCCCTGGTTGTTGGTCCTCGTTATCAACCTGAAGACTTTCGAATTAAAGAAGCACATGATATGTCAACTGATATGTCAGGAGTACTACTTTTAGGACTTAACAAAGGCTGTGGATTGATTAAAAAAATTAAAGAATCAAAACCAATGAGATTTTTTAAAGTACATGGAATTTTAGGACAAGCAACTGATAATTATTTTATTGATGGTAAAATATTAGAAAAATCAAGTTATCAACATGTCAAGAGACATCATTTAGATATGATATCAGCTTCAATGCAATCATCTCATCAAAGAAAAATGTTTGAGTAAGTTTAAATTTTTTATTATTGTATAACTATATATTGCTCAATGATACTTAATTAATTTTAATTTAATTTATTTAGAGTATCTGGTGTTCATATTCAATCACAGACTGCTTATGAATTAGCTGTTCAAGGACCAATAAGACCAGATGATGACAGAATTCCTATGGTTTATTCAATAAAATGTATTGATTTTAATCCTCCAGAATTTACTCTAGGTAATTTTATTGTTACCTAAAATTATATATTTTTTTAAATAAACAATAATTAATGATAAATTATTTCAACAGAAATTGTATGCATAAACGAGGATGATTTATTTATTAAATCTATAATTCATGCTCTTGGTATTGAAGCAAGAACAACAGCAACATGCACTAAACTTCAATGTTTTCAGTACGGAGTATTTAATCTAAATGCAGCATTGATAAAACGTGATTGGACTCTTCCTTATATATCTGATTGTATATTAAGATCTAGACGTACATTAGCAAGACACAGATATATATTCAATCAAGATGATCCAATATTACGTGATTATTTTAATCAAGAGCCAAAAAACTCAAATGAATCTTTAAATAATCAAAAATAAATACTGTTATTTTTTTTTTTTTTTATTTTGTAAATAAACAATTAAAAGTTAATTATATTAATCATGTTTATTAAATATTTTTCATGATATTTGATGTTTTATATTGTTCAGGCATATTATCATCATCACTATTTATTTTTTTATCATTAAAATATTGTCTACGTGGTCGTTTTTCATGATATCTTCTTGAATTATCATCTTCATCAGATGTTTTATCACTTGATCTGTTACGTTTACGATTTGTTTTATCAATTGAATCAAGACTCATTGTTGATTCACTGTGTTTTTCATTTCTTTTACGACTATCATAATTATCATAACGATCACGTGATTTACGATCATAATTTTTATATTTATCACAACTACGACTTCTTTGTTTTGTTTGATCATCATCATAATTTTTTCTTTCATATTGTTTTGGTTTTGTTCTTGGCCACTGTTGCATTTTCATACTTTTAGCAATAACACGTTTTTGATGATCAAGTTGAGGAAATAAATCTTGTGATTTTTCAAGTGCTTCTTTTGCTGAATTCATTTCAGCTTCTTGAATACTATGTCCTGATGCTTTAGCAAGTCGTTTACCTTGAAAATAAACAGCAACAGTATATACACGAGTATTTGTTGGTCCTTTGCATTCAATAACTTTGTAAACTGGTATATCTGGTTCACCACCATCCATTGTTCTTAATGTTAGACAACACTGTTGAAGTTTACTTTTTGGATCATTCCAATCTTGATTCATAATAAAATCTTGCAATCGAGGAAAGAAACAAACATTACAAAAAATAAGACAATGAGTTAAACCTTTGTCAACATAAAGTGCACCTAAAAATGCTTCCAGCAAATCAGCTCTGTCTTTTGTTTTTAATTCAGCTTTTGGATTACCATAGAGTGCATATTGTGTCATACCAAGATCATCACAAACAACTGCTTGAGTTTTATTGTTAACCAATGAACTTCGTAATAATGATAAATGACCCTCATGATGTTCAGGAAAAAATTTATAAAGATATTCTGAGACAATAAGTTGAAGAACAGTATCACCAAGAAATTCTAATCGCTGATTTGATCCAAGTGTTAAATTTGTATATCCAATACTACGATCAGTGAATGCTCTAGCAAGTAATCTTATATGTGTAAATTCAACTCCAATTGATTCTTCAAATTTTGTTAATTTTTGTAGCAATTCAAAGCTTGGAATCCATTGTCTATCACCAAGTGGTTCTTGTTCTTGAAGTGGATGTTTTGGATAATTTTTCCAGACTGATGATAATTCAGCTTCTTTTTTAAATAGTGTCTCACCAAAAACATTATCAGCAACATTTATTCCACCATCAAGAAATAGTGAACCCATTAATGCCTCAAAACAATTTGCCATTGCATGACGTAATTCAAGATCATGACAAAGATCACTACCATGAGCATACAGCATGTATTCTTCTAAATTTAATTTTTTTGCTAAAACAGCAAGATGTTGATTTTGTACAATTGCTGCTCTATATGTTGCTAAGCCACCCTCTTCTAGATCAGGAAACATATGAAAAAGATGTATTGATGTTAAAAATTCAACAACAGCATCACCAAGAAATTCCAATCGTTCATTATGAGCAATTGATGATTCTGTTTCTCGTCTTGCTCCAAATCTTGACATAATATTTATCAAGGTATTTATACCACGTTTTCTTGTATTTAAATAATGAATTCTTCTATCACCATATTCTGGTTGACTTATTCCACAATTTGTCAATGAATTTCTTGCATGATCTGGATTTGTACCAAAATTTTCACGATAACTTGGATGTGTAAGTGCTAATTGAAGAAAATATCTATTTTTAAATTTATATTTTAATTTTTTTTCAAGATTATCAAGAGATTTATGAAATCTTAGGTGACAAACAAGTACAGGTATCAACATTGCATGTTGAACAATATCACACATAATTCCAGTACGATAAAAACCTTCTGAGCTTACATCAACAGTAACATCACGTTTCATTTTACTTTGTGTTCGTAATTCTTGTAATTTATTTTCTTTGGCTTCTAATTTTCTTTTATCTTCAAAAGATGGCTTTGGCATATTTGCAAGAAGATGACGAAATTTAACATAATCTCTCCAGGCTTTTTGATAATCAGCATTACCAGCATAACTAAGCTGTGGTGGACGAATTCCAAAATGTACAATATCTGGATATGCAATAACACCAGGTGGTTGTACACCTTGATTTCTGTCTAATTGATCAACACGAACACTACATGGTTTTTTGCCTGGATATGTTACAACCATACCTTTAACTTCATCAGCATAATTTTGCCATTTATGTTGAGGCAAAGCCATAAGACTTGGCAAATCATCAGCATCAATTAATAAAGTATTTGATTTAAGAAGATAATTTAATACTTCATTCATTGATAATATTTCTTGTCCTTTATCTGGTAAATCACGTACAAAACGTGGCATAAAATGAAATTGTCCACAGCCACTTTTATCATCAACAGAGTGTAAATCAAAATCCATTAATTCAAGTATTTCTTTGAATAAATAATCTTGAAAATAATCAAGTTCTAATATTGTAAAATTTTCTGGTAATTTTTCTTCAATATATAATATTGTATATTCAATATTAAAACGTATAACTTTACATGTTGGTAATTTAACAAGTGGAAAATGTGATAACATTGAAAAACCTTCAAATATAAATTCATGTTCATCATGTTTTATAATTGTTGGTGTTTTAGTTAAAAAATTTGTTGGTGGACTTATTGTTATTCTATAGTGATATAATTTATCAGCATTATTTGAATTTGGATCACATCTATGTACTTCACTTTCACCAGCATAAATACCATGTCTAATACCAGAACGTTGTGATTTTGCACTACATCGACACAATGGACCATCATTCATTTCACCAGGATCATTAAACCACATTTCAGGATGTAATCTTTGTGGATGTTGTTTTTTTGCCATTAATTCTTCCATTGTTCTGTCATCCTCATCCATAGAACTATCACTATCTGATGAGCTACTGTTATTACAAACTTCAGATTTATGTCGACAAAGTCTTGCTCTATTTTTACGTAGTGGTGGTTCATAGTGTGGATGCTTTGAACGTTCTCTTGATGCACGATCCAATAAAACATCTTTAAATTTATCACATAAATTACATAATTTTTTAGTACCTCTTACTATTTTTGTATTTTTATCATCTCGAGTATAATACAAATCAGCTGGTGCTGTTCTTGTCCATGCTTTTCTTTCAAATTCAAGTATACCATCTGGTCCAAGTTCATCCATTTTTCGTTCCATATCTTTACTTGTTGCACAGTAATTTTTTCTGTAAATTTAAATTATTTTTTATTTGATATTTGTAAAAATTTTTTAAAATATTTTTTAAACTTACCTGTATTTTTCTAATAATATTTCTCTTTCTGTTAAGTCTTTTTTTTCTTTAGAAATTGTACTTCTAGAAGAATATTTTGACGATGAATCTCGTGATGACTCTCTGGATCTTGATCTTCTTCTTGATCTACTAGAGAGTGATCGATCAACGCTACTTGATGATCGATGAGATGAATAACGATTTTCAGAAGGTACTGATTTGTCTCGATAATATGATTTGTTATTGTCATTATTACTCTGATAATTTCTGGATGACCTATTGCTTTGTGAATTATTTTTTGAGAAAGACTTGGACCAAGAACAGTTTGAACTATTATTTTGTTTGTCATTTTGTTGTTGCTGATTATAGAATTGTCGCCATTCCGTTGTATTATTGTCTGATGATGATGATGATGCTTGCCAGGTGCCTGTTGTTGAATTTTGTTGCCAGTTTGATTGTGTTGATGATGATGATGGCACATATGTATTTATTTTATTAAAATTTTGGTGAGGATAAGGTTGAGCATATGGATTTGTGTGCTGCTGATTTTGATAAACTGGAGGAGGATAATTATAAAAAGGCTCTGTCTGATAGACTCCTGTTACCGTTGGTATTGGTTGTGATGTTGATGGTGGTGGTAGCGATGGCTGATATACTCCAAGAGGTTGTTGATAAACTGTTGATTTATTTTGATGATGAGGTAAAACGTTTATTGGTGGTGGTGGAACAGTAAAATTTGGTGGTGGTTTTGATAAATCTGGTAGTGGCAGTGGTAGTTGATGCATTGAATAATATCCTTGACTATTTTGCACATTGTTCCAGTTGTAATTATTTCCTTGTTGTGAATTTGGTAGCATGTTAATTATCAAAATAAATTTAATATTTTTAATTATTTTTTCAAATACAATATATTTTGGATAAACCTGCTGGTAAAATTTTAATAGTTTTATTTTTTAAATAAATTAATATTTATTATGAAACTATAAACTCATAAATTTATTTTGTTTGTTGATAAATAGTATTATTTATCCACTATAGTGTTAGGTCAGTAAAATACTGGTAAAAAAGGTTGGGTCTATAATCCATATTTATTTTAGTGGTGTAAACACGTACATAATGTTGATTAATTGCATAATGCATAATAACAATTTTCATTAATCAAAAAATCATTTTTTTTTAAATAATTAATACAACAATTCCCAATAAAATTTTATTGCATATTTGAATTTACCATAGAATAATCTTTTGATTCCAAAAAAAAAAAAAAACTTGAAAATTCAAAAATTAAATTTCTAACTTTGAATATTTAATATTTATTTTATTATTAGGTATATTTATTTTTGACAATATAAATATTAGTTATTATTTTTAATACTTATTATTTAATAATAATATTAATTGTTGTTACAGAATTTAACATAATTGAGCTTTAAAATTTGCGCAGGCTTTAAAATCAACTATAGTTATTACCGGTTAATAAACGTCAAAAAAATAAATAACCGGCTAATTAACAGCTGTACTGACAACTGTGTTTACTGTTCAAGTTTTACAACTCTGCTGTTCAGTCTGATTGAGTCTGATCTTCTTGGGTTTATAAAAAACAAGGTACATTCCACTGTAGTTAAATTCATAATAAAAATAACAATATGTAATTATGATTTTATAATTATTCGAAAAAGTCAAAGTTATTTGTAATTTTTGAATTCAACAATACCATCAATAAACCTTAACAAATTTTATATTTATTATTTTATTAATTTATTTTTTCTTTTATCTAAAAAATATATTCAAAAATAGGTTAGCAATCGTGATTCAGTTTTATTATTATTTAATGCATATTATATAACATAAAAAAATAAACAATTATAAAATTTTATTAAGTACAGTTTGATTGATGGCCAATAAATTAATTAATGATTTGTAAAAATTCAACAGAAGATGCTGCGTTTAACTTTGTTGATGAGACAAACCAGTCTGTCAAATGGCAGACTGGGTATTGCTGGTATAAAAACAACAGCAAAAACATTACAAGCTAATCAAGATTTAATTGAAGTATTTATTGATGATAAACCAGTTAATGTACCACCTGGTACAACAGTACTACAAGCAGCAGCTAAAATTGGTATTGAAATACCAAGATTTTGTTATCATGAACGTTTAGCTGTAGCTGGTAATTGTCGTATGTGTCTTGTTGAAATTGAAAAACAAATGAAACCAGTTGCTGCTTGTGCAATGCCTGTTATGAAAGGTTGGCGTATTAAAACAAATTCTGATTTAACACGTAAAGCACGTGAAGGTGTTATGGAATTTTTACTTGTTAACCATCCACTTGATTGTCCAATATGTGATCAAGGTGGTGAATGTGATTTACAAGATCAAAGTATGGCATTTGGTAGTGATCGTTCACGTTTTACTGATATTGAATTTACTGGTAAACGTGCTGTTGAAGATAAAGATATTGGTCCACTTGTTAAAACAACAATGACACGTTGTATACATTGTACAAGATGCATTAGATTTGCATCTGAAATTGCTGGTATTGATGATCTTGGAACAACTGGACGTGGAAATGATATGCAAGTTGGAACATATGTTGAAAAAATGTTTTTATCTGAATTATCTGGTAATATTATTGATCTTTGTCCAGTTGGAGCATTAACAAGTAAACCATATGCATTTGTTGCAAGACCATGGGAAACAAGAAGAACAGATAGTATTGATATTTCTGATGCTGTTGGTAGTAATATTGTTGTATCAAGTAGAACTGGTGAAGTATTACGTGTTTTACCTCGTGTTAATGAAGAAGTCAATGAAGAATGGATATCAGATAAAGCTAGATTTGCATATGATGGTTTAAAACGTCAACGTTTAATTACACCAATGATTAGAATTAATGATAAATTAACAAATGTTGAATGGGAAGATGCACTTCTTGCTGCTGCTCGTGCTCTTCATAATGTACCATCTGGTAAAAGTGCTGTTATTGCTGGTAAACTTGTAGATGCTGAGGCTCTTATAACTATGAAAGATTTACTTAATAAATTGGGTGGTGAAACACTATCAACTGAACAAAAATTTCCAAATGAAGGATCAGGCATTGATTTTAGAAGTAATTATTTATTAAATAATAAAATACAAAATGTTGAAGAAGCTGATGTTGTTATTCTCATTGGTACTAATCCAAGATATGAAGCACCACTTGTAAATACTAGATTGAGAAAAGGATATCTTCATGGTGAACAAAATATTGCATTGATTGGACCAAAAGTTGATCTCACATATGATTACGAGGTAATTTATTAATTTAAATTTAAAAATTATCATCATAACTTTTAATTTATTATTTTTTTTAGCATTTGGGAGAATCACCAAGTATTATTGATCAACTTAAAAATGGACAAGTATTTAGCTCAGCACTAAAAAATGCTAAAAAACCAATGATTATTTTGGGTGCTGATCAATTAACAAGAAAAGATGGTGCTAAAATTTTATCAGCAACTCAAGAATTGGCAAAAACTCTTGGAGATAACGCGAAAGTAAGTTAACTTTTAATTTTATTTTAATTTCTCTATTGACCAATATTTATTTAAAAATAATCATAGACTCCAGCTGATTGGAAAGTATTGAATGTATTACACACAAATGCATCACAAGTTGCTGCACTTGATCTTGGTTACTGCAATACCCTGGAATGTATAAAAACTCAACAACCAAAAGTACTATTTCTCCTTGGTGCTGATGATGCAAATATAAAAAAAGAAGATTATCCAAATACATTTATTATTTATATTGGTAGTCATGGTGATAATGGTGCAGCAATTGCTGATGTTGTACTTGCTGGTGCAGCATATACTGAAAAAATTGGTACGTATTCAAATACAGAAGGTAGAGCACAACAAACTGGAGCAGCAATAACACCACCTGGATTAGCAAGACCAGATTGGAAAATAATACGTGCATTAGCTGAATTTTCTGGTGTTGAATTGCCATATGACACAATACAAGATGTACGTGCTAGACTTGAAGAAGTTGCACCACACTTGGTTAGATATGGTGAAGTTGAACCAGCAAATTTCTTTGCTCAAGCACTTGAATTATCAAAAAAAACAGGTGGTACTTTTCTACAAGATCCAGTTGACATTAAACAAAAAACACTTGATCAATTCTTTATGACTGATGTTATATCAAGAGCATCACCAACAATGGCCAAGTGCATACAGGCTGTTGTCAAACAACAAACTGCTCAGGCTTAATTGAAATATATTTATAAACCCTTTTTTTTTTTTTTTTTTCTTTAAATAAAATTATGTATAGTTAAAAAGAATTTTGTTGTCGATAATTTTAAAACAATAGTCAGTTTTTAATAAATATAACTGACATCTATATAGTTAGTCGTTTAATATTATTAGTAAATAAAACTCTTGAAATTAATATTTTAATTTTTTATTTATAAATCTTTTATTATATTAATCTTTGCTAGAATCCAATTGTTCATCCAATTCACCTGAACTCTCGTCTGACTCGATCTTGAAAAAAAATATTAATTTTAAAAATTAATTACTATTATTTAATTAATTTACTTTAAATTTTTAAATTTATAACAAGACTTACCTTTTCACCAAGTAAAGCTAACTTTGTTTTATACTCGTGGATTTTTTTATCCTGATCAGCCAACAATTCCAAAAGATCATCTTGATCTTTTTTTAATTTATCAAGTTCACTACATTTATCATTTAATAATTTTTCATTAATTGTAGAATTATTTAGCTGACTTGTTAGTTCATTAATTTTATCATTTAAATTTTTAACAAGATCATCATTATTATTTTGTTTTTCAATATTATCATCATTTAAATTTGTTTGAGCAGCACGTAAAACAATATTTTGATCTCTAAGATGACAAATTTCCAATTGTAATTCATTAATTTTACTTTCAAATTTTATTTTATCATCAACAATGTCATTATTAATTTTTTTCAATTGTTTTATTTCCATATCTTGTTGACGTATTAAATCTTTATATTGTTGTAAAAGTGCTGTACTATTATTTGTTTCATCAGAATTATTTGTTTCAATTTGACTTCCTTTCATGACACTGTCAGTTATTGTTGCTTCAAGTGTTTTTAATAAACGACAAAATTCATGATCAAGTAATAAATCATCTGGTACTTTAACTGATGGTTGTGGATGTTTTAATGTACGTGAATATATTTCATGTCTAGTTATACCACAAATTGCATCTTGAAAACGTTCAATGCCAATTCTATTTTCAATTAAATTACATAATTTATCTTTAGTATAATTATCAACTTGATTATCATTAAAATGTACACAAATACCAATTAAAAATGCACACATACTTTGTATTAATATTTCATTTAAATCATCATTATTATCATGAGCTGATAATAAAGCAGTTAAATATGTTATTGATGAATCAATACTAACAAATGCTTTAACTGCCATTGGACAATATGCTGTCCATCTACAAAGTAAAATAAGTAAACCAAGTTTACTTTGTGATTTATTACCTTGTTGAAGTAACATAACACATTGTTGCATTAATGTTACTGGTGGTTTTCCAATATTTGTTGCTAATAAAACACGTAAAAGTTGTTCTTTTTGCATTCTATTATCATCAATAAGTGCATGTGATAATGCAACTGATGATAACCAATTTGATAATGTATCTGATGAAAATAAACCACCACATAATAATTGTCCAGTTGTCAATGATGGTGCTTCATTACTTTGTGGTAATAAAGTTTGTACCATTTGTATTTGTCCTTCTTCATTTTTATATAAAAAACATTGAAAACAATATAAAACAGCACATCTAAGATGAAATGGTTGTTTTTCATTAACCATTGACATTAAAAGTACAACAATTGCTGGTCTTGGTGGACTACTTGGTGCCATAACATTTGCTAATAATTCTTGATTAACAGTATTACCTCTTATAACTTCAGCAACAGCATTTATTGTTTCTGTTAATACATCAGCTGGTACACCACTTGCCATAAGAATATCACAAAGTGATTGTAATAAATTACATGCTTTCATTATTTTTTGACATGATGATACAATTTGTGCTGAACAACTTGGTGCAACTAATGCACGTATAACTTGTACCATACAATGTACATTTGCAACTTTTTGAGGACTCCAACCATTTTCTTCTAAATCTGGTGGTAACTGAAACATTGGTGTTAATCGTTGAATATAACTACCTTCTTTAAAAAAATTTTGATTGCTAACATTGCCTTTTAATAAATTTAACATTAATAAAAGACAATCTTCAACAATAATTCCACCTTCAGCTCCACCTTCTTGAATAATAACATCAAATATTCTATCAAATGCATTTTCAAATGCAACAATTTTTTGTATATTTGCATTTCCTTTTGTCAATTGTATAAGTAAAAGTAAAGCATCATTTCTAATGACTTCTCTTGTATCACTTAATAAATCCATTAATTTTGACACACCCATTGGACTTATCAAAATTATTTCTTGTATGTCCTTGGGACGATTAAATAATAAATTTGAAAGTAATTTAAGTGCTGGCCATCTTACACGAAAATCAAAATCTTCAAGTGATGCTAAAACAAGACCAACACTGTCTGATTGTTTTATAAATATTTCTGTAAATTGTTCACCAATTTTTGAGATGGGACCATGTGTATCAGCTGCAATATAATCATCATTATTATCATTTTTTTATATTAAATAATTATTTACAATATTTACCTTCATCATCAAATATTTCTGGATTAGTTATGTTACATAGTGTATCTAGAGCTAGTCCAATTATTTCACCATCTGCTCTATCCATTTCTAAAACTTGACGAAATGAATCCATACCCTGAGCACCAACCTCCAGTCGGTAGGTTCTTGAAAGAGCTTTAAGAGCTCGACAAGCATCACGACGATCATCTAAAAGACTTGATGATTGAAGTCGATCAACAAGACGTTCAACCTTTCAATAAAAAATATATTTTATTTCATTGAAGATGTTTTTTTTATTTTATTTTTAATCTCACTGTATCGGCACCGGTTGGCTGACTTCCTGGTTCTGGAGCACCAAGTACAGACTTTAAACCACTTTTAAAATATTCCATTTTAATTTTATTTTTATATTTTTAATTTGTCAATAATAATATTATGGCGATGTCATATAGTAGAAAGTTAAAAAAAAAACATACACGTCACAAGGCTGACATATTGAAATAAATAATAGTAGCCATTGTTTGTTTACAAATGAATATGTAAAGGTTTGTGTACATCATATGAGATCCAACTGGATCCAACAATTTCAAGAAGTGTAGGGTAAAATACCATGTAGGATATACTGTATCTTACATGACATTTTTCAGTTTATTTTTCACTTGTCAGTTGTCACAGTTGTCAGTGAGAAAATTGGAGCAAATTAATAAATTTTCACTCCTGAATTTTTCATAATATTATAAAACAATTATACCATTTTATATTTTATTAATTTTAATACAGTATCGAACGTGGAAATTTCAAGTACGTTGTATTGATAATTGATATGAAATAACAGTACTGTACATTATAGTATCTACATTGATCTACATACAACAAATTTGAGGGCGTAAATCTCATTTCTGTCACTTTAATTTTGATAGAAAAAATTACTATTTATTAATTAAATAAAAAACCAAATAATATATAATAATAAATAATGGCAAGTATCTTAATTAATTGTACAAGTACTGAAAGAATCAACTTGACGTTTAAGTGTAAAATTGATAGTTTTTTTTTTTTTTTCATTGTTTATTAGACATATGACATAAATAATTTGTCAATATTTGTGATAATTATTGTTGTATTAATTTTGTTTCAAATAGATTCGATTTATTCTTATTCAAAATCGTGCTGGCAAAACTAGACTTGCTAAGTGGTACATGAATTTTGATGATGATGAAAAACAAAAATTGATTGAAGAAGTTCATGCTGTTGTTACTGTCAGAGATGCAAAACATACAAATTTTGTTGAGGTAAATTTAAAACAATTACTTAAAACAATTATATATCTATATTAATCAATTTATTTATATGTATTTGTTTTAATTTACAGTTTAGAAACTTTAAAATTGTATACAGACGCTATGCAGGTTTATACTTTTGCATTTGTGTTGATGTTAATGACAACAATCTTTGTTATCTTGAGGCAATACATAATTTTGTTGAAGTTTTGAATGAATATTTTCACAATGTTTGTGAACTTGATCTAGTCTTTAATTTTTACAAGGTAATTTATCTATAATAAATGGTTTTTTTCTTGTTTTTATTAACAATTATTTGAATTATTATTTTTAGGTTTATACAGTCGTTGATGAGATGTTTTTGGCTGGTGAAATTAGAGAAACCAGTCAAACTAAAGTTTTAAAACAATTGTTGATGCTTAATTCATTAGAGTAGTTTCTACAACTATTATTATTGTTATTAATTTTCATTCCAGCATTATTATTAATCTCTTCAAATTTGATAGACAAAATATTAGAAGAAGAAAATATTGACAATTTATCAAAACCCTTGAGTCATCATCAACAAATGATACAAATTTTTATGTAATTTTCTGATTTTTTTTTTTTTTAATATACTGTATATTATATATATTACTCAATAGACTCGTTATTGTCGAGTATTTATTTAAATTAATTTAAAATAAACATGAATATATTCATTTAAAATATTCAATGTCTGTAATTTTTTTTTTCTATATTTACATATTTTTTGTTGGGAAACAACAGTGTTGGTACAGAAGAATTTAACAAGAAAAAATTATTTATAAATATATATATTTGATTATATAATATAATAATAATAATATGTTTAATCAAAAATTGTGGGGGAGTAGAAGGTTTCGCTGGGTTATCAAAGGGTTATCGTAACAATGATTATCACAAGAAAAAAATATCAATGCTTGTAGTTGCGACGACCCCTGTAACATATATCGCGCATCGCTTCGCTTCGATACGCCTCGAATATTCAACTTGTAACATTTATATAAGACTATATTTTAATTCCATTTTTTTAATATACATTTTATGATTAGTAATTTTCATTTTTTAATTAACTAATAATGTCTTTGGTTGAAAAGATTGTCAAATTTTTAATTAATTTCATTAGTAATTTTAAAAAAATTACATGGCGATTTTTTTTATAAATTTATTTAACTAGAAATAATTTTAAACAACGATTACATAATACTGTCAGAAAATTTAAAAAACGAAAAAACAAACGGTGGGAAAAACACGAAAAATATTCTCCGGAGTACCCCGGTAATTTCACGCGAGTCGGGCTTTCGGGGGTTTCCCCGAATATTCACCGGAATTTTATCGGTATTTTCAAAATTCTCTCAGTGTGATAATGGCAAATTTAATAAAATATACAATATAAAGATTACAACTAAAATAATTCTTGAAACTTGCATGGAGCACGAAAATATAAAATATGGAAAATACGGTTTTGTTTGGAGACCCAAACTTATATACGAGTCAGTGTCGTAATCACACTATATAGTCTCATTGTTGATGATCACACGTCGTCATAATGACCCAAGCAACGAAAATACGGAATAATACAATCTTCTGATCGATTAATTGTGATCGTTTCGATACATCTATATGCAATGTTATATGGGCAATATAATTTTGCAATATAATAACGATAGTGCGATTCTTAATTGTACAATTCAAATTAGTTTTTATTTAAGTAAAATATACATATTATTTTATAATATTTGAAAATTATGAAATAATATGTATATTTTACTTAAATAAAAATTCTATAGAAAAAAATTTTTTTTTTAATAAATATTAATTAGACGTGCAATAGAATACTAATTGAAAAAATCTGAGGTCGAAACAAGAAAAAATTCATCAAAAAAGCCACGTGCGTCGGCGGCAATAATACAAAGAAGAGGAAATGCAGACAAGTAAAAAATAAATGGGGTAAGATTGTCATGAAGGCGGATCCCGTAATTAAGAGTGTCTCTAAAACCTGACAGACATCAGGCATATTGCTCTATGCAGGAGCGACAAAAAAGAAAAGACTATATGATCATAAACGACATTTCAGTATCCTCTCATCTGGACTCAAAAAATATGTACAAATAGTGACACATGCTAAAGCAAATAGTTGTCAAAAAAATAAAAAAATAAAATTGTCGGCATTTTTAAATGTACAAACCACACTAGTCGCACTACAATTGAATTTTATTTACAAATATTATTTGGGTTTCGTTTTGCGCGTATTTTATCAGACAAACTTTATCAAGAAAAAATTTATAGAAAATTTATAATTAATATTTTATTTTGAGAAAATAAAAAACAATAATTAATTGTAACATAAACACTATATTAGTAACTGGATAATGATTTATATAATTATATTTTTTTCCAATTTTTAAAACCTGCAGGGTTTATAGAAAATTTATTTGCAAAAAAAATAATATAATGAAAACACGCTTTTTCGGTATTTTAGATGAATGACATTCATGTCTTTGGAGCTTCACCAAACACTGTCGGGTTATACTCTATTTTAATTTATTCTTTTTTAGCAAAAGAGACGAAACACCGACGCACAACACACATTAACGCTTCAGCAATATTCCAAGTTTGCATGGCGGAACGCCCTAACTTCCAACAAGTCGACTTGCCTTGAAAGAACCGAGAAATTCGCGGTTACTCTGCAAATTTTCTTTTCTCTGCAATTTTTTTTCGCAAAATCTTATTGAAATTGAAAAAACTAAGTTATTTTTTTGTAGTACATAATACAGTTTTTTTTTTTTTTTTTTTGTTAATGATCATTAAGTCAAGTGTCGAGTTTTCTTATCTCAATTAATTGCACTATGTTTTTTTCGTGCAAAATATTATTCGATCAAAGATATTTGCCTTTTTTATTAACAAATAAAATAATTATTTTACAAATTATTTCCACATATAGAAGAAGGAACATTAATTTACACAACGATCGTCAGTGTAATTTTGACAAGATGTCAATTTAAATATTTCCGTATATTGGCATGTAATAAATTTTTTGAAAGCTATATATATTAGTCAACTATACATAGACATTCATATTTTTTAAACTAAACAAAATATTCAATTGAAATGTTTCTACTTAATTGAACACCACAGAACAAACACGTTATTTTCAATGGATAAATAAAACCCCAAGTCTACCCCATAAGTCCCATATTATCCTTGTTTTTTTTTTTCAACTTTTTAAAATAAATTAAAAAAAAAAAAAAAAACTATAGCTATACATTATTTTATATTACTTTTTTTTTTATTATATATATATGAAAAAATAAAAATAAAAATTGAATTTTTGTGGGCTGAGAAACTATAAAACTAGCACCGAAAAAATAAAATAAAAACGGGGTGTCGATGTAAACTGACACGTTTTTCTTGTGAATGTGGCGGTATTTTGTTTGGAACTCGAGGTCATTTGGCGGTTTTGTCACTTGACTACTGACTAGAGTTTTTAGCTTGTAAGTGGACTATGGAAATCTTCAAATTTCAAAGGTTTTTTAACCGATATATATATTACTTGTTCGTTAAAAAAAAAAAAGTATAAAATAATAAATAAATATTAATTTACATATATTTTTTGTATATTGAAATTTTATTTACTATCAGTGCGAAGAGAATTGAGTTGTCATGACAGGAATAATATATCAAATCGTGATGAAAAGAAAAAAAAACTAAAATATATTTAATTGAGCACTGCAATTTATATATGCTCCAATAACAAACATTAAAAAAAAAAAATTCAAATATTTATTTTATCATATATTGTAATTATTATTATTTTTTAAATATTTTTATAATATACATATATTACAGAAAATGACTTAATTATATAAAAAAGAAAAAAAAGTTTATCATAAAAAATTAGTCAACAAATTGAGTATGCTCATTAAAAAACGAAATAATTTTACAAATAATATTTTTCAATTTTCCAGTGTGTAGACATGATTATGGGCGTGGTCATTTGGACCTAGTTTTTAGTGAAGAAAATTTTTATTTTCTTGTACAAAAAAACTGGCAATAAAATATAATTTTTATAGGTTTTTTTAAGGGAGTACATCCGCGTTGAGCATATAAAATGTTGGAGGCGATACCACTATTTAAATACACTCAATTATTTTCTCGTGGACAAATAATTTCAAGAAATATTTGATTAAAATTTTTTAATTTTATAAAAAAATACAATTTCTAATTGAAATATTATCAAATTTAAAAAAAAACAAATAAATTTAATTGCTAAAATTTCTTTTTTTATAAAAAATGATACGAAATATACGTCTTAATTATTTATAGCTGTCTTTAAAATTGCTTAATTTTATTTTCAATTTATTTCTTCTGCTATAGTAAAAATGATTTCTCCAATTTACTCCGTTCAATCTTCTCCGATTTACTCACTTTTATGAACAACATTGAGCTAAGTTTAATAAAAAAAAAATACAAAAGCGCTTTTAATTAAAGATTAATCGGACAAAAGCAGATAAATAATAATAAATTTTTTCACCAAGTAGTGACAAGGATAAGATAGCTAAGATAAACCCTCAAAAAAATTGATAATTAATTAATTATTTCTTTTACAAATACGCCATGTACACATAATAAAAATAAAAATAAAAAAATTCATCTAATTAAAATTTATGTCAACAAAAAATCGTTCAATTATAAAAATATTATAGAAAAATTAATAAAAACAATTAATGACAGATGTACTCCCTTGACTTTATTTAATTTATCGTAAATTCTAATGCAATATTATTATACAATATTTTAGAGCATCTTTGGAAACAGTATATCAAATAAATTTCTCTATTAGAGGAAAAAAATACCTGAGTTTAATATTTACACTTAATAAAACTTAATTAATTAATAAAATATTTTAACTAGTTACATGGACTTGCTGGTTGACTTGCATGAGTCTGTACGATAACAGGATATATTGTTGATGGATAATATTGGGGATGATGATGATGATGTGGATGAATCGAATGATATCCATTTGTCGTATCTTCATCATTATTATTGTTATTACTATTATTATTATTGTTATTATTACTATTATTATTATTGTTGTTGTGAGTTTGATTGTTGTTGATTTGATTGTCATTACCACAACGATGATTACCATTAATTTGACAATGTGATACTGATGATGTTGGTAATGTTCCTAGACTATTAGCTAAAATATCATGAACTGTATGAGGACTTGGCCAATGAAGACCAATGCTATTTTGATGACCAACTGATGTTGGTGTTGGTGGTGATGGTGATGTCTTATTGCCTGTTGATCCTGTTAATCCAACTGAAAAATAAATTAAATTAATCTTTTTTTCATATAATATTAGAAATGAAACAAAAAAAAAAAAAATAATGTAAAAGCAGTCATTTACTTTCGTTTTTTCAAAGTGTATTTATTTTGGTATATATAGAGATACAAATGGTATTTATACTATTTGGTTAGACGCGGACACAGTCGGTGCCATTGTGGCACGCGAGACAGAGAGACTCTAAATTTTCTTGACTTGTCATGAGAAACAAATTGCTAGTGAATGTTTTATTGTCATTTGGCAAGTCTTAACGGTGGTCTCGATGTCTCAATGTCATATACACTTGATACGCTTGAAATCACTATTTACAATTAATTTTTTTTTTCCTTTAAATTATGTTATCAAGTCCAAATAGAAATTAGGACAGTTATTTTGTTTAAAAGGCGCATATCAGAATGACAGTCCTAGAGAAAAAATAATATTTAAAAAATATACAAACTGATTGCAATAAGTGATAAATCCATACTAGTTTTTTGTGTGTCAATAGACCCTGGAGAAATTGGATAGCAATATCTTTCAGCATTAATACAGCAGTATAGTTTATATGAAAAATAAAAATTTTATATACGCTTCTACTGTTTGTTATTGCTGTTGTAAGGAGATTGTTTACAAAATCTATTTGCAGCTAGTGTATACAATCAACACTGTAAGTTCTTTGATTATACGTGTGTGTAAAAAAAAAAAATAAATAAAATAAAATACAACGATAACTGTATATAGTGTTTAACAGCAAAGTAGTGGGCACCGAAGTAGGGGCTTAACACTTTGATCATTAATTATACTGAAAGACTTTTCCTATGTATAAATTTAATGAATTGCATTTTCGCTAATAACTAATAACTCCAAGTTGCCAAGAAATAATATTTTACCTGAATGATGATGATGGTGATGATGTGTCATTGCTGGTGGAGGTGGAGGATGATAAGGAACTGATGGATATGGCACAGAACACAATGCTGCAGCACCAGCCGCAGCAGCAGCATAAAGATGATGATGGTGATGATGATGATGTGGATGATGATGCATTGCTGCAACAGCAGCTGCTGCAGCAGCAGCACCAACTTTATTTCTCAATATTCTTGATATACTTGATACCGATGGTACATTGTACTTGTCACAAACACCATCTGACAATAATCTATCTCGTATTTCCCATGCAAATATACCTGGATCTTTGAGTTTTAATTGTTTTATATATTGCACAACTTTTGGTGTTGTTACACGAGGTTTACTGCCACCAATTGCACCTGGTAATATGCTACCTGTTTCATGAAATCTTGCTAGAATTTTACTAACACAACCATGGCTTACACGAAGCTGACGTGATATATCACAGGGCCTTATTCCCAATTGGGCCAGCTCAACAATTCTAAGACGAACGGCATTTGGTAGTGGCCGGCCATTTACAAACACACCACCTAATTGATTAACTTCACCGTACTGTTGTTGTTGTTGCTGTTGTTGTAGGTGTTGGGATTGTTGGTTGTTTTGACTCTGAGATTGTTGATCTTCAAGAGTTCCATTATTCTCTGTAAATAAAATTTTTTAAATTAATTCTTAAGCTTCTATATTTGAAAAATACAATTTTGGATACGTTTTAATGAGATCCATGCTGTTATTCGCGAGAAAATAAAAAGGAAGGAGGAGGAGCAAAGTGATCCACTGTATTGAAATCATTTGAATATATTACGGTGTTTATATATATATTGTTTTTAATTAGCGAAATAAAACTGGCCCTTATTGCTGAGTGCTACATTCCAGTGGCAATTGCCCTCCTTCATCCTGTTGAGTTGTGTAAAATTAACCCTCATCCCGGGTATAAATTTTCCAACCTTCTTTTGTTTTTATTTTTAACTTTCATTCAAACATTTGGAGATTTATAAATTCTTTCTTTCTTTTTTTTTTTTTT
>MKYW01000016.1:1373051-1402026 GCA_015776835.1 Aphidius ervi | reverse complement strand
AAAAAAAAAAAAAAAAACAAGTTAACTCTTCAGGGTTGAAATTTGAAAAAGTGTTGTTACGCTCACTGGACTGTTGAACAGATTGCCCTTTACTGGCTCACTGAAAAAACCGAAACGATTTTAACCGAAGCATCAGAAAATCTTTCTCGGCTTTGATGATAATGAAAATGAATCGCAACCGCCCACGCAACTAATACAAGAACCGCGCAATGTTTCTATTGGTTTAATTTAACGACTTAAGACGTTACTTGAAAAGTAAAAACTAACACACTTTTGTTGGTGGACCTCTTGATACTGAATATATTAACAAGTTCTTGTATATTTTATTTAAAAATGTTAGTGGATATACAAGCAAAGATTGTAGGCGTTCGATAAACACACGAAGGAAAAAGGCGGAGTTTCAATATTCTCATGGCCCATTGGCGAGTTCACTCACCGTGTTTGCTTGCATTTCATTTATGCATTTTAATACTTATCGTACACGCCTATCTTGATCTTTTTGACAATAAATTTTTGGCAAAATAATTGTCAACAAAAAGAGGCAAAAATTAAATATCATATATGAACATCAAAATGTGATATACATGACTTTGGATTGTACCAATACTTAGTTGTTAGTATATTATTTTTCCATAAATCAATTTTATATTAAAAATATCAATTTATGTATTCTTAAGTATGGTATATAAGCATTTATTTATAATGTATATAAATTAAAGATTAAATCTAAATAGTATAGTTAGTAAAATATGCAACTGTTTATAAAATCATTTATAAAATCAATCTTTGCTTTTTTTTTTTTTTTAATTTCTACAGTTTTATATGTACATTTATATATAGTACAAAGCAACCACATACTGATACTGTATATCTGAGGATTCAAATTGCATGAAATTAATAATAATTACTAGACACAAGTATATAAGTCATTCAAGTTTTCTCAATGGCAATTTTAGTACTGTTAATGACTTCTCAAAAAATTATTTAAATCAATTATTCAATTAGTCTTGTATTAAAAAACTACTTTAAATGATTAAATTTTTTTTTTACTTTTAAACTTAAAAAATAATTATATTGACTATTGGTACCGCTGATACCACCGAGACTCTCTGTGACTGTGAATCGCGGTCTCGTCTCTCGTGAGTCGTGTCCAACCCTATTGAAACCTCAGTCGTCCCTTCTTGATTTAAAATGAGTAAAACCAATTTCTATATTGACATTTGCTTATAGAAATATTGCAACACAAAATAATTAATAACAAAAGAGTGGTTTACCCAAAAAAAAAAACTAAACAATTTATTTCTCTGTAATTAAAATTTTTCGAAAATGCGTAATCGAAATTGGAAATTACTCTTTCGTTAATAATTTTTTTTCTCAATCGAAATCAAGTGGTATATAATTTTTCACTTTTCTCGTATATTATTGCATTGTAAATTATCAAAATTTACTATAATTGCTAAGATATGATAAAAGAGAAAGAGATAGAAAAAGAGAAATAAAATATATAATAGACACAACATTGGATGAGAAATGGTTTATAAGATATTGAGTATGAAATGAGCAAAGGCCGTTTCACACCGCGAAGCAAAGAATTATCTGGCTTAAACCCAAAAATCTAAATTTACGTATATAAGCAAGGGTTTTTTGCTATATACCTTTATCTTTTTATTATAATATATTTTTATTTTATTATATCTTTTAAAAAGTATATATGACTTGAAGAGAAATTTTCCCCATATATATTCTTAGAATTTTAAAATAAAAAACAAAATCATCATTATCTCTTTATTTAAATATTTTTAGACATTAAAAAAATGGGGTAAAGAATATAAAATTTAAAAAACAAAATTGATTTCTTTATAAAGAAATATATGTTTGATAAATATTATACGAATTTCGCTGTTTAAATACAATTGTCTGCAAAGCACAAGACTTTTTTTTTTCTTTTTTGTTTAGAAGTTTCGTTTAGCACATTATATAAACCCTGTCAGATTATTGCTATTAATAAAACAAAATATATATGTGAGAGAGAGAAAGAGAAAGAGTAAGTTTGGTAGGTGATGCTCGGTTTGATGGTGCATCGTAAATTAATGCAAGCAAATTTCGTAGATGGAAGAGACAAGATGTGATTTTTCTCTTTCAGTCGGCATTTTAGATTCATCTGGTGGCTCAAGCAATATGCAAAATATATTTTTTACTGGCATGGCGTAGCGACTTAATGGCTCGCAACTAACGGATTAAGACTTGGATTCACTTGCAAGCACGAAACTTGTCTTTTATCATTTTTTATCTTTTCAGCACATGCTTTTGGCAATCTTCAAACATATTCTCCCCCCATTTTTTTTATTTGTTTTTTAAAATAATAAAAATGATGTTTATCAATTTCTTGAAATATTGAATTTTTTCTTTCTCCAACTAAAAATATAATTCAAGTTTTTTTTTTGAATAACTGTAGTCTCGTTGATGGGCATCGTCTTGTTGCAATATTTGTTAATGATCCAAAAAGATGCTGCAAATGTCTGCCAAGAATAATCAGTGTTGGAAAGTGCACGTCATTCATAAATTTTAGCATATGAATTAATTTTTTTTTCCTTTTACAAAATAAATAAATTCAATTATTATATTTCAAATGTGCAACTTGATATTAATTATTATTATTTTTTCTTTCATTTTAAATGTTTTTTTTTTACAGGAAAAATAAAAAAAAAAATGTAAATTACACGTATTTTTTAAAAACACCACAGTTTTAATTTATTACATAAAAATTTTAATATTTCAAATTAAATTAAATGTTTTTAAATATTATCAAATTTGTTTACTGTTTTTTTTTTTAAAAAAAGGTAAAAATTTATTACCACAATTATTATTATCTTGAGTTAATTTTTTTCTTTTTTTTTTTTTTACTATGTACAAGGATAAAAAAAAAACATGATTGTTTTATTTAATTTAATCAGCTAACCATTGTTTTCGATTTCTTCACTTTGATTTTTTTCTTCAGCATTATCAATTTCTATATCTTGATTTTTTTTAATATTATTTATTACTTCAGCTTTAATTTCAGTATTTTCTAGACACTCGTTGTTTGTAATATCTGGATTTGGATCATGATTTTCTTCCTCATGATTTTCTTTAATTTCTTGCATATTTTCATCAATTAAATTTTCTTCAGATGGTTCTTCAATGTCTTGATGTTTTTTATTACCAATTTCTGTTTCAAGTACCTCCAACTCTTCAAGTAAAACTTTTTCACGTTGTTCAATTTCCTCTGTAACATTAAATGATAATAATAATTAACAATTAATTATTATAATTTTTATAAAAGAAAAATAAAATTTTATATTGTTTTTAAAATTAATTATTTACCATGAAGTTCCTTGGCACATTTTTCCAGCAATGCATCAGTACGTGGATGTGATTTTGCTGGTAAATAATGAATTGATGGCTGTGCACGAGTACGAATAAAATGTACAAGTGGTAATTGTGAAGCACGCCATTCTTGAAATTGTTTACTACGTGCTAATTTTGTTTCTAAAGCTTTAACTTCAGCTAGTTGTTTTTTTCTTGACATAAAAAGTTGTTGTCTTTCTTTTTTAAGTTCTTCTTTTTCTTTGCGTTTTGCTTCATCAACTCTAGCTTCAACTTCAGCTTTTTTATCTTCCTAAATGTTTAAAAAAACACAAAAAAATAATTAATTAAAAAATTATCAATGTAAATTAGAATATATTTGACTTGCCTTAGCTTTAAGTTTTGTCTCTTCTTGTCTAAATTTTTGTAATGTACCCAAAAGTGCACCAAACATACGTTTATTTCTTTGTCTACTTTTTTCATCAACATTTTCTCGTCTAATGACATCTTGACGTGATGGAACATCACGTGGTGGTGCTATAACACGTGATGATACAGCTGGACGTGCACAACTGTCATCTTCATCACCACTGTCATCAGGATTTGATGGTACTTTAGCACTTAAACGACTAAATACAGTTTTTGGCTCGTTTGTTTGACCCTGCCAACGACGTTTATTACTTGGCTGATCATTGCCAACATAATCTGAATTTCTCTTACGATCTTCTTGTTGTGAATATTTTTGTCCAACTCTAATAACATAAAAATAAACATTTTTTTGACATAACACAAATTTTTTTTAGGTTAAGTTCAAATAATTATCTTAATTTTTTCTTTTTAAATTTAACATAAAAATACTTTTGTTGTTCATTTAAATTAACTATCAATTACCTTGGTGTTGATTGTAATTGTCCATTTTCTGATTCTGGCAAATCACGTCCAAGTATTTTTCTAATATCACGATCCAAATCACGTAGACCATCCCGTGCCGCTTCTAAATCAGCTTCTAATCTTTCAGCACCCCATGGTTCTTTTGAATCTAATCTTCTCATTTTAACACTAGTTATTTAATTAATAATATTAACAATGATATTTTTATTATTAAATTGACACTATATTGTTTGTAAATAAATAATAATATAATTATGAATTTTTAATAACACCGGAATTGATTGTTTTTGACAACGAGGTCTTGCCAATGGCTCACTCTTTTTTTTACTTTTTTTAACACACACAAATATCAATAAACTCTGTTGTACCGTTTGTTGGCAATATTTATTTTTCATATATACATAAACAAAAACAATTATTAATTGAATAATTAACTCAATATTATATATATTTAAATATAATTATATGATTTATATTTTTTCTTGTGGCTATTGTCTGTTCCAAATATTGTCAATTCCTTTGACCAATATTCCAAACACAATAATAAGTAGTGCACAAATAACACAGTGTATGTCAATGACTCCAGTAAACTTTTGATAACAACCTTGATAACATCTATAATGAAATAAAAAAAAAAAAAAAACAGTAAAAAAAAATAAATAAACAACAAAAATATTAGTTGAATATTAAAATGAATAACTAATGATAATTTTAAAATGATTTATAATGAAATTCAAGATATAATTATGAATGGTAACTCAGGTTTGCTGCTGTTTTATTATCCAAAAACAAATGTATCATAATAATACTGTCTATTGTTAAAAAATATTATTATCTAACTAGTTATATATTGTTAATGAATATTAATATTCACAGTTTAGCTTGAAGCGTATTTTCTTGTTGTTTTAATTTAGGTATTATTTCCAAATAAGATCCTAGTTGTTGATTTGATGATAAAATAACTTTAACATCATTGATAATTTGTGATAAATTTTCTTCATTAACAGTGTATACTGAAGGTTTTTCTGATGATGATGATGATGATATTGCACCAAGAGCTGATAAACTGACTAGTGATGAGGTATAAATATCAAGTGACAATGTGTAAGGATGACGAACAAGTGAATCATCTTGAAATAAATTCCATTCAGCATATTTTTGGCATTCTTTTAGGATTTTTTTTTCAACTGGTTCATCCATTGTTTCATTGTCCCACTGTTAAATTAAAAAACAAAATTATATAAAAATGTAATTTTTAATTTTAACAATAATTTAATTTTAAAATTACCTGAATAAGAACAGATGCTGTCACATAAACACCAGAAACAAATGGTGATATTAAATTACAAAGTAACAATCGTAATCTATTATTATTTCCATAATATATTTGATTATTTTTATCAAGATAAAAACACTGTTCGTTTATTAAAAATTTAATTTCTTTTTCCCATTCATTGATAATTGTCTCGTAATCATCATCACATGGCAAAGCAAATTCACAACTTAATAATTTACGTAGTTGAATATATTGTTTTTCAGCAGTTTCTAAAAAATACAAAAATACAAAATTATTAAATTATTAATTATTTATGTTAAAGTAAATTATTTATTTAAATTTTTTCATTTAAAAAATGTTTGTCTTTTAAAAATTACTTGTTTATTTCATAAAGAATATTTTAAAGTAATTTATTATCTCATTTTTTATGTAGACTATTATAATAATGAATATTATTTGTTTAAAAAAAAAAAACAAATTATAATTTTGTTTTGCAAATTAATTCATTTGCAACTAAATATATATGAAATGTTGTTGATTTTTTTTCCTCAAATTAATGCAAGATCAATAGTATATTAATTTATAATTACCATAAGATTGACCAGACGTTGTTATTGATATCGCAGCAATAGACGGTTTAGTAAAAACTGCCATTGTTGGATTAACATAAATGCTGAGGTTAATTGCCGACACTGATATTCTCATTGTTCTTTCATCCAAATTATGACCTTTAACATTATGACGTTTAACTGTTTTCATATCACGATATGTACTTTGCAAAACAATACAATTATCATTATTATCAAATGTTAATAAATTTTTGTGTATTCTCAATGATTCATATATGTCATCTTTATCTGATATGCTTGAATTATTTGTAACATTTGAACAAACAATTGCACCAAATGATATTTTCATGATATTTTTAAGCCAGCAATAATCAGTCAATAAACTGTCAAATGTATATGGCTTATTTGGACATGAATGAACTCTATCATTATACAAAACAGCTATTAAATTAAATGGCATAAAAACAGTATTTTTTTTGTGGCTTTCAATTATTTCATAGGCAAGTTGTTTAACAATATTTGTTGGTAATTTTTCAGTTGGTGATAATGCACTCATTTTACGAATTGATGGATTCATAAATTGACGTGCTGATATTGGTTTTGAAATGTTAAAATGTATATGACCATGTGCTCCTTGATCACGAAGAAATGATAATGAACGAAAAAGACCAGTTGTTGTTTCTGGTGGTTTTGGAATACCAATTAGTTCATGAGTAAATAAAGATTCCTCTAGCACACGATCATAGCTGATGCTTATTGGTACAAAGTGTATGTCTGGTACATGGCCTTGAAATACTGCATCCAAAATCATTGCCAATAAACCTAAGCACAACAAACAAATAATATTATTAATAAAAAATAAAAATAATGTTGAAAAAAACTGGTGAGAAAAATTAAATTACCATATTTTGGAGTAATACTTTTTTGACTTCTACTTCTTGTTCCTTCAATAAAAAATTCAATGGCTCTATCACTGTGTTCAACAAGAGATGCAACATATGCTTTGAATAATTCTTTGTACAATTGATCAGTTGAAAATGTTCTACGCATATAAAATGCTCCAGTTTTACGTAATAATTCACCAACAACTTGCATTCTATAAAAGTCCATACCACTTGCAATATTTGGCAGGCACATGTCATAGCTAAATAATATATATGACATTAAAACAAAATCAAGATAACTACGATGAGATGGTACATAGACATATTGAATATCTGAATTTTTCATTTTATCACGTATTGACAATAGATAATTTTGATTAACACGAAAACTCATGAGAATACGTTTTAAAACTTTAACTGTTAATAAACCTGTAATTAAAAATTATCATTAAAATATATTATTGATTTATATTATTTAAATTAAACAACTTACCAATCCAACGAACAGTTGGTAAATGAGCTTTACTAGCCATTTCTTCAAGCATTTCTCTGGCTTCTTTTAGCACATCATTTTTATCAATATTTTTAACAGCAGCAAGTGTTTTAATTGTCAGCAATACTTTTGGATTTGATAAAGTAGCTTCAATTGCTTGATTTCTGTTGTAATTAAGCTCTGGTGATAAACGATGTGATGCCACTGGATTCATTTGTCTTGATGCCCATAAAAAATCAGAACCCTTTCGTCTGTCCACCAGCAAATCAACAAATTCACCATAATCACCCATTATTATTAATGATTTTTCTTTTTATTTTTATACAGCTAAAATTGTATTGTTAATTTTTAATTTTTGTAGAGATCTTATTTTCTTGAAGGTGATTATTCAACTGGCCAAATCATTGACCTGTGCTCATGGACAGGCTCTCGAATATTATATTATTCTGAAAAAATACAGTCCAACGTTCAACATCATTTTGTATTTAAATTTTCTATTTGTTAATGTCTTTTTTATGTGAAAGTATTAATTATTTATTCATTTAAATAATCATTATAATATTAATGACTTACCTTTGTTTACAAAGTATGACACAGTGCTTATTAGCATTTTCTTGAATATTTTTTTAAACTGGTTTATGGAAAATGCCAGATTCAAGCAAATGTGTTGGCTTGGTTATACAATTCATCAATCAATGATGAACAAAACTATCGTTAATATATAATTGTTAATTATGAATCCATTCAAGTTGGATTATATTTATGTTGATCCCATTTTTTTCTCTTTTTCTATTTAGAAATTGTCTATGTAGTTGTGTGTGTACGTAAGCATGTAGTAAATATGTGTCAATGCATTACACTCCATGTCACCGGATGTCACCACTTGTTTATTTGATATGTTAAATAATTTTTAACATATAAATTAATTTAAAATTGTTGATGAAATATTATAAAACAATTCAATTTGTAATTTATGTAATTAAAAAATACAAAAAATAATAATTAAAATCTGATTATTGATTTATTGTCTAATTTCTTTGTACAGTTATCACTGTTGCCTTATGATAACAACGTAAATAATATGTGTAAAATAAACATTTAAAAATTAAAATAATAATAAATATATATATATAACAAATTACATTTTAAAATTGTACAAAGAAATGTTGTCTTTTTATATGTAAAAAAAACAAACGTTAATATTATTTGAGTGAATTGATAGTAACATCAATTGTTGCTGGTTGAATATTGACTAGATCAAGTCCAGCAATTGGTTTAGTACTTGCAATACTTTGCTCTTGTAACAATGATTTTTTATCTTCATTATTATGATGGCTTTTAAAAACTTTACATGTCATAATATACCAAATGGATTGAACAAAACTATTGATAATACCACTTGTTACAAATATACCACCAACAGTTGCACATAGTTTAACTAAAAATTTAATAATTGAATCACGTTCTTGTCTAACAACAACTTTCATTGCACTTGTGTCGTATTTAAAAAATATTCCTGGTATACCATGTGAGCCTTTTTGATGATCAATTGGTCTTGCATAATCTTTGACACTGTATTGATAGGTTTTTGTTGTTTTTAAAAGTGTATAAATGTCTGTTGGTACAACTTCAATAAAATACTGATAAAGCATCATGTCTAAAATAAATAATAATTATTTAAATTATAGAAAAATATATTTATAAATTAATATAATAAATAAGCTTACTGTCTGATGCATATTTTTCATCACCATCAAGTGGCTGAACAATACCAGGACTTTCTTCACCAAATGAAAATTTATTAATACGATGAGTAAAATTATAATCATTACTTGTCATAAATGCTGATATATGTACATGTCCACGTGGTAATGACAATGATTTACCAGCAGTTATATGAAAATTACCAGCAACTTTATTGACATTCATACTTCCATAAATTCTACATGCATCTGGTTTTGTTGTTGGCTCAATATTTCTTGAATGAAAAAAATTAAAAACAATTAAAATTTAATTGTTAAAGTAATAATAAATAATTTCTATGTATTACCTCTTTGGCATTTCACTCATGAATGCAACTTTTGATGATTTCCATAGTACTTCATGAATAGCATGATACTCTTCTCTTAAATATGAATTCATATGTTTTAGTGCATCAAAATGAGTACGTTGATTTGATGATAATTCCCACCAGGTATCTTCTTCAGTAAGTGGCTCAAAACCAAGTAAATTTTGATTTGTTGCATCAAGTACATCAGCACCAAGTTGACTACATGTCATTGCAACAGTTATATCAATATTTATTTTTAATTTTGCTTCAATATCAGTGTCTGGCTCAAATTTAAAATTCAATCTTGTATCCAAATAATAAAAACTCTCAGAAACAATTAGACAAGCTATTATACAAAATGTCAAAAATGAAACTGAAATAAAAAAAATAGCATTATTTATTAATTTTTTTTGTTTTTTTATTTATTATTTACAAATATAATATGCTTACATGTTCCTCCAACAGCTGATTTGTTGATATAAGTCTCTGGTATTTTTGGAAATGCATCAAACTCTGTTACAGTTTTAAAATTAACATTTCGTCGTCTCAACATTTTTTTTAACTCAATAAAACAATGTATAATTAATAATAAATTAATAACAAGGATATTATAATTATTCAGCTGATAAATAAATACAAATATAAAAAAGTTAGGTTAATACTTGTGTTGTCGAAATTCACGTGGTACTTTTATATATTTATTGATAAATTGTTTTAATTTATTGTAAAATTTATTTTAATGTAAATGTAAATAATACTTTAATTGATTAGATTCGTTAATTGTGCTTTTTGACAATGACTGTAATGAGTTTGTTTACACGTCAACTAATTTGTGTTTTTTATATTTTATCATTTATGTTGACAAAATGACACGTCTGAGTGTTTTTATTTTGTTTTTATTTGTTGGTAAAACTGAATATTATCAAGACGCTTTTTTAGACATTCTGTTCTCCTGATATAAAACAATAGATTTTTTGTGATTTTCAACCTTCAAAGCAATCTTACAGTCAATAAATAATAAAAATAATAATTATAAATATTAATTTAACTTTATTTTGCGACTGATTGCGTCATTTCCGACTCGGGAAAGCAAATTTAAATTCAGAAAATTTGACATTTGTATTGGGAACACAGAATAAAAGAAAAAATATTCATCCAATATTACGACGACTACTGGTTTTTAATTTTTTTGTCTATGGACTATGATGGGGTTGAGCTATCCTCGTAATTTTTTTTTTATTAAATTGTTGAATATCTGAGCTGATTAAGGAAAAAAAATGGGAGTTTTTGAAATGGTCACAGAGGGGTAGGGGGTAAATTTTAATTGTTTTTAATTTTTTTAACTATGATAGAATTGAGCTATTCTCGTAATTTTTTTTTTTTATTAAATTTCCTAAGATCTAAGCTAGTTTAGGAAAAAAAATTACGAGGGTAGCTCAACTCTATCATAGACAAAAAAATTAAAAACAGTTAAAACCCACCCCCTACCACCTTTTGACCATTTCAAAAATTATAATTTTTTTTTCTCAATTAGCTTAGGTCATAGACAATTCAATAAAAAAAAAGTTATGTGGATAGCTCAACTCTATCATAGACAAAAAAATTATTTAGCCATCAACCCCTGAATTTGCTCTCTTTAAATACGATGTAACTTATTCCAGAGGGTTGTTTTTTTATATCTGTGACTTCTTTGGGGTATATTAATACTTAATTAATAATTTCTATCAAATTTTATAAATATGTCATATTATTATAATTATCTATATTTAAGTCGGGGCCTTGGAACCCGACCCTGGATGAAAATTTTTTAGAGATATTAATAAATTAGTCAATGTAGTTTTTATATTATTATTATTTTTTTTTATTTTATCAAATTAAAACACAGAGAAAAATCAAAAAGTTAAAAAGAAAAAAAATTAATGAACATTGAATAAAACATGTTACTTTTTTTGTAGTAAAAAATAAATTTTTATTGACCTTGGTGGAATAATGAATATAAAAAAAAATGACTCTCCTCAATACCACTTGGTGCTCTGCAATTTGTATCTGTTTGCCAGCTTTCCACATATGCCACCACAAGCCACCACAAGGACCAGTCAGGACCTTTCTACTCCTTCTTGATGCCATGTGGGCCATGTGACAATTTTACTCCCACGTGGTCTAGCTGTTTATAATTGATTGATTCACAGTGGTTAAATCAGATCAACTTTACATATCATTGATAACCCAATTAATATTATAAAATTGTTTAAAAAAGAAAAATAAATAAAAACAATGAGTGGATTGGTAAAAATTGGATTACGTCTTGTTCGGACAACAAAATATATTCCAAATAATAACACAAAGAAATGTGTACGATCTATGTGCCACGTGAAAAATAGTTCTTATAGCGAACATTCAATTAGACCAGGTAAGTCATGTTATTCTTGTAATTATAGACCAAAATTTGAATATATTTATAACATATACATATAATTTTAAAAGTATAGACAAAAGTTTTAAACTAAAATTGAGCAGTTTTGAATGATGAAATAGGTTAAGACATATACCACGTGTATTTCGATTGACTTTTTAACTTTTAATATGTATTGACAAAATTTTATTTTTATTAAAATTGATTATTTCTGATACTATTTAATTTTAAATGATTAAAATTAATCAAGTATTATATACTTTATATCTAACAATATATTTATTGAATGAGTTTATTTTAAATTTTATTATTTTTATATATAGCTCCAATAAAATTGGCTGGATATTGGGGAATAATGGATTTTACAGCAAAAACTTTAAAGTATTCTTTAATTCCATTAACAATTTTTGCTGCTTGGGAAGCTTATAAACTTAAAAAGGATTTTCAATTAATGGCATATTTCCAAGTAATAATGGCAGCTGATGGGGAATCCCACCAAAAGTATTCTATACTTCCATCAAAGATCACATCTAGTGTATTAATGAGTGATGGTCTAATAGAAATGAAAACACGAGACGATAGTTTAACGTGAGTTGAATATTCATCATCAATTTATTGAACAATTTTTTAGATTATTAAAAGTATTTAATTAATAATTCAGTAAAGTTGATCATTTATTTATATACATCATTGTTTATTATTATATTACAGTCTTGAGGACGAAAACACACGTAATTTAGTAATTGGCAAAGAACTGGCTGTAAACATACGAGAACCATTTCCAAAAGAAAACCCAATACCAATAAAAATTGGTAAACTTAGTGGATTACTTGATAATGGTAAATTAACTTTAAAAACAGAAGATGGTAATACAACGTAAGTTAAATGTTAGTAAATAATTTTTTGAAAAATAATTTATTCAATTTTTTTAATGACTTTTTAATAAAAAATTTACAGATTTACTTTCCATCACACAATGAGCCTTGAAGTCGAAAAAACGTCTACAACTTTACAAAAAGAAGTTGAAGAAAAACAACAGCCAGAAATAACACTAAAAAAACATGGTAAATTTAATTATATTTATTCAGGCAGTAAAACAATATTGAAAACACCAACGAGTGAAAAAGAGTAAGTTGATTATTAATTAATAATTTTAAAAGTTTTTTCTTTCATTATTATAATTATTTATTTTATTTATTTATTAATAATTAGTATATTGATTATTGATCATTTACATATACTTTTTTAAAAAAATATACATTATTAATAATATTATTTTTATTCTACAGATCGACAGCAATTAAAGTTGATTATCAATTAAAACCTAATGATAACGTTGGTAGGGAACGACTATTAGATAATGACTCTACTCCATTAATTGGCAATTTTAGTGTCTTATCTGATGCTACAATTAAAATACAAGCAGACAAAAGTGATGAAGTGTAAGTTGAATAATTTTTAACTATTTTTTTGATTATCAAGTTTACTTATTATCCGTTTTAATTATTTATTTTATATTTTCAATAAATTTTTGATAATAAATATACTAATAATGTTATTTATAATTTACAGTTATTATTTCAAACATAGTGTAAATATTGAATGTGACAAAAAATTGGATGGAAATTTAGACAATAAAATTGTTGCTGGAAAAAAAAATCCAAAAAATAAAATTATTCCTGAAGAAGTAATACTTGATAGTGGTACAGTAGTATTCCAAACACAAGATGGTAAAAGATTGTAAGTTGAATATCAATCAATATTATTATTAAACGAATTTTTATTATTATTTTTTATTAAGTCAAAAATACTCATTTATTTTTATTTGAAAGTACTAATTTATATCTCCAATAAAATTGTTAATTCAAAATATACATTATTAATAATATTATTTTTATTTTACAGTGCTGTCCGACAGATTCTGCAAGTCAAAATTTCCGAGGATGGTGAAAAAACATATGTTAATTCGCTGCCGTACTTAGCAGCGTCTGCATCTCATTATTAATTTTTTTTTGTTAGTGCAACGAGCAAAAGTGTTTTTGAGCCATAATAAATAAATAAGTTAAAAAAATATTAATTAATAATTAAAAATCATTAAAAATAATTGATGATTTTATCGATATAATAATTGAAAAACCAAAAAATAAAAATTAATAAAATAAAATCAATTGATCAAACAAATAAAAATTTTAATGTGACTAAATTTAATTAATTAATTATATCCAAAGATTTGAAAACAAATCAGAATATTAGGGTAAATATAATGTACTTTAGGGGCAATAAACAAATAAAAGTTTGGCTATTCTACATAATATAAATTGAATAATAATAAATAGTTTTTTTTTTTTTATTTTATTTAATCTATTGAATTCATTTTTATATTTGTAAATTTAATAGCCAGTGTGTCAGACATTTAAATATTTATTTAAAAATGATTTGTGTTAATTAGAATTTATAAATTACCAGGTTTTTGAACTGAGATATTCTTGAATTATTATGTAAATATTTCAACAAGGTATTTATCATTGAGGTCAAAGCTTTTTTTTATCAGGAATATTTATATTTGAAATATTTTTATTTATTTTATTGCCTGCCATTGAATTTTCCGGAATTAATTTTTTTTTTTTGATATTTAAAAATTGTTGGATATTATTTTTTTTTAATATAAAAATTTAAAAATAAATAATTAATTATGAATAATATAATTTTTAAAACTAGTTGACAAAATAAATTATTAACAAATTGTTGAAAAATATAAACTTAAATTTTCTTTATTGGCAAAATTTTTTGAAGATCCACAGCTTTATTTTCTTCGATATTATTTTCCGGTAACGCTATTGGCACCGTGCACCGGAAAACTTACGGTGCATTGCATTGTTCGTGAAACCCGTAAATGTCCCCGTATTTCTCCGTATCGGTGCCAAAAACGATTTCGATTAGAATTGATGATAATAATCAAGGTTTATTGTTTTTTATTCAAATTAAATTTTAGTCTACACACAATATTTACACTTATAGTTGCACTCACAAAACAATTAAATACTAAAGCCTCATGTAAATATTATTAAATCAATCTCTTCGTCCGGTAAACTGAGTATCTTGGTGGAATTTTTGTTCAAATTTTTTAAAGACTTTATTTTCGGCAAAGATGTCTGTGTGACTGTTATGGATTTCTTGTTTACAAAAATCTTATTTACAAACATTGGTAAATGGTTAATATAGTAGTAGCAATTGTTCTTAAACGACCCCAAACCATTTTTTTTTTTCAAACGAATTTACCTACTATGTATAAGTTTATAACATCAAAACAAAAATTTTTAATTTTTGTATCCAAAAGTGACTCATTTTTTCTCTTTTCAGTACAAAACAAAATATGTGAAATAAAAAAAATGAGGCGGTTATATCTTACGATAGTTTGTAATTTTAATTATTTATTAAAAACAGAAAAAATGAGTCATTTTTGTATAAAACAATTAAGAATTTTTGTTTTTGATGTTACTTCTTTTGGTTAATTATTCGTAATATGTGAAAAAGCTATTCTAGCGAGAAAAGTTTTAAATTTCTAAACAATAATTTAACAGTTTAAATATTTGTTTGATTACATGATAAATATTAAAATTTAAAAAAATCTTTTATTGAAAAATTAAATAAAAATAATAAATGAACGTTCATTTGACATAAATTCGAATATAAGAAATTATTTTCTTTATAGAAAATTGAAAAATACATTTTTTTTTATCTTTAGAATAGTTTAAATTTGGCATATATATATTTCATTTTTATGTACACTTAATTCAACCAGCTTATTAAATTGATATATCGAGATTTTTTTCGATGAATTTGATCTTGTTAATATTATAAAGCCATTTTTTTATGACGATTATTTGAAAACGGATTTACAAATGATATTGCCAATTCAGCATGATCATGAGATTAAATCAATTTAAAATATTTTTTTACTTCAATAAACTATTAAGAAAATTTGTAAAATATAAATTAAATATTTGCTTGTTTCGATGATGAATTTAAAAATTAAAAAAAAAACTTTTTTAATGAAAAATTAAATAAAAATAATAATGGATTTCCATTTGGCATAAATTCAAATATAATTATTTTCTTTTAATTTATAGAAAACTAAAAAATACATTTTTTTTTATCTTTAGAATAGTTTAATTTTGACATATGTATTTCATTTTTTGTTCATTTTATTTTTATGTATACTTTTAATTAAACCACCTTATTAAATTCAAATAAAAAAAAAAGAAAACACACACAAACTATATAGCCTTGAATAAATAGAACGTTGAAATAATTGCAATAAAAACTTTATTTTAATTATTGCGAATAAATAAATTTTATTTTGCTTTGTAAATTGCTTTAAAAATAATAAATATTTTCATGAACGAATTCATGAAAATATTTATTATTTTTATAGAATATTTCTAATACTCACAAGAGTTTGAATATAAATTCTACAAACAATGTGTGAAAATATGTCTTCAAAAAGGAATTCTTGAATTTATTTATTGAAAATTTCTTATAATTGTATTTCAAATTTAATAATTGCTATTTATACAAAGAGGTACATAAGAAAAATAATAAATAAATTTATAAAAAAAGTATTTATTCAATTTTCAAAGCAAAATAAAATTTATATTTATTCAATTTTTAGAATGATATTTATTGATCATTTCAGAATAATTTATAAAAACAAATAACTTCGAAAAAATTAAAATAAATATTCAACAATGATATCCCTGGTGGAAATATTTCTCCGACTTTTCTCCGCCATTTCTCCACCTTTTTAGGAAATAACCCATGGCTAGAAAAAGAGTGGAGAAATACTTGCGCAACCTGCAATTTATCCACACAAACTAAGCTTGAATAAATAAAATGTTAAATTAATCAAGGTTATTGTTAAAATAATAACAGACAGAATAGAATAATTGTCATAACTCGTATATAGGTAAACAACATCATTGTAGGAAAAAAAAATAAATTTACAAATATAAAAATGAATATAAAATATAAAATAAAATAAAAAAAAATATTCATTATTATTTTATCTATACTACATAATAGTCAAACTTTTATTTTTTTAATCTCCTTGATTCCCCCTAAATTTCTAATTCAATGTCAATGCTACATGTGTTGAACACGTGATACATAATCCAATGACTTTTAGAAATATATTTCCTTCTCTTATGTCCCAAAACTCAAGCATTTTGATTTACGGAAAGCAGCCATTGATCAGTTTTATCACACCAGCCAACACGTTGGTATGTTATTCAACAGGAAAAATATAAATAGTTTAAATTGACTGATAAAGTTTCAAGTGTAAAATAAAGCTAGTATTTTTTTATCACGAACAATACATCATAAAAAAAAACACAAATTAAGTTATTATTTTATTTTTTTTCAATCATGCAGCATTCGGTTCTATTATTATTATTAGTGAGTTATGTAGTTGCTCAACCATCAGATTTTTGTTCAACTGACGATGATAATTTATATAACTGCATGGCAACAAAAACAGCTTATAATTATGTTCGCGGTGATGAAGAGGAAATACAATCTATCCCAAGTAAAACAAAAATAAATAAATTAAAAATATAAAATTAAAAATACTTGTTTAAATTTTTATTTAGATTGTCAGCCACTTCAGATATGGATGTTAGCTCGACACGGAACCCGTTATCCAACAGAACATGAAATTAGGAAACTTAAAAATATACCAGTTATCAGAGATCAGATAATCTATAATCACGAGATAAAAAATGGTAAAAATAATTTAATAAAATTAATAAATATATATTTGTTTGATAATATTATTTTTAATTTAATTTGTATTGAATAATTAGCTGGAAAATTATGTAAAAAACAATTGGAAAATTTGAAAAAATGGACATTAAATATTACTGCTGACATGGACTCCCAACTTGTTGAACAAGGTCGAGAGGACAATAAATTATTAGCCAAACGATTAAAATTAAAATTTCCTCAAATTTTTAAATCAATGAATCATACATCAAAAAATTACATAGTAAAGTATTTTAAAAATAATTATCATTTAAAAAAATTATTATTTTAATTTTTGAATTTATTATTTTTCTAGTTTAGAAGCACTAATCGTTCACGAACAATTGATAGTATGGATGCTTTTATAGAAGGTTTATTTGAAAATAAATTTGATGTTGAAACAGTTGTGCCAACAGGAGAAGACACTCTATTGAAGGTCTTTATTCATTATTAATAATTAAAATGACTAAGTGAATTCATAAAATATTTATGTATTTAAATTTTTATTTTTATAGCCATATAGCTATTGTCCTCGATGGAACGAAGCTATTGAAACAGATCCCATATATTTAACTGAATATAAAAAATTTATAAACAGCAAAGAATTTATAAATACTGTTAACAATGTCAATAAAAGACTGGGCTATCAATCTAATTTAACATCATCAAAATTATCAATTGGTATGTGTGTTATTTTAAATACTACACTGATAAAAATTTTTTCTATGACTAAAAATTTTTTCTCCGTTTATGAAAAATGCAAACAAATGATTTTATAGAAGATAAAATGATTGTTAACAGAAAAAAAATTTTTAATTCAAGAAAATTTCTTTTTATATTGAAAATTAATGACAATCATCATTTAATTTAAGAAAAAAATTTTCCAGTCACACAGAGAAAAATTCCCTGCATTTTTTGCACGGATCATTGGAAAATTTTATATTATTTTTTGTGTGAAAATCACAAGGAATTTTTCTCCGTGCATAGGAAAAATTTTTATCAGTGTAATATTAAGTATAAGTATAGTAAATTTATTAATATTATTTTTATTATCAGATACAACATTAGCCATGTACAATCTTTGCCGTTATGAAAAGTCGTGGATACTTGATAAAATGTCACCATGGTGTGGAGTGTTCAGCAAAGATGATTTAAAAGTCTTGGAATTTTATAACGATCTTGAATATTATTATAAATTTAATTATGATAAAAAAATCAATGATTTGATTGGATGTTTTCCCTTGCAGGATATGTTTAATAATTTCAGGTAAAATAAAATATTATTACATAACACTATTGGCACCGTATATGGAGACATTTAGACAGACTACGGAGAAACTTCGAGTGTCTCCATATTTTCCGTAAATTTCTCCGTATCCGTGCCAATTATGATTTCGAAAAAATTAATATTATTGATTTAATTTGTTTTGTTTATTTATTTATTTATTTTTTGTATAATTTACAGGTCATTAGAAAAAAATGATAACAATGAAAAACCTAAGGGAATTTTTTATTTTACTCATTCAAAATTGATACTTAGTTTTTTGAGTACCATAGATGTAACTCCAAATCAAAAACCTCTTACTGCTGATCATTACAAGGAACATTTAAATCGGGAATGGAAAACATCCTGGTTGAGCCCGTTCAATTCAAATATTATTGCAGTTTTTTTTAGGTAAAGATTTAACATTTAACATGTAAATGGGTTAATTAAATTACTGAAAAAATAAAATGAAAATTAATAAAACATTGCTTGTAATCATCAAATTTGAATAATAAAATAATAAAATTATTATAATAAGTTAATTATTTTATTATTCAAATTTGATGATTATTTATTTATAATTTGCAGATGTAAAGAACAAGAATCACCAAACAAAGTAATGTTTTATCTGCAAGAAAAACCATTGTTATACGAGGGTTGCCAAAACGGTCTTTGTGATTGGGAATATTTGAAAGAAAAATTCAGTGCAGTAGCCAATGAGTGCAGCATAGATGCATGTCACATAGAAAAAAATCATTGACTAAGATAATTCTATATCAATTTACATAAAAATATTTAATAATTTTCTAATTTAAAAAAAAAAAACTAATAAAGACAATTAAATAAGTAAATTGGAATTTTGTGAAGAATTAAAAAAAATAAGGCGAAAGAGAATTACTTAATAATGAAAAAAAAAATATAATATGCTTTATTAAATTAAATAATAATAACAATGAAGAATATTCTATGAATTGAACCGTGTTTTTTTTACAGAACCCAAAAGACAAAAAAAAATTAGCTTAAAAATTATTGGAATTTAAAAGAAACAATTTCAAATCATTTAGAGTATTTAAATCTCAGTCGACATATTTTTTTGTGGAGAAATAAATTATTTAAAATGCACTATGTAAATTAATATAAATTTTAAACCCTTTTTTTTTTACAGAAAAACTCATGTCGATAAATGATCAACAAAGTAACTTATCTTCAACTGATTTTTTGTTTTATATATTCATGTATAACAACACGATGGATCACTAGATGTCTCATGAGTCATGACTCGAAATTTCATAACATTTCATAATACCGATATAAAATAATTGCATAAAAAAAAAATAATTAAATCATTATATATTATCATATAAATTTACAAATTAATAATTATCAATTACTTCGAGGTTTTTTAAAATAATTTATTTGTTTTTCAAAAAGCAACGAATAATTTATTAAATAAAAAAAAACAACAACAACAATAATATGTTTTTTTTATATTAATAATTTAATGTTTTTTAATTTTAATTAATTTTTGATAACGTTTATCAGCTTGTCGTATTAATTAGCCTTCTTTCCGAGCAGTGTAATATCTTGTTTAAAAATTAAATCAAAATATTACGACGAATTTTATAAACTGTCGTAATTGAATTCACAGCAATATCACGAGACAATAAGGAAAAATAACATGCGATATATAAAATTGAATAAAATAATAATGAAATAATAAAAAAAAAATTATAAAATAATAAATTTGTCTGTTAAATAATTGCTTTATCAAAATTTAACACTTTGTCCGAAACATTGGTTACTATTTTTATCGAAACATATATATTTTCGAATAAAAAAATAAAAAAAAAAAAAGGTTAAGGCAATATTTTCGATTGATATGGATGAGATGCTCGACTTTTGATGTACGCTCAATTTCAAATGGAAAATCATGTTGGGATTGGATTTTGTACGTGAGCTGAAATAAAGTAAAGTGTCTTGTTATTTTTGGGTTATATTTTCTTTTTTTTTTTTTTTTGCCTTTTATTCGAATGATATTGCAAGTAAAACACGATTCATACAAGATGAATATATAAATTTTCACTGTTGTTTAAATGAAAGACAAAAATTGTCATTTTATAACTCGAAAAAACTCAATACAATAAATATACCCAAAATATTTTACAATAAATTTAATATATATTTTCCTACAAAAAAAAAAACCTTCTCTTTTTAATTTACTTAAAAAAATATATAAAAAAAAATTTGATTAATTATTTTTAATTAACAACAGTTATGTTATATTCGTTTTATTTTTAATTTTAAAGTTTTTGGTTTTTTAATTTTACTTTATTTAATTTTATTCTGGATAAATTTTATTTAAAAAGTTATGATTTTTTTAGTTGTTTTATAAAAAAAAAAAAAAAATAAAAGGAAGAGTAAAAGAGAGAAAGAGAGAGATGAAGAGAAGCTATATATGAGAATAAGTTAGAAACCTTTGGATATTTCTCAACGTGGTAACTTAAATTGACTCGATAAAAGTTTTTTGCTTTAACAAAAGCACCAAAAGCTCTGTTGCAAAGTAGTGTGCAAGTTTTGCCACGCGCAACAATATATTATCAGAAACATCTGCCAAACGTTATTACAACTTTTGAATAAAAAGTATGAAAATAAGTACAACGCGACAACCGACGGTAACTTTTCATCTACATCAACAGTAGCCACACGATTCTCATATTCTCCTTTATTTTATCTTCAAAAAATAAAAAAAATAAAAAATATTTTCCATCAAGCACTATAACTTGAAATAAAAAACTATCCAATTTTTTTTTTTCTTTTCTTTATATACCTTTATCTCCCCGAAAAAAAAATAAAAAAATAATAATTTTTAAAAATTTTATTATTATTTTTTAATTCACCTGATGTCTTCATTATGTTATTATAATATCTTTCATAAATCCATATAAAACACTCGTTCAATAAATCAGTTAAAAATTTAGTTTATTTTTTTTTTTTATTTTTTAAATTCAAGCCTTTCTTGACGCGCGTGTTTAACTAAAAAAAAAAAAACACCTGGATTCCCAATTAAATCTAACGACTCAATTGAAAAAAAAGGCAAAGGTAAAAATAAAAAATAAAAAAAAAAATTCCAACCGATATAATCCAATTTTTTCCAGCATTTAAATTTATATAAAATTTGAAAATTATATATATCTCATCGTAACAAGTTATGATGATTCATCATGATGCAATTTGTATGTCGAATCGATATACACAAACTATAGATTATAAATTATATATATACAATTATTATTATCATATTACTATTATCATTAATTTATACTGTATTTATATATATGTATAATTGCATGTTAAATTATATTTAACAGTTTGAATATCATATGCATTCGCAGTGATATACAATTTGTTATGGTTGAGACTATTACTAATCGAATTAACAAACTAAATCGAATACGTTTTATATTATGACATGAGTTTATGAATTAATTACTCTTAATTTACAAAGAAACTTAAAAATATATATATTTTTATTTTAACAATTGTCCGTGCGTTTTAGAAATATTTATAGCGAAAATTTTTTGTTTGTTTTTAGAAATAAAAATATGAATTTTAGTCAAATATATATGCGCAGTGTTATTTATTTAGATGAATATATATATTTATTGCTACGATATGAAGAGTAGAAAGCATATTCGCGGAAGCTTTGTCGTTATTTCATCGTTATTCTACCATTATTTACCGAGGCAACGGTTAAACAAGAATTATTACCGTCCGTCTATTTTCTGAAACGGCCAGTTCACTGTAAAACCTTTTTTTTTTTTTTAATTTTTTTTTTAGTTTTAATTTTCCTCATTCTCTTAAATACAAAAAAAAAAATCCTCCTACAACCAATTTTAACTCGTTATATCTGTCTGGATATAGGTCCTTGATAAACGAACATTAATCTTTTCGATTAACTCATGTATTATTTTTTTTTGTGTGCACACATTTCTATGAATTTAGGTTTTTTATGTCGTTATGAAAATTGTTGTGTACGTTAATATATTTTTGATAACATACACTTTTTATTATTTCTTTTTAATTTAATTTTCTTAATTTGAATTTTTATTTTTAACAATTGAAATGTTCAAAGATAATTCTCATTGATTATAATATATTCTTCTTAATTATTTTTTTAAACTATCACTCAACTGGTAGTTTAAAAAAAAATTATATTCAATTGTTATATCAATTTTTTTTTTTTTATTTTTATCTATTTCTTTTTGAGTATATAAATTTCGATTTTATAAATTTATTATTATTATTATTTTTATTATGTATTAAAGTGTTTAATGGATCATTGACTTTTCTTATATAAATTATTAATAATATATACAAAAATTTACATGTTTATTTTTGGATAAATGAATTAACCTAAATTGCTATTGATTTTTAAATAAATTTATATATTTTTATTTAAATAAAGTGTTAGCGGAACCAATAACGTTTTTGTTATTTTTTTTTTCTGTTTTTATATAGAGTTGATTTTTGGTGCTTAAAAATATATAGGCGGGCTTGAATCATGTTATATTCAAACAGTGGCAAGCACACTGTGGCTGCTGTATATCTTGTCGATTTTCGCCGTCGCTTAGCCAAGCGTGAAATGCATTCGCCTGAATCACGGTACCATTATATATATATGTATATAGATTCTATATTGATATATCTATATATAGTTGAATTTCGATTTGCATCAACTCATTTGCATTATATCTCTGTATTTGTCTCTCTCTCTATATTTCATCTACATAAATATCAGCTAGCTTCATTAAATTATAATCGAAAAAACAATCATTCACAAATTTTATAAATAAATATATACATAGAAAATTCAATAACATTTCTATGTATTCAATGTAATTTATTGTATAAAAATTTAGATAATTCATACTTGACAGTTGAGTGTCAAATAAATTCAAACGTTGCAAGTAGAAAAGCCAAGTTTATGGTCAGACAATATTACAAGAAATTCAATGGTCTATACAAATTTATTAATTGACTTGAAAACTTTTGCGTAATATTATTAAAATTAATTGAATTAAGAAAAAAAAATAGTGATATATTAAAATCATTAAATGATAGTGTTAAAAAAAAATATTTAATTTGATTAATTTTCTTTTGAAAATAAAATTGATATATGAAAAGAAAAAAAGAATTTAATTAATTTTTTTAAATAATTTAAAATAGTAAAGTTAAAAAAATAATTGTAATAATTGATTTAAACAATTATTTTCTTTTGTTTTAATAATATAATTATTAAATTTTTTATTATACAACGATTGTTTGTACTTGTGACTTTTAAATTGTATATCTATATTGAAATTGTAAATAGTTTTTTAAAAATATATATATATATATAAAATGGTGTTGCTATGGATACAATGATGCTTGTTAACTCTGTACCAAACTGCTCTTTTGCAAAAATAAAAAAAAAAAGCTGCTTGTGCTTATTTTTTTTATTCTATTTCGTAAAATCTTTTGACATGTGCGCCCGCGCGCGCGCTTGCACTCTCACTTGAATTTAATACAGACAAAATAAATATATATATAAAATAGAAATTCAATGTTTTCATGTGTTTGAAATATAGCCCGCAGGTTGAACATAATGTAATATGATTGTAGTTGTGTATTGGATCCTGATGTTCTCATAGGAACAGAGTAAAATAAGTGGGAGAGACACATGGGCGTGGTAAATCTAAAGCAAAGAAGAAGTTTTACTAGATGGGATACGCCTCCCTTCTCTCTTTGGTGTGTCGTTTTATATTTTTTCATTTTTTTACTTTTCTAAACTCGCGTGAAATCCACCATCACACGACAAAAAATCAAGCATCAAGTACCTTCATGTCATACATATATTCTTTGCCATCTTTTAACCACCTTTAAAACTCACCCCTTAAAAATTATATATATATATTTTTTTTTTATTATTTATCTACGTGACAAGGGACATTGCGTTGGGCATTGCAATGTAAAAATCATTTCATTTTTATTGAACATTTTTTTTAAAACAGCCAATTCACACGAACTATCATCAATCTACATTAATTCTTAATTTTATTTTATTGAACTTCTTAACACTTTTCCTTCTCTCAATTTATCAAATAATTTTTTTAAACTGATTTTTCTTCACAAACTTTTATTTTTCATAATTTAGATATTTTAATATTTTTTGAATTATTACAATTTAAATATATATAATAATTTTTTATATTAATCAATAAATTAATGATGATTAAAAAAAATATATAAAAATATATTTTCTTTATTTTAGTTTAATTTTTAATTTAAGTTAATTTTTTTATTATACAGAATTTACGAGGAGAGTATAATTAACAAGTTAACTCGATTACACTTGGTTGCTGCAGTCTCCAGGGCGATAAATGAACGTGAGCTTTCGTAGATATATATATGTATTTACCAAATATATATATATAAATATGTGTATGTGCTTGAAAGCTCGCTTAAAAGTTTGTGTATATATATATGTGTTAAGCAACTAAAATGGTTTGATAAAGGAAAAAAGCACAGAACCAGAAAATTTAGAGAAAAAAAATAAAAATATATATAATAAGAGAGAAAAATAATGTGGGGGTTAATTTAAGGTAGGGGGGTAATTAATTTACATGGGGACAAAACCGGTAACGAGTTTGGCGCATGCAACTCTCTCTCTCTCTCTCTCAATGAGGAAACTATCTCACGCGATAACTCTTCGAGTGTATTTACACGTACAAAGTGTATAGGAATTTGGTAAAGCTCTTTTTTTTTTTTTTTTATTTTCGTTTTTATTTTTACGCTCTCTTTCCATTAATTTATTTTATTTTTTTTTATTATCTCTCACTCGCTATTTGCCAAACACTTTTCTGACCATCCGATTTTAAAAGTATTTGTAAATTTTCGTGTGCTTTCTAGAATCTCATTTAAATTGAGTCAACCGAGAGAGTTTAATTGGCTATTCATTTGGTGAATAAAGTTTTCCATCTAAACGTTAAAATAAAAAAAAAATAAAAATTGTAATTCTTTTTATTTTTTATTTTGTAACTCAATTATACTTTTTTTTTCCTTTTTAACCTGTATAAAATCGAAAGAAAAAAAAATACACAATATATACTTGAAAGTTTATAATTTAAAGTGAATATTTAAAAATTTTTATTACAAAAGTTTCATAAAATAATTATATATTATAATATTATATCATTTTTATTTATAATAAAATATTTAATTATATCTTTATCAACTTTGTAAAGACAAAAAACGTTAAAAAAAAAAATAAACAAATTCAGATTACCCAATGAATAGTTTAACAAAATGTTAAAAAAAAAAAAAGTGAACAAAGAAAATTGCTAAACCGAAAATTTTCCACGTGGGAATTATAATATTAAAACTGGACATGAAAAATAAAATATAAAATAAAAAAAAAGCTCTACTCTCCAGTGTATATATCCTCTAAAAAAAAAAAAAAAAAATTTATATTTTTTTATTTCCCTTTTTTTTCACGATGAAAATTGTTTTGAAAAAAAAAAAAAATATATAAAAGAACATCAATCGAGTGTGTATCGTTAATATTCATCGTGCTGGTTACCCCCTGTTGGGATCTCTCGACTAGCCCCTTTGGTATTTTTGCCCCCTTTCCCCCCTTATTTTTTTCTCTATTAAAGTATTGTCAAATAGATCGAATGCATTATTGTGCAACTACACCAAAATAACACGTGTCACAATTTGGACGAACGATCGTTAAGGGTTTTTCTTTTTTTTACTTTTTCATGAAAATATATATAGGGGTTGTTGTTGTTGTTGTTGTTGTTGAAGAAGAAAATTTACAAACACATATACACACTGTTACATGGTATTTATATGTATATAAATGTATATTTATAGATACAATGTGTGTAAAGTAAAAGGTGGTTGGTTTTTGGCTTCATTGCTGTCGTTACGATGTCATTTCGATTTACGTTTTTTTGTCACGTCAGCATGTAGTTTGATGATGCTGGGTGTCTTGGTGTTGTAACACAGTACAAATAGAACCCTCTATATATATCCCTTGGGATATAGGATTCAGAGCTTAACATTCTATATACTTATATATATAAAATGAGAAATCAGAGAACACCAGTGTAGATCAACCAAATGGAAAGATCGATGGTCCCGATAGAATACAACTGTTTTATATATTTATTTAGTTTTTTTTTTTTTTTATCATAATAAAATTACATTTGCAATTAAAATAATATTGTTCAAGATATAAATCTGCTACAATTATAAATATTATAGTTAAAAAATTTCATAATAAATATATTAAATTTATAATTTAATTTTAAATTACAAATAATAGTGTAATTTAAATTAATTTTTTATTTTACATTTAAAAAATTAAATAATTTACGTGAAAGTAATTTAGATTATAAGGATTCTATGATTAAGAGTATTTTTTTTCTTTTTCTTTTATGTATAATGGTTAATAATTATTTAAAAAAAAAAAAAAAATAAAAGTTATTTTTGAAAATATTTTATTTTATTTTTGATATTTCAATATTTGAAAAAAAAAAAAAAAATTATATCTTAATGTATTTATAAGTGTAATTTGTGTATGTATAAATTTATATTAATACATCGTTGCTTTAACGAGACATAAAAATAAATTATTTTTGGTGGAATAAAGAGGTCTGAGATTAATGAAAGCCAGCCTGTAGGCAACCGACACGATGTAAGAAAAGTACCGACACATGTCTTCCTAACATTAAGGTGTGTAGAAGAAAGGTAGTCGCTGTATATATATGAAATTTGATGAAGAAAAAATAATAATAATAAATGACAAAAAAAAAAAAGGATAATATATATATGTATATAACTATATAAGAATAAAAAAGGTGAGACAAAATTATATGCGGCTTTTTGAAGTTTTGAAAGATGATCATATCATCAACTCCACATGACGTCTAAATTTTCAACAGCTGATAGACCTTATTTATTTCTTATTTAATTATATTATTTTTATTATCTTGAGTCATGTCAAATATACTCTATTAATTTATACGCACCAAAAAAATTAAATAAAATCAGAGAATAATATAATTTTTTTTTTTAAATATTTTTCTATATATACAAATTATTAATTAAAAAAAAAAAAAAAAAACTAATTTCTAAGTTTTATGATATTGAACTTGTAACTCTTTTTTCCATTTATCTTAAAAATTTTTATTTGAACTTATTCTTATATTTTAATTTTTTTTTTTTTTTTAATTTTTAAAATTTATAAATTACATATAAATTATTGTAATTTTTTAAATTATTAAAAAATCATATGAATATTATGTTTTTTAAATAATCAATAATTGAATAATGTTAATTTTTATTAATTTTTTCTTAATTATTTTGAGTCATGTCAAATACATAAAAAATAAAACCAAAAAAAAAAAAAAAACATAATTACTAGATTTAAATAATTTATATAATTTTGAATTTTATATCATTTTTTTTTACATAAGCCCATTTACTAGTATTTTTTTTTCCTTTAAAACTTAATTCTTCTTTATTTATAAGCAAGTATATTTTTTTGTTTCTAAATTTTATCAAAATATGTTGTCTTTATACTAAAAAAAAAAAATTCAAAACTACTTTGTATTTTTTTTTTTTGTCAACTTTTATTCCCCGAGATAAAACTAAAAGAATACCAAAGTTTATAATATGAAAGTTAGGCTGTGACGTGGTTTAGAAAATTGTCAAATTTTCGTTGGATAAAAAATGATAAAAAATAAAAATAAATAAAAAAAAAATTTATATATATGTGTGTCTAGTAGGGGGGTAGATAGAAAATGGCACATTGGTGCCAAGGGTTGTATGACACTCCAACGACTTTATATGGTCTCATATTCTTTGGGGTCGATACACACACCCGGTGCACACTTTTATCATCAAGTATACATGTGTGTGCATCAGCTGATGTTTTTTTTTTTTT
>MKYW01000016.1:1355771-1367956 GCA_015776835.1 Aphidius ervi | reverse complement strand
AAAAAAAAAAAAAAAAGATTATAATGAAAATGAAGAATAGTTGTTCCCGATGGTAATATAATATATATAAAATAAAATAAGTCAAGAATGTTTATGAACATTTTGAAATTACTTAGCTCTCAGATGAAACATAAATTAAGGTAAAATTGTAAAAAGGGGTATGAGGTTCATGATGAAAGTGTCGCGAGCCAGTTAGTGTTAGGATGCTCATGGGGGTCGTATAACCAACCCCCTTATACCTCTTTTTTTTTTTTATTTTTTTATTCTTTACTTTTCTCATTCTAGTAGTATATTCAACTAACACAGTGTTGTACACACTCATATAGTACAAACTTGCCTTTTGCCATTGTTACTTTTACTTTATTTTATTATTAATAATTATTACTATTTTTTTTTTTTTTAAATCCAACCACTATCACAAACCTTACTTCACTTTCTAATAGAATATCTACTATATACAAAGATTGAAATAATTTTTATTCTTTTATATATTCCTTCCATTGATTTAAATTTTCAATTATTATTTTTTTCTTCATTTTATTTCTCATAATTTCATCCAATTTTTATATTATTTTCTAATAATTTTTTTAGTTATATATATTTAATCTAAAAAATATATGAGAATTAAAAATCATTAAAGCAATAATTGATAGTTAAAAAATAAACCATGAGAAACTTGGAAATAAAAAAAAAAAAAAAAATTTATATATTCTAGTAGCGTACTGGTTATCGTGGATAGATTATGTGTAATAAATTTTGGATGAAACGCGAGTCCATTAAAACATAAGTCCCGTGCGAAGCGATGTGTCATTGAGATACAGATGAAAAGATATTGGGGATAATAATTTGATGTGGGTATTAAATAGGAGTGCAACAAAGTAGCATATTCACCATGTTGATGTTGGTTTTTTTATTTTGTTTTTTAATTTTTATATATTTTTTCTTTTTTTTCTTTTGCGATATTTTTAGTTGGGGGTTGTTGTTGTTGCTGTTGTTACACGGATAGGATGAACATTATAAATATGAAAATAGAAAAGTGAGAAAGAAATATATATACAAAGACCGTATCTCGCGTGGATTACGAAATATGTTCCCTAATCCATGGTGTGGTGGTAGGCACACGCCCATTCTAGGGTTGTTTTAGTTTTCCCTCAGGGACATGCTGGATTATCATACGCGATAAGAATATACCCCCAAGAATTTTTGTCTGAATAAAAAATAAATTTATAATGAAATTTATAAAAATAAAAAATATTATTTTATTGTCAATTAAAATTGTTAGTTTTTTAAATTTAATTTTATGTTTTAAATTTACTCGGTGTTTTTTTTCTTTTTAATTATAAATTTTTTATTATATTTAATTTATTGTTTGATAAATAATTTTATAGTTTTGAGTACTCTTAAATAGATTGGTCGTCTATAAAAATTAATATAAAATAATAAAATAAATTAGAGAAAAATTACTAAGCTTATCCTGGCTGCAGTTGATAATGGAAATTTTAGAAAAATGTTGTCAACTTGTCCCATGGAAATTCAGATTATTTGCAACAATAATTAACTAAACAATTGTAAAATTAAATTAAAAAATACTCTTATGTATAGAAATAAATATTTTTGCTAATACTGGTCGTTGTTATTTAATTTTATATAAAAAGTAAGGAAATAAAATTGAAATTTAAGGTCGTCATTCGAAATACCATTTACAATTGAATAAAATATTATTTTGCTACAAACAAAAAATCAAATAACTTATATGAAAATTAGACAGAATATATTTATAAAATAACTGGGTTATTATCAATTTTTATGAGCTTGTTTAATGATAAGCTCATTTTTTTTTCTTCAAGTTAAATTTCGATAAGGTTTTTTTTTTTATTTTCCCTCTTTTACCAGGCACCCCTATTCCAACTAAGATAAATAAAAAAGTAAAAAAAATAAAAAATAAATTTGGAGCGAGTTGTCTCCAGATATCGAATGAAAATTTATCGTTATTTTTCGAGGGGACAATACAAGCCCGTAATTAGCGATAAAAAAAAATTTCTAATTACTTATTTAATATAAATTTACAAACGTTCAATGAAAAAAAAAAAAAAAGAAAAAAAAATATACATAGTAAGTAAACTCTATTTAAATGAAAATTTGTTCTTAATAATATTCAGCCAATTAATTTATTTGATAACGTGTTAAAAAAAAAATAAAGTAATGAGAATAAATAAAATATAAAAATTTAAATTTTCAGCACACTTCGTAAATTCCCCGAGCGAGTGCCAAAGCTTCTACTTGTTCAATTTTACCAAGTATATAAAATAAAAATTTTCTATCTTTCTTATTATTTGCTTTTGTTATTTTTAATATATTTTTTCAAGTTTAAAATAAAAATAAAAAAATATATATTTTCAACTTGTTTTATATATTTTCTTATTTATTTCAGTCTAAAATCTCATTCGTGTGAAATATCGGGTTGAGACTTGAGTTCCCAACGGGTAAACATATCTGTATACATACGCAGGATTCACGGTATGATTTTTCATTAAAATGTCTAGAAAAATTGAGATACGAGCGGGACATTGAATGCAAGTATGTGTACACATTGCTTTACATACACAACGAATTTTCATAATAAATTTAAAAAAATAAAAAATATATTTTCTTGATAAAAAATATAATAAATAAAATAAATAAATAACAAAATTGTCAAGATGCAATATAAAAAAAATTCACTGAATATTCAACCCTATTTTTCTATCGTTATCATAAAAATAAATTAACAAAAAAAAGGAAATATAAAAATATATATCTATACAGTCACATAATCTATTTTTCACTGTCACGTTTATATTATTATTTTTTCATTTTTATATTTTTTTATAACAGCTAAATTTTTGAACGTCATCCAAAGTACTTCAGTACGAGTAAACTTATATATTAAATAAAATATTCAAAATTTATTTATACCTATAGAATTAATGTACCTCGATTTATTTTATCGTAATTCAACTGACATTTTTCACGATATAATTTTTAAAAGACATTTCATTATTTATATATTTTTTTTTCATTATAGAAATTTTATTTTTATTTTTTTATAAATAAAAGCCAATAATTTTCTACTATGAAAAGAAAAATAAGGCCTCTCTTCAAGACATATGATTGGTTCTCACATTGAACAACGATTAATAATGATGTTTCATTTGTTTCTGTTTTTAATTAATTTTTTTATAAATGTTGTTTACCAGTTGCTGAGTAACAATTTTTATTTTTTTGTTGCATTAATAAATCAAAATTAATGAAGTCAATTAATGGGGTCGATTATATAAAAATAATTACGGGAGGTAGTTTAGAAATAAATCAAGATATTGTAGGATTTTTTTTATAAATTTTTAAGCGATCGGTCATGGGTAGATTGGGCTGGATTTAGACTTGACGCGGTTTTTCTGGGAATTTTCAAAGATATAATTTTTTTTTTATTAGTTCAAGGGCCGATTATGTGAAAATATTTACGGGAGGTGGTTGAGGAATGAATACAAATATTGCAGGATTTTTTTTATAAACTTTTACGCGATCGGTCACGAGTAGATCGGTGTAGGTTTGGACTCAAACGCGATTGTCCCGGGAATTTTCAAATATATAATTTTTTTTTTATTAGTTCAAGGGCCGATTATGTAAAAATATTTACGGAAGGTGGTTTAGAAATGAATAAAGATATTGTAGGATTTTTTTTATAAATTTTTACGCGATCGATCAGAGGTAGATTGGGCTGGATTTAGACTTGACCCGGTTTCTCCGGGAATTTTCAAAGATATAATTTTTTTTTTATTAGTTCAAGGGCCGATTATGTAAAAATATTTACGGGAGCCGGTTTAGAAATGTATAAAGATATTGTAGGATTTTTTTCATAAATTTTTACGCGATCGGTAAGGGGTAGATTGGGGTAGGTTCAGATATAAACTCATTTTTTCTCATTCTTTTTTGAGAAATAATTTTTTTCGAATTAAATAAAGAGCCAATTATATGAAAATAATCACAGGAAAAGGTTAACGGATGAATAAAGATAATGGTAAAAAAAATGATTTCTTAAAAAAATTCATAATAAAAGCTAATGATTTATAAAAATAAATAAATTTATTTTGTTTATTTTCGTAAACAGTGAAGATTTTATTTATTCATATTTATTTCTTGTGAAAATCTCTATTGTTAATTTTATTATTATCAATTTATCATTAATATCAATTTATAATAATAAAATTTCAAAAATAATAAAATTTATTTTACAAGAATCCATGCCTAATTACATCGTGAATTATCTACTTGTAAAAATTCAAAATTTTAATTTTCAAAAAAGCAACAATAAAAACGACCAATATTTCCATTTATTTTTTTTTAATTTCCCCATCAATATAACGTCCAATTTTTCAATTAATTTTTATATTTTCTAAATAATCAAACAACATTGAGTAATCAAAAAAAAAAAAAAAGATTAATGCCTTTTTATTATTAGCAAAGCGGAAATTGTCAAAATAAAATAATTGGGTCCTTCTGTTATATTAAACTGATGATATACATAATTTTTTTTAAGTGTCATTATTTTTTTTCATCATCACACGAGTTTATTTACCTTTTATTTTTTATATTTTTTTTGATTGGTATAGATGAGTGTTTGAATTTTGTATGCAGTGTGATGAGATATATATCTACACATGAAATAAAAGGTATTGATATGTATATTTGATATATTGAAACGGATATTGGATACTTTTCTCGAGACAGTCATGATGATCCTCGGGTCTGTCTCCATCGTGCCCTCGATCAAACACATTATCCACAACTTCCGGTCTATCATAAGTGTATAAATAAATATGTGTACATATATATTCATTGTCACACACTTAAAAAGTGTGTTCAAAAGTGGCTATTGTTGATGAAACAAAACCAAGTCTCAAAGTCACCTCACTTGACTTTCATTTTTTTTATTTATTTTTTTTTTTTTGATGATAATGATTATACCAGTCAAGTCGTTTACTCAAGGAAATGATTGAGTCTGATGTGTCATCCCTCTCTTGAGAATGAAAAAAAATTTATGTATAATTTTTTTTCAGCTGTCATTATCATCCAATTAACAGGAAATACAAAATGTACATCATCAATCCAAGCACACTGCAAATAAAAAATTTATAATATACTATTTAAATAATAAAAATATGGAACGTAAAATATCAATTTAATTTACAGAAATATGTATTTTATTTTAATGCCTTTTTATTATATTTAAATTAGAAAAATTAAATTAAAAATTATCAATTTGACTTACATGTAAGCCTGCAGGGAAATTTTATTTCGTTATGATCAAATTAATCCTACAAAGTTTTCAATTTTATGAGTAATTTAAAAAAAAAATTGGCTTGCTTATATGTCAATATAATTAAAGCAATTATTGAAATATTATTGAGTTAATAAATTATAATGAAAAAAAAATAACAAAATAGAAAAATTGTTAAATTAAAAATCAACAATTGTCAACGAATCACAAGAGACTGATAAAAATAAACAATTGTAAATTAAAAAAAAATATTATTTGATAATTTTGTCATAAAATTCAATGATTATTATTCTATTTTTATTTTCTTGAACCCCTGCTTCCTTTTTTTTTTTTTTTTTCATCCACCCCTCCTCGTGGGATTCCATTGATTCGCATATCACCGTAATTTCACGGCGCGTTACCTACGCGAAATAACTCAGGGGACATACAAACGTAGACGGACTTAGGGCTTTAAACAAGCCACGAAATTGGTTTACTTTTAAATGGAGCTGTCGCATATATATTTTTCTCTCTTTTATTTTAACCCAAACTCAGAGGGACGTAAAACAAAAAAAAGAAAAAAATATCTACTCACCAAAAAACAACAAAAAAAAAACAAACTTTATACTCAATTTTTTTTTTAAATTTTAATATACTTATGAGAACTTTATTTTTTTATATTTTGTATATACATTTTAGTTACAATTTTTTTTTTTTTATATATATTTTAAATGTGCGTTCAATTTTCTGGCTCAATTTTCTTTATTTGATTTTTTTTTTACCCTCGAGATGTGCGATGGGACAAATCCCAAACATATTTTCGCAAAGTTNGTTTTTATATATATATACTTTTCGATATTTCTTGTACGCAAAGTTCAAAGTAAACGCTAGCAATAACCCGAGACGAAATGTAAACCTTTATATGTGAATTGGGGAAAAAAAAAAAAAAAAAAAAAAAGAGCAACATTTGGGGATGTTTCACTGAGATTTGTACGCGAGTTGCATAACTATATATGTATATATTGTTTTTGGGGTTTGTATGTGAATATACAGGTCCAAGTATTTTATTTTGTAAAGTTGTATATTATAGAGTCAGTCGATTCAATGCGTAGCCCGCGGGCAAAGTCCCAAGGGTCCCATAATACCTCCTACACTCTGTTAAGTTTCATCTATATATATATATACATGCGCTTATGGTAAAACTATATTCAACCCTCGCATGGACCAGGGCGAGTTATCGTTCTTGGCCATATGCAACTTTCATATGTGAGATCTACTACGTTTGTGTTTTAGATTTCTCTGTGAGGATATATTAACAGTGTTACATTTTATTTATACCTATAACATACATAAATTTACCTTGATTATTATCTTTAATTAATTTATTTTATTTTATATTTTAGTTTTCAACTATTTTTTACATTGTAAATTTACTATTTATTTTTTTATCAATTTTATAAAAAATAAAAAATGACAAATTATATATATTAAATAATTACTCAATTATTTTTCATTAAATTTTTCATATTGATAAATGTTAATTAGTTTTAATTTAATTTTATATTTTATTATGAAAATTTTTTTGAGAAAATTTTTATATAATATTTTAATTTATCATGTCAGTGTGGGAGTGTTATATATATTTTTTTTTATTAAGAGAATATATACTGAATCATGACGACAAAAAAATAAACGAAAAAAAAAAAAACAATAATAAAAAAATAAGAGAAAGAATGGGGAGAATAAAAAAAAAAAAAAAAATTATATTGCTATGAAGGAAGGTGGGTCCAGAGATGGTTATTTTTATTTATGAGGAAACCACCATGAAAAAAAGAAATAAAACTTGTGTCCTGTCACGAGTATATGTCCCCTTATTGCTTGCAATATGTTGGGATTTTCACAAGTTGAATATCCACAAGCCGAAAAAATTTCGTCTTTTTTTGAGGGTTGTGAATGTATTTTTATTCTATATTAAATTACACCTTATAAATAATAAATATATACTTAAAAAAAAAAAAAATAATAAAATAGATTTTTTAACAATAAATAAATATTATAAAATAAATTAATATAACAATTGAAATAATTAAAATATAATTATTCAAAGACAAAGAATAAAGAAATCATATAAATCAAATGAATTTTAAGCATAGTCTAAACAATTTATTTTATCTTGTCTGGCAAATACAGTTCAACTTATCACAAATAAATAATAATTACCTTTTTTTTTTTAAAGTCTCTTAACAATTTTAAATATTGAATGATGAAATAATAATTAAGCATGGACTCTGGAGTCATTAATATATCATGTCACTCGATTTGACCGCGTTGGAGATAATAGTCTAATTAATTCGATTGCTAATTACCGAAGCGAGTTCGTGTCGTGGCTAATTGCTCTGAGTTACTGGTCTGCATCATTTACTAAAAAAAAATTTAAAAAAAAAAAAATCACTCGTCATTTATATTTCATAATATTTTTTAAATTAAATTTAACGAAAAAAAAAAATGATTCACACACATTGTCTTGAAAATTTCCACTTTGATAAGAATATGGAAAAAAAAATTGCCTCGAGACATTTATTTCCTTTTTCTTTAGCTCTTTTTTTTTTTTTTTTTTTNTTTTGATAAATGAGTTTATCGATTAGCAGGTCTAAAATTCATGCGTGCTCAACGGTATAATAGAGTCATATTGCGTGTTCATAATTGGCACAACGGCTGTAAATATAGACAGAGGTTAGAGACCCACAATATAACGTGTATATTATATATACAATATGATCGTGTGCGCGTTGAAGGAAAAATAACATTTTATTAAAAAAATAAAAAAAAAAAATTAATAATTTTTATAAAAAGATTGTTTTTTCAAGATTGAATTAAAAGTTGGAGAATTTATTTCTCAATAAATCATAAAACAGTTAAAATGAAATTTAAAAAAAAAATAAAATATATATTATTAATATTATAATTTGTTAAGTTTATTGAAAATATTTAAGTGAAATTAGAAAGTTAATAAATTAAATCATGAAACTATGACATTTATATTGCAATTAATTTATATTTTAATAATAAACCTTTATTCTTTGATTATAAATATTTTTTAAACATTTTTCAATACAAAAAAATAAATAAAAAAATTAAATAAACAATTGGCTATTGTTTAGTGATAAAAAAAAATAAAAAAAATATTAGCAATTTAGCAAGTTCTATTAGGTAAATCCTTTTGAAACGATCAGTGTAGATCCATGTTAATGGGCAACGTCGAGTATGTCGAATTGAGAGTCAAAGAGCTTGTGACCATGATCCGCGTGTAATTTGTTTTACAATATATATATATCGTATATACATGAGCTGTGATTTCACCCTGTGTAAAACAAGACAATAGATATATAAATTTAGTGAAAAAGAGAGAGAGACAAAGAGAGGGAGACTAAGATAAAATATATTTGCACAGAGAGACAACATCACAACTTTTTTTTTATTTATTTATTTATTTTTTTTCTACTAGCATCAGAGAGTAAGCGAATGAGGGTTGAAAACATCTATTTGTTAGCGAGCTTAGCAAATCAACCCCAACGAGCTTACGTGGTACTTGGAATACGAGGGTGCTAAGCCCAAAACCTTCAACATTATATTCCACCTCCATATATATGTCTTTTGATAATTTTATTTTTTCTAGTAAATCTAAATACGCGCATGTACATATCATCTACACCAAATCATCCCCAAAAAATAACTGATCTTATTATTTCATCAAATAAATAAATAAAAAATAAAAAAAATCCAATTAATCTCATCAAAAAAAAAATATACAATTTAATATTAAAAAAATTAATAATTAAAAAAAAAAATTCATATAAATATTCAACGCACATAAAATAAAAAAATATAAAATAGAAAACTCTTTTCATTAAATTTCATGAACCACAAAAATAAATAAAAAATAAAAAAAAATGAATGTAAAATTTAATGTCACGAGGGTTAGACTTCAATTTAAAGTTACAAATTTGACCATAAAAATTGTGAATTTTTTTTTTTTTTTTAGTGGTATATACTTTGAATGAAGAGAAATTTGAAAAAAAAAAAAAATAAAAATGATAATAATAAATATAAAAATAAAGTGAACATTCTGGGGACCCTCAACGGCGACAATCGCGCTCGTATTTTCCGATTAGTGGCGGCAGGCATTCACTTATAAGCCATACTATAACACTTGTTCGCCAGGCTTTATGATGCTTTTGGGGATGTTGAAACAGAGAAGGGGGATGAAAGTGAAGGTGCAGAGGGGAATGTGGTTTAGCTGTATGACAAAGATAGTTTATACATATATATAAAGCACTGTGTGACAATGTATATATATATATGTATTTTGGGATTCCATCGGGGAAGAGATTTATTATCACCTTGGGCACTGATTCACGCGCGCCTCGACGCATTGCTACTGGTACCCGGTTTTAAGGGAGAAAGAGAAAGACAAATATAAAATAGTAGGGGAATTGTATGAGTTTATATTGTGAGAGGGATGATACCTCGAGTGGTATTCAACCCTATATGACATGTAACTGCCACATGGCTCACTATAACATCCTCATGATATTCCCGGAAGACCCTTGCTTTGACGCGTCATGGAATTTAGCATGTATGTATAATTATTATTTTATTATCATGAGATATTGTTTAAATTACATGATATTTAATTATACAAGTATATATACTTGACTTATTAATAAACAAAAAAAAGTCTAGCCGCATCAGAAGAACGAAAAAAAAGCTGATTTTTAATTGTTTTTTTTTTCGTCATTGTCATTTTGATTTGGATATAAAAAAAAAATCAATGAATAAAAATTTAATTTACTATATTATCTGAAGCCATGGATTTAGTCCTTGTTAATTTTAAGGATTTTTTATTTTTTTTTACAATAGAAAAACTGAAATTTATATGGATTGAAAGTTTTTTTTTTTTTTTTGAGGAATTCCTTTTTTGTGGATATAGGCCTTTTTGATTTTATTAACTAATCATTTTATAAATATATTTATATGTAATTTATTCGTCAATCAAATGGCATGATATTATTTATTTTTTTTTCTCAAAATAATATATCATTTAATTTGCAAAATCGAACAGTTATTAAATTTTTTTTTTTTACTTAAAAATTTTTATTTTTTTTCATTGATTTTATTCAAGTTCAATGAAAACATATACTTGAAATTTAAAAAAAAAAAAAAAATTATGATTGCATGTATGCAATCAATAAAGTTCCTTAATCACACAGACAGAATGTATCAATAAAAAAAAGAATGAATATATTTTCGTTGGCATATGCATATAATAAATGGTTAAATATAAATTTAAAAAAATGAAGAGAGAGTTAAACAAGTGTTTTTTTTTTTTTTTTGACCACACACATGCGACTTTTATTAATAATATCGAGCGTGTCGATCGTCATTGATATTAAAAATAAAAAATTAAAAATGATTGGTATACAATAATGGCCAGTAACGGTGGAAAAAAAGGCGTAAATAAAACGTCTTATTCGATCAATTATATTCGAGCTTGGTAATTTTGCTCAATATAGTTTAATTTTTTATTTCCATCATCAATTTTTTTTTTTTTTCAAATATTTCTTTAACGTATGATAATTATCAGATAATGATNTCAGTTGTAATAATTTGAGAAAAATAAGTTTCTTCTTTATCTTTAATATTACTCCAAAAATCCTGAAATTAATATTTAATTAAATAATCATTTTATAATTACAAATATAAACAAATAATTGATTGACATTTAACAACATATTTACCTCATCAAAAATTATATCTGATGAATCAATCATACTTGATTTTTTTTTTTTGCTAATGTTACTATTAATTAATTTATAAATATTTATTTTTTGACATAATAATTATTAATTATTGATTGTTATTAAATATAGCCAAGAAGACTAGAAATACAGGAGGACTTACTCCCTATCTCGCCTGTATATAAAAACCGTTCCGCTATGTGATCGCCGCATAATTGAGGGGCGCTAGTAGTACCACGGTAACGTGCGCGACTTGTATCGCTTTTTTTTTTACAATGCGCACAATAAAAACATACTCTGACAAACACTAAATAGAGCATTATACAGCTTTTAGAATTTTTATAAAAATTACTAATTAATTTGAAGAAATCAATGGAAAGTACTTGATACTGGCTAAAGTTAGTTAAATTTCCGGTATAGGGGAAGAAGAGAAGTTGGCATGCGAGGAAGATAAATAGAGTAGGTATACATATAGAAGGCACAAGTATAAGCGGAGAATGAAGGAGGAGGAGGAGCATAAGGAAAAGATAAGGAGGAAAACTATAACAATCTATATGCTTTTTGAAGTGAATTACGTGCTTGAATTGATATTACTTGTATATTCATATTCCTTATATTATGCACCTCCCATAACTTTTTCATATCATATTTTACACATCCAATTTTATATTTTTATTTAATATACAATACATTATGATTATTTTATTTATTTATTTATTTTTTATGTAATATAATTATTATTTTATTTTTTGGAAGTAAAAAAAAAACAAGGAGAAGAGAATTTGCCTATACAAGTTGCGCACTTTTACATCTTTATAAAGCCAGGGTACTTATTTCAACAACAACAAATTATTATATCGGTGTGATAATAATAATGTCGTAAAATGTATTTCATCAGTTGGCAAATTGCTGGGTGATTGAGACACAAAACACAGATACATACATATATTCTTGATGGTTATTTCAAGATTCGCATCGGTTTTGTGCTCGTAAAATTTGTTACATACCGCATCGCAAAATGCAGACCTCTCAAGGTTTTTTATATATTTTTATTCACTATACACCAAGAGTTTAAGAAAAATAATAAAAAA
>MKYW01000016.1:1344122-1354592 GCA_015776835.1 Aphidius ervi | reverse complement strand
AAAAAAAAAAGTATATTTTTTTTTATCATTATAGGTATCTAAATTGCTAATTCAAATTGATGATACGGTTAAAAAAAAAAAAAACACTTTGAATAGAAAACAATTTGAAATGGCTTCATTGATATTGAATGAGTCAGATAATTCAAAGTTTCTTGGACAATAAAAATATATATTGAAATATAATATTTTTTTTTTTCTTTTTTATATTTATTGTTAGAGAAATAGATTTATTTTAAAAATTATATTGTTATGTGTTTGTATCGGACTTTGATGGTCTAATCGAAAATATGACTAAGCAATTTTTGTATCATTCCAATCAATTCGTTGGAATCGATTCTTTTATATAAGTCAATTTTTTTTTTTTTTATTTTTTTTTAACATTTATATATTCAACTTGATGATATATCACTAAATATTTTGTCTTTTAAATCAAAATTTTAATAGTTAATATGTCATGAGTTGTTGTTACTAATAACAGTGATAATATTTATTTTTTTTTCTATTTAAATGAACAATGTTTTGAATTGAAACTAAATAACGTTAAATAAATAACTTCGGGGAAAACAATTGTTTAGATAAACTGTTCTTTGTATACACTTGATATTTATGCAAATATTTTTATGATAAAAAAATTGAGTATTTATAAGTAGTAGTTGTACAACAGCTTTGTAAAACAGTTATGATTACAAACGCGTAAAGTATAATTTTTTTTTATCACTTAAAATTGAAATATTGAAAAAAAGCAAAAAAAAAAAAAATCTAATTTAATAATTGTTTTGAAAGTGTTGTTGAATTTTTTTTTTTTTTTTAAATAGCAAGCTTATGTTTTTTTGAAAAATTCATCTTTGATAGATGTGAGTGTACTTGTGATGATCAATCATCATTTTGACCATACCCTCCGGCTAATCAAGACATAATTAGACATCATTATTTATAACTTATAGTAACAAAATTATTATTCGAATAAAAAAACATAATTTTGTTTTTTGTATTACAAGACAGAATAACAATAAATAATGTCAAAATTCAAATGACAATTGTGTTGTTATTTCATTTGAAAATATTTAATTTATTTAAAAAAAAAAAATAAACAGAATAAATTTATATATCAAATTAAATAAATATTCAAATTAAATTATTTATTCCTTGAAACAATAAGGAAAAAAAAATTATATCATCAAAGGTGTTTTTAAGTAGTTAATGAATTATTATTACGTTTATTTATTTATCATTTTAATCAGATAAAATTATTTTGAAAAAAATAAATTTTAAATAATATTATGTATTATTTTTTTTCATTATTTTTACGTCATTTTAAAATAATTAATTTATATTTTTAGAAAATTGAATGTATGACTATGTACGTGATCATTTAATTCATCATATTGTTTGACCAATCGACATCCAGTTCAAATGACAACTTCACATGCACTACCTACTTTAAAATGATTATTACCATTTTTTTTTATTAATAAATTAATTTTTATAATTTTCGTACTACCCACTTGAATGTTAACACAATTTGCCTTGTATATAATTGAAATAATGATAGTTAAATAAAGATTAATCAATATATTTATCATGAAATATCAGAAATAAAATAAATGTTTTTTTATTTTTATCTACATCTACACGAAGAGAGAAAAATATAAAATGAAAAATCAAACACTCAAGTTAAATTAAAATTGAAAATTATTCATTGTGTTTATGTTAAATTTCATTGTTTATCTTTGATTTATTAAAATTGTTTTCATATAATTTTACATTGTTTACGCAATAATAATAATCATCAGGTATATATTTTTTTATATTTTTATGCAATAATTCAAGTGAAACAGATATTTATCGTACGAGGAAAAAATATGTTAAAAAATAAATAGTGTTTATTTTTTTTTTCAGCCGCATAATTTATTGTTAAAATATTGATTATCAGATAAGTAAATATAAATTGTTCAAACACTGAATTGGAATATATAAATTGACTCAAATGACGATGTGATTATAGATATAAAATTGCATTGTATCAGTAACATTGTATATTTGAAAAAAAAAAAAAACAATGGCAAAATTCATATTGATAACTTTATTGTTTATTGGTGCAACAATTTGTCGTGAGTATTTTTAATTGAATATATACTTGTAAAATGATATAAAATTATTATTTTTATATTAATTTAAATATATACAATTAAAATAGTTGAATAATTAATAATATTAATTTTTAGTTGCAAATGCAAGGGAAGTAAGATGTCCAAAAGGTTCATATTATCGAGAATATCCACATCTTTGTGAACAAACATGTGAAAAACCCGAGATTGTCGAGTGTAATCCAGCAAACAAAAACGTAATAATTATTTTAAAAACTCACTATAACATTGATTATATTTAAAAAGTAAAATTTAATTTAATTTGAATTTTTTTTTTTTTTTTTTTTTTNTTTTTTTTTTTTTTTTTTTTTTTCAATTTTTAGGAAGATGGTCCATATGGTTGTCGTTGTGATCGCCAACATGTCAGACATAACGGAATATGTATCACACCTGACAAATGTCCAAAACCATGCGAGGAAAAACATGAATGGTAAACTCAAAATACAAAACAATATATACGTATTGTTTTAAATCTTTTAATTAAATAAAATATAACTTTTGTATAATTAATTAAAAGGGATAAAAAAAAAAAATATAAAAAATTAACAATAAAGAAATAAATTAAAATAATAAATGGAGTATTCCACATGGTGCTATAAAATTTTTTCTTTTATATTATAATATCGATTGAATAAAATTAAAACAAAATGAATTCTGACAGTATGAACAATATAGAAATTAATTTATATATTAGTTTTAACATTTCTGTTATTGGTTTTTTTTTAAATTTTATTCACTTGTATAAATTATCTGAAATTCTTTGTCGTTAAAATCGATCGAGAGCCTGATGACGAAAACAGTATATTTTATCTCCACATAATTCCCCAATTCACATTTTGCACGAAAATCAAAAGTACCAAGAGAAAAAAAGAGTGAGAGAGATAAAGAGAGAGACGTAGAGAGATGATTGGTTAAAGCAAAAGAGAGACAAACTGAATTTGAACATAGAAATTCATATAACGTTTGGACGCCATATTTCAGTTAAAGCGAAAAGGCATCAGGATGAAGAAGATATAGAGGAGGAGAAAGAGGAGAAAGAGGTGGATGCCTCCATGGGGTTGCCATGGCAATTAATTACCTTCATCCCTTCCCTGGGCATCATGCTCTTCTATAACGCCTGCCACAAAATATCAACGTTGAAAAAAAGAAAAAAAAAAAAATTTGCAATTTCAGAATGAANTTTTTTTTTTTTTTTTTTTTTATACAAGAAAACTTTTTGATTAAATTTTAATTTTTTATATTTTTTTAAATGTATAATAAAAAAATTTTATGAATATATTAATTTATTAACATTATTGAAAAATGAAAAGTTGATTTTTTTTTTTCTTTTTTGATAAATAAAAATGTCTAGTAATAAAATGATTCAATTTTTGAATTTTTTTTTCGTATTGCTTTGGTAAATTGATGAAAAAAAATATAATAAAAATGTTATATTTAATTAAAGTAGAATAGGATAATTTATTTTTATATATAGAATAGGGTAAAATAATTGTTGGTTTTTGGGTAAATAGTCAAAGACACTAGTTATATTTTCAGCATTCTATTTTGCCAAGAGTAAAGATAATAGTATAACTGATAGTAGTGGCTAACTGGAGACTCTTTCTCTATATTGCCCTAGGGTGCATTTCTATTTGAACCTTCTCTTTAACCACATTTTCTCTTATACCAACAACTAATTTTCGCCTTTTCTCCCTATATATACATATTGCACCTCTTGGTAAGCCAAACTATCATCATTTACTCAACATCATCAGTTATACGACGACTCACAATCTCTCAGGGAAAAAATAAAAAAAATAAAAAAAAAAGAAAATAACAATTGTTAATCAACGAAATAATAAAAAATTGTTAATCAACAGAAAATAAATTTACCAACATAGAAGAAAATAAATTAATATATAAAAATAAATAATCAAAAAGAAAATAAATAACGAAAAATATAAATAGAAGAAAGAAAATCAAGTAAATATATATAATAATGTAAATTTAATTTACGATAAATTATTTTTTCTGGTCCAAGACCAATTAGTCGTAAAGTCAAGCATGGATTTTTTTAACTGTATGTTCAATCATCATAAATATCTTTAAAGAAAACCACAAAATGCTAAATAAGAAATTCTTTTATTCTAGAATCCATATATTTTATTGCTAGACACAAATAATTTAAACGTAAAAATATATATTTTTATTTTATTATTATTTTTATAATAATTTAAACAATATATATATATATATATATTCATTGAGAATAATTCTGAAAATTCAAGACTTAATTTTAATACTCAAAGAATTTGCCCAAGTACTTGATCTTTTTATTTATTTATTATTATTTTTATTTTCTCAACGAATCTCAGAATAAATATATCTATCTGTTTAATGATTTTTTTTTTTTTTTTCTTNTTTTTCTCATTTCATGTCAAAGTCGATACATAAATTCTCGAAATCCGTGGTGAGAGAGAGTCATAACGAAGAAGATGCGCGCAGCACACTCGCGCTATCTCGATGGCGGCAAGAAAAGAAACCGCGTCGGCGCAACGTATCAATCTAAATTACAAATTCCATTGTACAATAGGGCCCGGGGCACGACGGATGAACGAAAAAAATAAATATATATATATAAAAAAAATTAAGAGACCGTTAATATAATACTGAGCAAGAGAATGAGTGAGAAGCATATTAAGTTAATTTATTTGTCCTTTATTTGGCTGTCAAATAGCCGCCAGTCGCGTCACTTCTGAAAATCTTAATTTTTATTGTATAATATTTTTTAAATGGTATTGTTATTGCTTTTTTTTCATATAATAAAAATTTTATACTAAAAAAATATAAATAAATAATAATCATCCCTATTCACATGGAGCTATGTCAAATTACAAAAATTGATTTATCAAATTATTTTGAGCTTGCGAGCTTAATTATCATCCCAGCTTGAAATTAATATGAAAAATTAAGCTTGAAAAATGTCACGACTCTAATAAGTTACGCAATTAACTTGAATATTTTATAAAAAATATTTTTAAACAATACGCAAGAGTAGAATCATTTGAAAAATTAAAATAAAAATTGCTAAACTCACCCTTACTGCAGTTGATGATCCATTGAAATTCATATAAAATCTGCAACAATAATTACAAGAAATTATTATTTAATTTTATATGAAAACCAAGTTAATTAAAATTAAATTGATCAAAGAAAAATAATACTTAGCTCAGATAAAAAAAATAATACGTCCAAAAAAAAAGCCAACAGAGTTAATTGATTGAAAAATTTATATGAGCTTTGTACTTGTGCTTTAATAGACATTAATTTTTATCTAATAGAGATAATAATTTTTTATAAAAATCCAACATATGTATTTTATATTATACGTATTTATTTTTTGTATTTTTTTTATGATAATTTATATGATAACGAGGCCAATTCAACAACAATAAAAGTCAGGTTTACGTGAAAGATAATGCTTGTAATCTAAATATAATTCTTTTCAGAGGGTGTGAGACACCCCTGACTGCGCAACATACGACTTAACATTCGCGACGGGGGGGTTGAATTGAGATTCTGGAGAAAAAAAAAAAAAAAATTGTTATATATAGATGGTAATGGGAAATGACAAAGCAACCCTCAATCGTTCCCCTTGAATAGTTTGTGGTTGATTTTTCTTGTATGTTCAAATCACATATGAAATAAAATTTATATATATAATTATCTGCTATATATATTTTTTCATCAATACAAAACACATCAAACATACGAATTAGATAATTATCAGGTCATTAAAATGTTAACATATTTAAAAAATAAATTTTATATATCAAAGTTATATAATTATTTATTTTTTTTTTCTTTGGATAAATTATATATTGGAATAATAATAAATAATAAAAAATTAATTTCTTTGTTAGTTAGAATGAATAAAGTGTGAGTAATGATTAATGATCTTGGTAAAAGATGATTTTTATCAGCTAGTGGGAAATTCATTTCCCTATTATTTCACAACGTCACCCGCGAGACGTATGAATCGTTTAGTCATCCCTCATGTTGTCAAACTATATAAAATATAAAAAATAAAATAAAATCACACTGAGTATTATATTTTACACCTACTGAGTCAATGAAAACTTGATCATACTAGCTGCTATAATAAAAATGTTATAATACTATATAAAAGTTTGAAGAAAAGAAAAATAAAAAATTCATAATTGATTTGCAAAATATATATTTAATAAATTATGTAAAAATTAATATTTAAAAATTAAATCAATATAATTATAATATACATATGATTAATTATTTGATTAAATCATTTAAAATTTTAACACTGAAATATATTATAATGCTGGATTTTTTGGTAAATCCATTGGCGAGTTGCAAAGGGTATCGTAGGCGTGCCAGTCGCGTGCCATGCATTCATCATCCCTTTAGACGATACTTTAAGTTGAGTCTTTCATCATAATATATACACGTTAAAGTGATGATAAACTTCCAAAATATTGCTTACGAATAAATATTTATAAATTATATATGTATTATAAAGTGTACATTTGAAACATTGTGACAACGTGTTTGTTGTGGTCACGTGCAAGATAAAACTACCAATAAAAACCATCCATTTATCTATTTATATTTATTATTGTTTTACAAATATTTTGACAAGAATATATAAAAGATGATCTATCATTTATATATTACGAGCACATTGGCGCGCTACGCTCGCCTGTATCCATATAATTTCTAAAATGTTTATTGTTTATTATTGTTATAAAAAAATGCATCAGTAGAAAAACACAAAAAAATATATTTTACTTCTTCAAAATGTCCTTTATTTAATAGATATTTTAGAAATACTGTGCAACAAATATTTATTGTAAAAAAAAATATTGAAAATAAAAAGACCAGTGGAAAATTATGAAGTTAAAATTTTTTAAAAGTTGAAACAATTTTTTTTACAATAAATATTTGTTGCACAGTATTTCTGAAAAATCCATTAAATAAAGGACATTTTGAAGAAGTAAAATATATTTTTTTGTGGATTTCTACTGATGCATTTGTTTATAACAATAATAAACAATAAACATTTTATGTGTCGCGCGGTCTATCAAGCACTCGTATATGTTACCGATTTAATCCTTCGAAGATCACTCTTTGTTTATTTGATTTATTTCGTTAGCAACAATAAATGTAAACGATGTTTGTCCTTTTTATATGAGGATTATAATCCTGAAAATAATATTTAAACAAAAAAAAAAAATAAAAAAAATACTCAGTTAAATTTAGTGACACTTTGACTGTATACAATAAATTTTTATTTCAAAATTATATATAAAGCCCCTTAAAGAATATTAGATGAAAAAAATATAATAATTATTTTAAATTCATGAAAATAATATAAATAATAATTATTTAAATAAAGCAATATATTAAGTCAATAATTATAAAATTGAGAAGTTTGATAGTATAAGAGTAAAATCAAGGGAATGTTAAAGCCCGTAGCTAATAAATTCGCGAGGTTCTGCATTGCCCAGGGCGCAAGTTTTTTAATCGTAGAGCATGGAACCAAGGGAAAACCCGTAGGCAGCCAAGCGTGAGGCACAGCACCCCCGGGAACTGCCCCCGCTAGGCATCGTGCAAGACCGCTTGTCATTTTAAATCACTGCCCTGGCTATCCAAATCCCCTTTCCAACAAACCAAAAATTTTCCAATGTTCAACATGACCTCAAACAATGCGCGCGCATATATATTTTTCAAATAAATATATATATCCAAACAATGAGATGACCCTATTTTAAAAATTCAAAAATTTCACGTAAATTAAATTCCCTTTTAGTTTGTCCAAGTGCTAATGATATTTATGACCTTTATCCCATTCCTCTTGAATTTTTTTTTTTATTTTCTATGATGACCCTCTTGTCTCGTTAACAAAAATGAAAAATTATTGTTCATTCGTTTGTGAGAATATACAAAGAATTTATAAAAATACAAAGAGTCTATATTTGAAATCAAATTAACCTGTTATAAAAAAAAAAAATTAAATTATATACATTTGAAATATATTATTGTTGTAATTAAAATAATTTTTATTTTTTGTTATTTATTTTGATTAATGGATTTAGTTGATAATTTAAACTCAAGTGGATATTTAAATAATTTTGTTTAAAATTTATTTGAAAGTTTTGATTATAAATTTTTTATTTATTATATTATTAAATGATAAATATATGTATATAAATATGTACATGTGTGTTTGTAAATAAAGTTTAAGCTGATTTACTCAATCTAGTTAATAAATATATAATAAACATTTAAGGAAAATGCCTTGAGGTAATTTTAGATAATACAACTGTATAACTGGACATTAAATTCACATGGGATATATAATATAACTAGAGTAATGCTGAGACCATCAATGTATTATAAGATTTATTTATGGAAACTAGTCAAATTGCTTGAAGCAATATTTGTAAAGTTTAGTCTTGCTATATTGACAATTATAAGCGATTTGCATTGTCATAAATCGTGTTGTTGTTATAAGCAGTATATTTTAGTTTATGTCTCGTCTTATTTTATTTTTCATTATATTTATTTATTTATTTTACGAGTTTTTAATCGTGTAATGATATATATATATAACGTGAAGATGAATGTTTAAAGTTAACATGTGTTTGAACAATGTTTAGAGACGTAAAATTTAAAAAAAAAAATATATTTTCGAATTAACATAACATCAAAAATCCAGCAAGTTATATAAAATTGAAAAAATAAATAGAAATTATTGAGATTAAAATTTAAAATTTTTAAGATAATTATATTTTGATGTAGTTTCATTACTAAAAACATAATTTCATGAAATTTTTGTTTAGAAATATTTTTTTTTTGTCATGGCAAGTTATGAAATTAAAAAAAAAATTAAAATAATCGAAATTTATTTCTGAAAATTTTAGGATACTTTTATTTTGATGTTGTTTAAATATTAGATGAATAATCCAATGAAATTTATACACCGAAATATTTTTTGAAACAATAATTATCCTAGAAAAAATTACTAAAAAATATGACAAATATAAAATCCATATATGAAATAATAAAAACAATTGAATCTGAATTATATTCCTCTTCATTTGAATGTTTTTTAAACATTGAAATAACGATTCTATAAATGCGACATTGCAAGTAGACAATCAGTCTTGTTATTGGAAAAAAAAAATCAATTAAAAATAATTTTTTTTACATATATTTTAATTATTATTCAACAAGTTTATCAAAATAATTTCAAATCAATTTACTTTTCAGTCTTCTCGCAATGAGGATAATAAAAAAATAATTAAATTTTATAAATATAAATGACTAACTGGGTCATTCGACTGATCTATTGATTTATAAATTTTAACATGCTTCAGAAAATTCAATATATCTTTACTTGTGTTAAAAAAAAAAAAAAAAAACGACAGACTTCCGTTCGCGATTAAATTGCACAAGTGTTTCTATAATGTAAAATGAGTGCATTATTTTTTTAAAATATATATTTATCTCGGATAATTAATATTCTATATAGACATTGGGATAAAAAGATGAAGAAAAAAGAGAAGAAGACGAATTATGTGACGAGTGAAAAGCAAAGATGATGAGACGATGAAAAAAAAAAAATAAAAATAAGATGACTAGTAAGAAGAAATGAAAAAAAAAAAATTAATAAATAAATAAATATATAAAATGTGGAGAGAGATGAGGCAGCTGGCAGCAAAGAGTGGCAGACTTGAAGACGCCGCTATCAGAGGAAGTGAGGTCAAATCTCGTAGACCTCTGAGCGTGGGAGCAATATTTTCCACGGATTATTATCAAACATATAAAATATACATCACGACATCGAATGATCATCATTACCATAAAATTAGATGAGTTAAATTCTTCTATCTTATTTTTATCAAAAAAAAACATTTAATATCAGTTAATTTTTATTAGTTATTTCCCAAAAAATAAATAAAAAAAAACAAATTCATATATGATAAGTGATAACACTGAATCCAAAACTCATTTGTTGATTCAAATTTATAGTTGTCTATTACGATAACACTCGATACTAGATAAAAAAAAATAAATAAATAAGAAATAATCCAAAATATGTATCATGTTATTTTTAAAATATATAAATTTTTATTTCTTCTAAAATAATTTGTTTTAAATATTGTCAGATAAAAATTGATATTTAATTTTTTTTTTTCATTGGACAAATTTTGGTTTTTCATATAGTGATTTATATTTTTTTTCTGATATGGGGATGAAAAATCACACGTAACCGGCTGCATGTCGAATTTTTTAGAATCACTCC
>MKYW01000016.1:1326388-1344030 GCA_015776835.1 Aphidius ervi | reverse complement strand
AGAAAAAAAAAAAAAAAATAGAGTATGTACGATCTTTCTAATGGAGGTGCGGCAAATAGCACGTGCCGCCACGTGGCGTTGGGTTAAGCAAACTATCGATTATGGGATTTTACGCTAAGTACCTATATAGTGACGATAAAGCCACTGGATTTGTTGGCTGTTCTTTTTATTTTACAAACCGGTATAAAACAAATGCATCTTTGCAACTCAAGTCTTGATGGCTTGATGGGAATCACTCAATATCGTTATATATCAAATATCAGTATAAAATATATTATATATTTACATATTTATATTATTTTTTTATTTTTTTTATTCTCGTAAACCGTCTATTGATGTTTGTCCTTAATGCTTTTATCATATCTACTCGTGTGAAAATATTTTTTGAATATATAAATTTATTTTTTTGGTTGAAATAAAATATTTGAAAAATCTTAACATTTATTTATTTGAATAAATTTTTTTGCTTCAGGAAAATTATTATAAATATTGTTGGAAATTATTAATGACAAGTTTGGTCATCTGAAAATTTAAATAAATGAAAATAAAAATTGAGAGACTTACCCTTGGGTTGCAGTTGATGGCAGAAATTTCAGATTGATGTTGGCAACTTGTCGTATTTAAATTCATTTCATCTGCAACAATAATTAGAAAAAAAAAATTATACAATTAAATTGAAGAATTAAATATATTAGGATAAATATTTTTACTGGTATTAATTTTTATTATTTATTTATCTATATGAAAAATAGGAAAATGAGATTTAAATTAAAAAAAAAATCATGGCTAACTAAAATAATAATATGTAAAAAAAATTAACACAGCAAAAGTTAATTGATTTAAAAATTTGAATCAATTAAAATTCAAAAACAAAAATATTAAATTAAAATATATTATCGTTATCATTTTAATTAAAAAAAAATAAGAGTCAAATTGACAAAAATATTTTTTTTAAAAACAGATGACTTGTTTTTATGATGATAAAAAAAAATCATGACAAAATTACTATTAAATATCTTTTTAATAATCCATGATTAATTAAAATTGGCAAAACTAATGTGGGAAATAAAAAAAGAAAATGATGAGATAATATAAAAAATACTAAAAAACATTTTCATGGTGATTAGATGTAAAGCGAAACTAAATTTTAAATACACATATATACACAACACGTGATTCTTGATAAATATATGTTTTTCCCATGACGTAAAACGAGCCATGTAGAATCGCGTGTGTGTGTCATAAAATTCGTTGCGGTTATGTCAAGCTTAAATGATTTGATAATAATAAATCAATGTGTATATATAAATATATTTATCAGTTGTTTTAATGTAAATATTTATTTATTAAACATTATCTAATTAATTTACTAAATTTAAAATGAAAGCAAGTGTAAGAAATATCATACATTTTTTTCGGAGTAAAGCTTTTCTTTGATTTTTTTTTTATACAATTTATCTTGGTCAGTTGTCTATCATTCAATGTTTGTTGAGTAATCATTAACATATTACTCTATATTGTAGCAGGAAATGGTGTACTAAAAATCATTAAAATGATGAATAAAATGTATTTCAACTGATAACAAATAATCAACATATTTATTTTCATTACTTTTAATAATAACATTAAGAATTAATGATTAGTTTTCATTTAAATAAAATTTTATATACTGTATTTTTAGTTTATATAAAAAAAAAATAATCTCATTATCAATTTAAAAAAAAATAATAATAACATGATAAAATATACATAGTCAGGAAATTAAAAAAAAAAAATTTAATAATAAAAATGGGGATAGAAAAAAGACAGGGCCCGAATTGTCGATAAGGTCTTTGAATATTGCCGCAAGGTCAATTTAGTGTCTGACCTCGGTATCCTGTTTTTGCTGAATTTTATTTTATTAAATAACTATTTAATAACTATATCTCAACTTTGTATAAGAAAAAAAAAAAAAAAAAATTATTTTTATAATTAAATAATAATATTCACTTGAAATATTATAAATTTATTTTCTTAATCTTAATTAAAATATTATTTTATCAATTTAAATAAATATACATCTATTATTATTATTAAAATTTTTTTTAAAATTAAAATCTCATTTTTTTTTACAATTTTTAATTTAATTAATTTAAATAATATTTTTTTAAAAATATATTTAAACTTTGTAAATAAATAATTTAATTTAATTTATTATTTTATTTAAAATAAATATTAATTATACATTAATCATATGAAAAAAAAAAAATTTACCTTTCACTTTATATATATTTTTTTTTCATACCTTAAAACACTTGCTATTTTTTTAGAAATATAAAAATATCACTTATGAATATTGTATTTAAAAATAATTTAAAAATAAAATAATATATAATTATTTAGTATATACCTATACATGATGAATTTTTAAGGTAAAAAAATACAATTTAAAAAAAAAAAAATAATAATATTTGGGTATATATAAAAATATACAACGGTGCCATCGATGGTTTTTTGATACGCCCAAGTTAAGTATACATTTTATCCGTAACGTGTTCGCCATTACCCTACAACGTTGAGGCCACGGGCTAAATAACGGCCACGACGAAGAGTTAAGGGTCGACTTCGTAATGCAATGTGTATGCAGGCCATAAGTGGCCATCAGCCAACATAAACAATCGCTATGGTAAGTATAAGGTGAGGAGTGGCCTCCAATTGGTTCCTTATATATATATATTTTTATTCATCAATTTAATATTTTATTAAAAAATAAATAAATAAATAACACAACATATTATTTTTTTTGCCTTTTTTTTTCATTCGTTATAATATATTTCTATCGACATTATGTTTTATTTCTTATTGCATGCAAGAATATACATATATATATATTTATAAATTTATATAATATATAATAAATATATATAAGCTTATCCCTCAATTCCTAGAGGGCATTTATCCATGCACCTGATCCATACGTGTACAGTATGACGGTAATGGAGCCATTATCGCTGGATAACTTAATCATCATCATACATTGGCGTCACCACATACTTTTTCGTCATATTTATTTCAACTTATTTTTTACCTTTATAAATATATATTTTTTTTTATTTTCATTCTTTCTTGTATAGAATAGGGTCTATTAAGAATCAACATTCAACATGATATGATGCTATTTTCTTCAACATCATGCGGCGCCTCTTATATGACCTTCTTTCTCTTCTCTTTATGCTTTTTTATTTTTCTTATGTACTCGATTATTTTGAATTGTCGTTATTACATTGTATACTTACGATCTAAAATCTCTTGAAAAGATCGTAATGGTATTTTTTGCTGAACGACGATTCTTATATGCATGGATGAAATTGAAAAATATCTTCTTTTATGATGTTACTTATTTTTAAATTTTTTTTGACATTATCACGTTTGTTGTGATCAACTTGGGACGATTATATTTATATGCACAGGTTTTGGTTTCTTTTTTTTTTAGTGAATCTTAAAATGATTATACTCAATTTGATGAATATTAAAAATATATTTATATACTGCTTGTTTTAATCGCATTAAGAATAAATAAAAATTGTGTGATGGTATTTGCATGAAGGGTAAATAAAATAAAAAAAAAGAATAATGAATAATAAGAAGAAAAAAAAGAGAACGGATGTGTCTGAGAAAATAAAAAAGTTGAATTAGATTGGCCATATATACCTCGAATGGTAATGGCACTTTGATGATTACAAAGTACGTCATTCTGACAGTTATATACATTTCCCCACCCTTTAAATTTAATATCAATGATTGTTTATTTATTTTATTTTATTTTTAAACTTGCTCTAGATTACTCAATCAAACATTTATTTTATGCAAATCAATTTAACATTGATTGACGTATCTATGTGTTTAAATATTAAATATATATAAATAATTTAATGATTTGATTGCAACATTGTATATCAAGTTATTTATATATCTAAATAATTTTATTTATTTATTTTTAAATAAAAAATGCTGATTCGATTGAGCATTCAATTGCTGGAAAAAAAAATAAAAATAATATCATCATGAAAATTTGTCGTAAAATGGTTACCATTGCAAAGATTCTGATTCGATTTCCAATCGGTTTAGTCCCCATGGAAAAATAGGTGTTCTGGAGAACGAAAAGTTTTGGACTTTATTTATTTTTATTTTTTTTTTAACCCTGATGGAAATAAGTACAAGGAGCAAACGGGCAATTGGTGGTGAGAAAAAAAAAAAAAAAATGAAAAAAATAAAATCCAAGAATATTTTGAACTTGGTGAGTTGGTTTTTTTTTTTTTGGTGTCAGTATGTATTGGTATACATACAGAGAAGAAAAAAGTGCAAACTCAGCCACGTGAAAATGTCGAGGGGTTTTCCGAAAGTGTGTTAAACGCGAACAACGTTGAAATAAAATGTATTGGTTATTTTATTCTCAGTCTTTTCCCATTGGTTAAAAAAACATTTGGATTTTGTATCTTTTCTTATATTATTTCCCTTCATTTTCTAACTTCAAAGACACCATTTTGATTTGTACATGCCTTGGCAAATAAAATTTTCAACAAAAAATAAAAAGAAAAACAACAAAAATTATTATCTTTCAAGTTAAATATTTTAAAACTAAAAAATATAATAATTCAAGTTAAAAAAAAAACAAAAAATAAATTAACAAAAATATCATATACAATTTAGTTATTTGAATTACTTCCTTGTATATAATATAATCAAAATATAAAATAAGGTTAACGTCGTGTATATAGATAAGTACTTAATCAATGTCTTGATATGTTCATCACATGACTTTGCCACCCACTCACATAAAAACCTCGACCATGACAATTTCCGATAAATCCAAGTAAATACATTATTTAACTAAACTATAATCATCATATTAAATGACAAATAAAAAATAAATAAATAAACAAATAGCAAACTTAAATTATTATAAATTTAATAATAAAAGTTTTTTATATTATTTATTTATTATTTTTTTTTTATATATGAAAAAATAAATAAAGAATAAATAGATTAAAATCATAAAGATGTTGGAAAATATATATATATATATATTTTGCAGTACATACATATCTACATCTGATTATATAATGAACAGTATGATGAGTATTATTTATGTGAAAAAGTAAACTATTAACTCATAAATCAAAGAAGATCATGCGATTGCTGTATACTATTTTCCTTAACTATTATATCTAACTTCACTAATATACCATACATAATATGACTTGAGTTTATTTATTTTTTTTTTTGAAGCCAAAACGATCAACTGCAGTCTAGATCGATATAAAATGTAGCCTCCTACTTTTGTGATGTTTCAACGTGTCAAGAACCTCAAGATTTAAGAGAATGCAAAGTCCTTTATTGCCTCGTTGATTATTAGTTTGCTATAGACTTGACTTGATTTTAATTTTTTCTTTTTTTTTTTTTCTATAAGTCTCAACGGGTGCACGGCACGTAGACAGTGTTTGAGCCATCGGTGAGAAAAAGAAAAACTTGAGAAAAATAAAGTAGGAAAGAGAGAGAGAGAGGGAAAAAAAGATAAAAAAATTTAAGAAGCAAGAAGCAATAGCTTGTGTTCCGGATGCCTTCTGGTGAATTTCCTTATTCAAGGCACGTCATCCAGCCACTGCTACGTCATTCGCCCGGTCGCTAATCAGAACTAACTGTCGCTGCGTGCTTTGGTTTCGCGAATACAATATCAAGAGAAAAAATAAGGGAGAAAGAGTGACAAAGATCTTTACAAAGACAAGTGTGTTGACTAAAATATATATATGTATTTTTTTTTTTTTTTTGTAGCATGTATGTATTAAAGGAGGGTAGTAAAAGGTAGATCCAGTTGAGACAGCCATCTTTGCATTTTACCACAAACTTTGGTGTGTGCTCTTTTTACGGTGCCCTTTAACACCGTGTTTTTTCACCGACATTCTCCATATACATATGTATACTTTTTTTTTTTCTCTAAGATCAGATTTTTTTTCTTTTACTTTTATTTTATCTTACACACTAACCTCACATCAAACGTCCTTTCGCGCACACTTGAATTTCTACCCTTATTTTTTTTTCCTTTTTTTTTTTTTTCTTACGCTTGTCTTTTGTTTATGGAGTCAATTTGACTTGCAAAGTAGAACTGAATATATCCAAAAGTAAAAATATTCGGTTAGGTTGACGAAAAAAAAAAGTGTCTTTTGAAATTAATTTTTGGTGATCAAATTGGGTTAAATTTTTTTGTTTATGAAAAAATAATAGTAAAATTTATATGGAAATTTTATTTTTCTTTTATCATAAACAAAAAAATTTAACCCTATTTAATGATTATTGTCATAGAAATAAATATATATTTATTCGGATTGTCAAATTTTTTTAAAATTAAAAAATCATTTGTTTAAAAAAATTTAAAAAATAATCACTTGAAAAATTCATGTAAAATATTTTAAATTAAAATTAAAATTAACATTCAAACTAGATAAAGGTTTCGTCTACCAAAATATTTAGTTTTGAATAATTAAATATTTTTTTATGATTCTTAAAATATTATCAATTCAATGTCAATTTTTTTTTTTTTTTTTTNTTTTTTTTTTTTCTACTTGTCTGACCAAATAGGTGTTTGATCTACTGAAATAATTTTTTGAAAACCTAACAATATAGAAAAATTGGTTTCCCTTCAATGATTGCAATTTATTTGACATTTGCATGTATTTAAAAAAATGTCCACGATATCACAAGCAAGCATTCACATGGAGAATTGGTTTTTTGCGATAATGTCAGTGTGATTCTTAATTAGTCGGAAATTCTGGGACAAAGTGTCAACTGTACGTAGTACAGTGTGTATAAAAGCCACCGGCATATTTCGTCACTCACTTATTCTCTTTCTGTTTTACTGATACCGAATATATAGCCTTGCATATCGTTCGTTGGTTAAGACTTATGTATAACAACTATACAGCTCGTTTGCACATAAATTAGCCAAGTTCTTCCACACTTTATGAACTGGGGTATTCCCTCTGGGCCTTTACATAATGACAAAATACCAAAAAGCGTTGGCAAAACAATTTCTCAACAAAGAAAAATAAAAATAAATACACGAAAAAAAATTAACAAGACTCTGTTTATTAAAATTATTAAAAAAAAAAAGAAAATGATTAATATCTTATGATAAAAAATATATATAATTATACGAAAAAAAATACAAGAAAAAAAAAAAGATATCATTCAAAAAGTTGTGGAGAATTTTATCCGAGTATTCTATATAGCTTTATGTGTCCAAGTATGGGTATATATATATTTTCTAATTTACACGCAGTCCTCAGCCTCCTTACAATTCCACCCTCAATTTTCTCGTGAGACTCATGCCGACGGAACTTTGCCGACGATTAAAACGCTTTAGTAATTAACTAGGTCTCTTCACCTTACTGTAAGGTAACAGTTACCGACTTTATGCACACTTCTTAACTCTACGTATCTCTATTATACATATAAAATTTATATATATATAAAGAAACGTCCCTTTCATCTCTAGTAGAAATGCCACAACCTTCTAACCTCTTTAGTTAGTAAATTACATATATATATAGATATATATACAGAGTGAAACTCTTGTATCCAAGAAATATTCTCTCAAGCATTTCTTTTGAACATTACCTACACCTTGTGACGCTTATTTAGGGATGTCTGATTTGGGGTTGCCTCGGCAACGAGCAACTTCAACTGAGAGAAACCCTCTTTTCTGTTGCCAGGGTAACAATATATATATACTAGCTGACTATTTATATATCTATATACTATTTTCTCATACAAGTAGTTTTCTTTCATTTTATTTTCTACTATAGCATTATCAAATTCAATTCCAAAAATCTGTCGATTCAGAATTCTATGTTATCGTCTTTGCCGAGAGGCATCCTTTTAAAATTTATGAATTAATTAAATTATCAATTATGTATTTTGCAATTTTTTTTTTAGTCATGTGATTTATTATTATTATTATTATTATTAAAATATTTGTTTGAGGAAGAAAAAAATTATCATATTTTGGAAAAATATTTGTATATGGTAAAATTTTACTTCCTCAAACAAATATTTTTTCAAGGAAAAAAAACTATGTTTAGAATTTAAAATTCAAACTAATATTTTGCTTCCTGTATCTCGGCCGATGAAGTAAGTCCATGAATGTAATTTTCTTGTCACTGTACGAATAAAATCTAATGAATCTAAATCTATTTCGAAAAATACTACTACACTTATTTAAGAACTTTCATGAAAAATTTTGGTCTCAAATTTAAATTGGCAGAATTGTATCAACACCACGCAGGCTAGTGCATAACCAAGATTGAATTTAAATCAATAAAAAAAAGGATTTACTGGTAAAAAATTGGAAAATATTTTTTCATTTTTACGATAATGCTATTGGCACTGTATGTGGAGAAATTTACGGAGACACATTTATACAGTCTACCGGAAACTGTCAATGTCCCTGATTTTCCCCGACACGGTGCCGATTTTCGATAACTATTTCGTTATTTTTAATGGAGAAAAAAAAAAAATATAGTGAACTTGCCATAACTCGTGTGAATTATGAAAAATTGATCGAGCGCAATATCTCATATTTAGGATGAAAAAAGTTGGTGAGGAAAAGGCAGGGCACGCTTTAGCTATACATCAAATTTTCCAAAGAACGACTTTTAGATAGTATATTCTACGTTAGCTTTAATATGAAACTTAAATAACGATACATGCGCATACTCATGACGAAAATGGGAAATAATCTTGTATGAATAACGTACTTGATTTACAGGGGTAAAAAATACATTTTTAAAATTTTCATTTTTCTTATCTTTTCGATGGTCACAGATGGTAAAAAGTTTTCAGTATTTTTTCGTATAAAAAATTTCCGTTTTTATATGATTTTTATTTATTATTTTTCATCTGATATATATATAAAATTTATTTATTCATTTTGATGGTTGGATATTTTTAAAACTATCTAAAATAATTGAAAATGTTCTGTTCTACATAGATATGCAGAAAGTGAATAAAAAAACCAGAAAGAAAATAACAAAAAAAAAAATTATATTACAAGTTTTCCAAGGGATGTATTAAATGAGAGAAAGAGAAGGGTTTAATTTTAATTTCCTAATTTTTCCCATCCACCGTTTGGAGATGCCTCCCGGGCACAAGTAATTTTCTCCTCAGAAGAGAATAGACGTAATTACTTAACGCCTCTGAATTCAGCCCAACCTCTCAACTACTAAATATATATATACCTCAACAACCACTACTATCATAGATTTACTTTTCCCCTCGTATCGTCCTTCACTTATTAAAAGAGGATCGCGCCCCTGAGGCCCGGAGGAGAACAATGGAGGGGTCGTTTGTTGCCGCCCCTCAGGACAAAACCCTGGGTACCTCTATTGTAAAAAATAAACAATATGCGTTTCATCAACAGCTGCCTCATAAAAAACAATAAACACAAAAAAACAATTCAACATATCTAAACCAATAGAAAAAAAAAAAAAAAAANAAAAAAAAAAAAGCTCAATTTTTCTAGAAAAATTATATTCAATGATAATGATTTCTTTAATTTATCAAATACATAAAATTTCCTGAGTCAATTATTTTTTATGTCAAGTTTATAATTAAATAAACAAATGATTTATTAAAAAAAATTTTAATTATTATATTTAAAAGTAATTGACATTTGTGAAAATTCAATTTTTCAAATTTTCAAAATAAAGCTTATTGAATAAACGTGAAATGTTTTCAAGTCAAATCAAGTTACGATATCAAATTCTGAATGATGGATAATACAGAGCAAAATACATTTTGATGTTGAAACTCATACTATGATAAAATTAAATGTATATAAATAATTTTAGTGTGTTAGTGTAGAAAGTACAGGTGGAAGGGAGGAGCCATCTTGTGGCTGGAAGCAGGGCAGTCGCCAATTGATTCGTCCCCACCAAATTTACAAACATAAAGCGTGGTGGTATAATATTTATCAGTGTGAGGGTGAGCATAGTTGATTCAATTCCAGGACAAAAAAGTCGACAACAGGCGTGTCTGATAGTTGAATCAGTGTGTTGGGATTGGTTGATATTACTACAGATCTCCGGAACCCACAGTATTATTCACCAATTGGAATTTATCTGGGTGGAAACAAGAACGGGTTTCACGATGTTGATGTAATACTGGTGGGGAAACGGGCTAGGTCTGTTTTTAAGACAGATAGTACTGTGCCGTTGGCTCGTGCCGTTGTGGTTCACCCTGATCAACAAAATCTAATATTACAGCATTATAAAAAAAGTTTTCTTGTATATTTCTAAATAGATTAAAATTAAAAAATAGATAAAAACATATCAAAATAATAGTAATACCTCATTAGCATGGATAATAAAATAAAACCAGTTTGTTAATTCACTAGTGTTTTGGAGTAATTGAATAATATTATAGTTATTGTGTTACGTTAATTGTGTTTTATCTTTGATATTATTATCATCAGGCAAAATTGGACTAAAGTGGAATTTATGAAGTGCAGATATGTTATGATTAAGGGACTTTGACATGCTCAGTGATTTTGTCGTTGTATGATTTTGATGTTTACACTTCTAGACTTGGACAGATGTGTATGACATATTTTGATGGAACTGTCAGACAAATTAATTTTGAACATATCACAAGTGACAAAAAAGTGAACAATCAAGTCGGATAAATAAAGTTATTTTCTTTTTTTGTTTTTATTTATTTTTTTTTTCTTTTAGTTCAGTGGTTGTGCTGCTAATTAGGCAAAAATTGTGCTACTTTTCATTTTATCTCAATACAATACAAAAGTGATACAATATTATTATCAATTCAAATCAATAATAATTATAACTATACCAAAAAGTATATAATATTGTGTTAGTTTTTTAAACTATATTAGAATTTAAAAAAGGGATTTTAACGCTATCCGTCGGACTGAAATGAGTCAATGCAATTTACACCTGTGATTTAATAAACTAATTTTTAAATTTTATATAAAAAATTAATTAATTTAAACTTAGTCATTGCCAGTTATTAATTTAAACAATAAATAATTTTGTTTGAATGTTAATAATAATAAAAAAAAAAAAAAACGACAAATATAAATTGATTAAAAATACTAAAAATATATAAATAAAAAAAAAATTTAAAAATATAAATGAACAGTGAATACAGTGATATTGAGTTAAAATAATTCACGTTGGTTCCCAACATGGTGTTAGAACCAGGAGGTGGCCTGTCGTTCCCACCACCTCCTGGTGGTGGAACAGCCGGTACAGGTGGTACACTATTGGGCCAAGCACGGCTGTTCCAGAGGGCGACACCAGTATTTCCATTTCATCTTGCTGGATGGCCATCACATCATGCTGCTGTACTTGGAAATGTACAAAATCAAATGCAACAAACAATGCAAGCACAGCATCAAGCTGCTGCTGCTGCTGCTGTACGTTTTTTAAGTCATCATCATCCTCATCATTCGTCATTAACAGGCCATCCATTGGTACCAAGTATATCACATCAATCTGGTACTTCTCTTATACACCATTCAAATGATCATCAAGATGATGACGACGATAAAAAAGGTACATTCATTGACAAATTATTTTTCAAGTTTAAAAAAATCCTTTAATTTTAACCGAGTACAAGAGCTGTACAATTTTTTGCAAAATAATTTGGTCATAGTACAGAAAAACAGATGATTGAAATTAAAAAATTACCCGTGTCAAAAAAATAAACAGTATCTATTTTTGAAGAGTCCAACAAATTGGGAAACTTTGTTCCGCTGCTCCAGCGGTAAATTTTTTTTCAAACTGTCTCTAATATATTTTTTATTTTGATTTTTTTTAATGATGAAAAAGTAGGTATCATTATGTGTTTCATGTGATCCATTCAAAATTATATAGTCAGCCCAAAATCACATCGAAAAGTCATTAAAAATATTTTAAATAGAATTCAAAAAAAAAAATTAGTCTAAAATTAAAATATATATATGATTTTTTTTAATTATAAAAAAGATGTATTTAAAAATAATTTTTTTTGTCTGACCAAATAGGCGCATTATCTACTGAAATTATTTTTTTTCAACAACCCAATAATTTTGTATGCAGGAAGTTGAAAATTTTGTAGAAAATTAGATGTTTTTTTTTGTGTTTTTTAATTAAGGGTTTTGAGAATATGAATAATGATTTATTTAAGTTATGTTTAATTTTGTCAAGATTTAACGGGAAAAATAAAAAAAAAAAAAAAAAAAAAAGAGAGAACAATGGTCCAAGAAAATATACCATAGGGATTTATGAAACATGGTCAATCATAAGATCGTTTTCCCGTGTCTCTAGGGATCACTTAACGTATAAGGGCCAATGTCAGAAGCTGCCTGTTTACAAACAAAAACCATACACACACTTATGTCTTACAATTTTTCAATGCCGACGGGAGAAATCAGCTTTTTTTTTTCTTTCTTTTTGTTTGGTTGAGGGTGAAAATATCTTTTTTACGTGATCCCATTTGTGTTTCACGCCCTTCTATACATATTACTTTATAATCTTCTTCTTATTCTCATTTTACTGTTTACTTTTTTTGAGTATTAAATTGAAGGATCAAGATTTTTATCGTTTGGTATACACATACACATTTATTTGGCGGTATCATTTTCTTTTGTCATGGAAATTTCGTGACTTGTATATTTAAAAATAATAAAAAAAGCCAGGTGCTTCAAATATATACAGGTTGATTATAATTTTTTTTTCATTATTAAATTATTACATCTGTCAGAAAGCTGATTTGTAACCCAGATCAATCATTAAATTGTCTCGTTGACAGATGAAGGTTTATTGATTATATGTAAATATTATTTTCTTTCAAATGAAATAATCATATGTATTTTTAATTCATAAATATATGCTATAAACAATTTATGATATTTCAATAATAATTTGAATAATATACGTATGTATTTTTTATTCATTTAAACTGTTTAATAATTATATTTTTGTGTATACATTAAAATACTCAACAATATTTTCATTATATGTTCAATTAAAAATATTTTATAAATAATATATATAAACAAAAAAATTTCCTATCATATTTAAGACTCTTTTTTTTTTTTTTGTCAATCTACTTAATTTTTCACCTCAAGCATTCAGCCTAATCGTTAAATAATGACTCGGATGCACTCACATTACAAAATTATTTCAAGAAAAAGAAAAAAAAAAAACAACAACTTACATACATTCCAACCAAATATAAGTCATAAAATTAATTGAAAAAAAAATCCGGAAAGCCTAAGAATTTTTTCATCAATCTATTATAAAACTATATATTATTATAATATAAAAAAAAAAATTTTTTTTTAAATAATAATAAATAAATAAAATTCGTTGGATAATGTTGTTTAAAAAAATATATATGTGTATAAAGTGTTAGTTGGTAATGACCAAGTGTAGACTAAACGAAAATAAAAAGTTAAAAAAAATTTTAAAAAAACTTAAAAGAAAAATCTTTTAAAGAAGAAGAAAACAAAAGTCGGTCTTGAGTATAAGGGCAAGTGATGAAGAGAAAAAAAGAGAGAAGGAAAATATAAATAAATAAAAAAATGAAGAAAAAAAAAATAAATAAATAAGAGGGAGGTAATAACTTAATTTAAACTAAACTACAGTTTAATAATTCTCAGTCCAGGCCGTTCATGGACGATGCAACGGGCAACCAGCAATTTAAGAGCCGCCGTTAACTGCCGGTCGTTAGTCCCTTTTCAAAAGTTTCATCTTTATCGCTCCTTTTAGCTATATTCAGAGACTCAAGATATATGCACTGTACAAAATCATTTTAGTATCCAAGAAAAATATCATCTCTCACTTTTTTTTACTATAATACATGTACCTCTTTTCGTTTCGCTTCTTCTTTACTCAATTTCTTCATCTCTTCCAATATCTTTGACTTTTATTTTTATTTTTTTTCCTCTCTTTTTTAATTTTTTTACCTTTATATATATGGATGTATCCTCACACTTGATTTTTCAGCACGATGCCTGCCTGCATCATGCATGCCTTTTTTTTTTTTTTGTTCAATTAAAAATAAATTTTTTTTATTTTTTCTTCATCTTCTTTAATATTATAACCAATGATATGTGTTCGAGTTAATTCACCAATGACGCTTGCGTGTCGTGTACGATGTATAGCGCCGCACCCTTGGGCAAAAAATTTCGCACCAACAAATTGAATCGGCAAAATTCACAGTATTCTTTTATATATTTAAAAAAAATTTAGCTACTCTATTGTGCAGACTAAAAACGATTAAAATATATATATTTTTTTTTTTGTTCTTTTATTTCAAATTTTAAAAATATTATTATATATTAAACATGAAGATTTGTTTGAGCACGCGCTATACATATATAAATATTTTTTTTTTTTTCTGTTTTTTGTTCCTAGACATTGGTTTATTTATTTTTACATTTTTAAATGTAATTTATTTTTTTATTCGAAACTGGATGTAGCAGGTGAAACTATCGCCAATTCGCCAACAAGTATATATGATAATTTGTGAAAAAAAAAAAATTCAAAAATAAATAAAATAAAATAATAAACAAATTAAGTTGATTTGGAATATCTTTTACATGAAATTAGTCAAAAGAGAATATATTTAAGAAAGATTTAATTTTTTTTTTTTTTTGTTGTTTCTGTGGAGCTTTAATAATTGTCGAAGAATTGTGGTGATAACCTATGAGATATGTCAAGCAATGAATATTACAAAAAAAAAAAAAAATAAAAAAATTCTTGCTATCTTTCAAAGATAGTATCATCCCAGCAGCATTTAAGTTTTTTTTTTTTATCTTTTCATGTCATCGTCAGCTTCTCTGTCATCTTCATCATCATCATTATATTTTTTTGTGCTTTTTAACGTTAACATAATCTTTTGCTGCTCCTGCGGCACCGACAAGTCGTTACAATTTTTTTTTTTCTTTTAATTCTTTTTAATCATCTTCCAAGAATCATGTCCTCGACATGTCGTTGTAAATATTGTCTGGTTTTACACGCTCTGGAATTCTTTATCATTTGGATTATATATTTAGACATTTATATATATATCATCTTATTATTTAAAAAAATATAAATAATAAAATAATAATACGTAAACATATATTGGAATAATATTAATATACAAAAAAGAAAAAGGAAAAAAAATCATTTAAAATATATATAGCGATAAATTGAAGGAAAACATTAATTAAATTGTTGAGCCAGTGTGCGCACACACAAATATATATTCATTTTTTTTTTCTTTTGTAAAAGCAGAAGAGTATAAAGTAAGCTGTACTTATATGCTTGGATAATTGTCTTTAATGATAATGATCTTGAATTACAATTGCTTGTACGTGGCTTTTTACATATAGAACCATAGTAATTTAAAAAAAGTTTTATATATTCATCTGCAACTATTTTTTAAAATTAAAAAAAAATAATAATAATTTAGTATTTAATTCATACACGTGTATGTATTTAATTTTAAAATAATAATTTGTTAATTTTTAATATGACGAAAGTTGATAATACCAAATCAAAAGTACCAATAATTTACGATCAATTAAAAATTATAATTTTTTTATTTTTTTTAATTATTACTCGCATTTTTTTTTATCAATAAAAATGATATGTCATTTGTTTTAATATGTATTTTTTATTCACTTTACTTATTATTTATTTTTTTTAATCATTAATTAACTGTGATTATACATTTATGTATTCAAGCAATAATAATAAATTAATTATTTTATTTTCAAATTAAATAATTGTTATGTGAATAATATTATTTATTTTTAATTATTTAAAATAAGCTTTTTTATGATTTTTTTTTTTTTGGATAAAATAATTTAGCATTTATTTATTATTATTAATTTTTGTTTTTTTTGTTTTTTTTTTTTGTTGATAGATTATTATACTATGAATTGACAGGATAGTATATATCGATAATTTAAAATTATTATTTATTACATCGACCCTAATCGTCCCGCGTGGATATTGCACAACAGGCATTAATTAGCAACGCTAGGATCACTACCAACCAATACGTATATATATTCGTTGAAATATAAATTTTGACGCACCCTTTTTTGCGTTTATTTCAAAGCCAATTGCACTCACATAATGAAAATAAAAAGCGAAATTTTTAAATGATTAAAAAAATTAAAAATATTGAAAAAAATTATAAAAAAATTAATAAACTTCACAAATCTTTTGATATTTTAATAATACAGTTTGTTATGCTATAAAGAAAAAAAAAAATAATAATAACAACTCTTTATAATAATTCAGATCAATGTGAATAATAATTAATGACAGATTGATTTAAAATCATTTTTTTTTTTTAATTTTTATAAATTCATTAAACACTGATTGAATATTTATTTGCAAATAAATAACGATGATTTAATTGCTATTTAAAATAATAAAAAAAAAATCTTAATAAATAAATATCATAGAGATACAAAATATCAACATGTAATATTTATTTCTCACATACTTATTATATATATAAAAATTGAAAATAATAAGATAAAAAAAAATTTATTAAACCTGTTTTGTTTGTGGGTGTAAATGTCAATTTTTAATTTAGATTAATACACGCGATATATTGTCAGTTATAGATATGAGGTAAATGAGAATGAAAAAAAAAAAAAAAATGATATATAACACGATTGTATATAATATTAAATTATCATAATAAAAAAAATAAAAAAAAACAAAAAGTATTTATGAATTGAAAAGGAGGGTCTAAAAGTGCATTGAAATTATTATGAAATTTTAATATAATATATTTATATTATAAATCGATATTAACATTTACCATTTATATAAATAATTCAATTTTAATAATAATTATCGTTTAAAACAATCGTCTTATCAGGCGAGTTTAAATTTAAGGCTGTGAACAATATTCTTTGAGTCTCGCGTCGCGTATATACACGCAATGAAGATAATATTCTTCGGGAAATGACACGCCAGGGGGTAACAACCCATGGTTTGTAATTGGTCTACCCAACTTATGGCACGCAATACATAAAAATATATATATATATTCTTTTTTTAAACCCCCTTATCATTACTATTATTATTTTCTTCAATCTACACGCTTTCAGTCAACACAAAAATGCATCTACATTTATTATTTTTTTTTTTTTTGCATTTAATATTTTTTCCTATCTTTAAAGCCCAAAAGAAAGTCACGCATTTGCCACCGGATGTTCACTATGAAAGATGTATGTGCGTGACGAGAGATATCAATTTTTTTTGGTTTTTTTTTTTCTTATTTTGTTTATCAGCAATATTTTTGGTTAAATTTACAAATATTGTCTCCTTGTATTTTATAATTTATTCTAAATTACAATGCATTCATTATTTATATATTTTTTTAGATGATTTAAAATGAGCCTATGATTTATATTTATTTTTTTTTCTTTTACGAAATTCATATGCAGATTTTTAATAATTATTATTTTCAATGATTTTGTGTATTATTAGAAATCCTTTTATTTACATGTGGCTTTGCATTATATTTTTTCCTAAAATTTATCAATTATTTAAATATTAAATAAATTATTTTTATTTATTATTGAGAAA